>CAUYUJ010019135.1:0-82500 GCA_963575745.1 Prorocentrum cordatum
TACGGGCATTCAAAATGCGGCCCGGGAATGGAGTTCTGGGAACTCGAAGAGCACGAAGTGGCCTACAGTTGGCTCCGGGCATTCAAAATGTGGCCCGGGAATGGAGTTCTGTGAACTCGAAGAGCACGAAGTGGCCTACAGTTGGCTCCGGGCATTCAGAATGTGGCCCGGGAATGGAGTTCTGGGAGGTCGAAGAGCACGAAGTGTGTGACTGCATGCGAAAAACGATCCCCCCCGGCAAACCCCAACGGCCCCCCAACGGCTCCCCAACGGCTGCCCAGACCCCCCTGTGGAGTAATGTGCTGCTCTCTTTTTACACCACTAGAAACCTATCAGTCTTCGCTGTTAGGTAATAATTATCCCGGCAAAGCAACCTAACAGCGATGTGTAGGAGCATATCTGGAAGCATTCCCCTTAAGATTCAGATGAGAATCCAGTTGTAGAATTCTGCTGTTCTCGCAGTCGTAGTCGCATTCGCGATGACAGTCGCAGTGGCAACGGCAGTCGCAGTCACAGCCTCAGCCTCAGCCTGCCTCAGTATCAGCCTGCCTCAGCCTCAGCCTCAGCCTGCCTCAGCCTCAGCCTCAGCCTGCTTCAGCATCAGCCTCAGTCTGCCTTCAGCCTCAGCCTCTGTGCCTCAGCCTGCCTCAGCCTCAGCCTGCCTCAGTATCAGCCTGCTTCAGCCTCAGCCTCAGCCTGCCTCAGCCTCAACCTCAGCCTGCTTCAGCCTCAGCCTCAGCCTGCCTTCAGCCTCGGCCTCAGCCTCAGCCTGCCTCAGCCTCAGCCTGCATCAGCCTCAGCCTCAGCCTCACCCTGCCTCAGCATCAGCCTGCCTCAGCGTCTGCCTCAGCCTGCCTCAGCCTCAGCCTCAGCCTCACCCTCAGCCTCATCAAACTCAGCCTGCCTGCCTCAGCCTCAGCCTCAGCATCAGCATCACCATTCTCAGCCTCTGCATCAGCATCAAAATGTGGCCCGGGAATGGAGTTCTGGGAAGTCGAAGAGCACGAAGTGGCCTACAGTTGGCTCCGGGCATCCAAAATGTGGCCCGGGATGGAGTTCTGGGAAGTCGAAGAGCACGAAGTGGCCTACAGTTGGCTCCGGGCATCCAAAATGTGGCCCGGGAATGGAGTTCTGGGACTCGAAGAGCACGAAGTGTGTGACTGTTGCATCCGGCCCTCCAGAATGTGGCCCGGGAATGGAGTTCTGGGAACTCGAAGAGCACGAAGTGTGTGACTGTTGCATCCGGCCCTCCAGAATGTGGCCCGGGAATGGAGTTCTGGGCACTCGAAGAGCACGAAGTGTGTGACTGTTGCATTCGGCCCTCCAGAATGTGGCCTGGGAATGGAGTTCTGGGAAATCGAAGAGCACGAAGTGTGTGACTGTTGGCGAAAAACGAGCCCGGCACCTGCCGCCCGGCAACTCCCAACACCTGCCCGGACCCCCCTGTGGAGTGATCTGTGAGCTCTTTTGAGTCAACTAGAAACCTATCAGTCTTCGCTGTTAGGTAAAATCGTCCACAGACTATCTTGGGACTATTTTTGCATACTCCTCCTGTAGAGGGACAGGCCCGACTAGATGCTTCTCTCCGCCCGCGCGCCACTTGGCATACGGCTTCTTAACTTGACCTGCGGATGTATACATCTATATATATATATATATATATATATATATACATATATACATATATGTATGTATATGTGCGTATATATATATATACTTGCACCGACCTTGCAAAAGTGCGGCAGCGGATCTTTGCATGGATTTCTGTCAATGCAAAATCCCCGAAACGGCGAGTGAGAAACGAAGTGAATTTCGCGTGGAATTTTATAAATCTTCATCCCTGGCCAAAAACATCCGCACGACATTCGCTGCGAAATCCAGAACGAGATCCTCCAGGACACTCCGGGGTCATCCTATTTGTCTCTGGGCGAAATCCGTTCTGCGGTGTTGGCGCCATGACACACATATATATATATACATACACATACATATATACACTCTCTATTCGAAGATCTTCTGACCCGGATCAATCCAAATCCGGGTCAGCAGGAAACCAAAAAGCTGAAATGCAGGACGAAAAAAATTATCCCGGCAAAGCAACCTAACAGCGATGTGTAGAAGCATATCTGAAAGCATTCCCCTTAAGACTCAGATGAAAATCCAGTTGTCGAATTCTGCTGTTCTCGCAGTCGTAGTCGCATTCGCGATGACAGTCGCAGCGGCAACGGCAGTCGCAGTCACAGCCTCAGCCTCAGCCTGCCTCCTCCTCCTCCTCCTCCTCCTCTTTCTCCTCTCCTCCTCCCCTCCTCCCTCCTCCTCCTCCTCTCCTCCTGCTCGTCGGTTTCTCGTCCTCCTCGTCTTGCTCGTCTCCTCTCCTCCTCCTGGTGTCCTCTCCTCCTCCTCCTCCTCCTCCTCCTCCCTCCTCTCCTCCTCCTCCTCCCTGGTGGTCCTCGTTTCTCCTCTCCTGGTGCTCTCCCCCCCCCTCCTCCTCCTCGTCCTCCTCCTCCTCCTCCTCGTCCTCCTCCTCCTCTTCCTCCTCCTCCTCCTCCTCCTCCTCCTGGTAGTCCTCCCCCTCCCCTCCTCCTCCTCCTCCTCTTCCTGGTCGTCCTCGTTCTCGTCCTCCTCGTCTTGCTCGTCCTCCTCCTCCTGGTGTTCTCTCCTCCTCCTCCTCCTCCTCCTCCTCCTCCTCCTCCTGGTGGTCCTCGTTCTCCCCTCCTGGTACTCTCCCTCCTCCTCCTCTCCTCGTCCTCGGTCATCCTCCTCCTCCTGGTCGTCCTCCTCCTCCTGCTCGTCCTCCTCCTCCTCCTCCTGCTCGTCCTTCTTCTCCTGCTCCTCCTGTCCTCGTCCTGCTCGTCCTCGTCCTCCTGGTCTTGCTCGTCCTCCTCCTCGTCGTGCTCTTGCCCCTGCTGAAAATGTGGCCCAGGAATGGGAGTTCTGGGAAGTCGAAGAGCACGAAGTTGCCTACAGTTGGCTACGGGCATTCAAAATGTGGCCCGGGAATGGAGTTCTGGGAACTCGAAGAGCACGAAGTGGCCTACAGTTGGCTCCGGGCATTCAAAATGTGGCCCGGGAATGGAGTTCTGGGAACTCGAAGAGCACGAAGTGGCCTACAGTTGGCTCCGGGCATCCAAAATGTGGCCCGGGAATGGAGTTCTGGGAACTCGAAGAGCACGAAGTGGGTGACTGTTGCATCCGGTCCAAATGTGGCCCGGGAATGGCGTTCTGGATGTCGAAGAGCACGAAGTGTGTGACTGTTGCATCCGGTTATTCTAAATGTGGCCCGGTGAAATGGCGTTCTGGGATCTCGAAGAGCACGAAGTGTGTGACTGTTGCATCCGGGTATTGAGAATGTGGCCTGGGAATGGAGTTCTGGGAAGTCGAAGAGCACGAAGTGTGTGACTGTTGGTGAAAAACGAGCCCGGCACCTGCCGCCCGGCAACTCCCAACACCTGCCCGGACCCCCCTGTGGAGTGATCTGCTGCTCTCTTTTGATCCCACTAGAAACCTATCAGTCTTCGCTGTTAGGTAAAAACTGCGACGCAGGTCTTCGCAAACCCTGGTCAGCAAATGTGCGCGGCCGCCTCGCGGCCACGAGCGGCTCGCCAACCCGGGTCGGCCAGAGGGGACCTTCGCAGGATCCTGCAGGACCCGGTGCCCTGGCTGACCCCCGTTTGAATCGACCCCCGTCTCTGGAACCCCGGTATACAGGGCCCCATGGGCCTCCGGGGGCGGGCTTCGGCAAGCGCGCTCTCAGCGCCGGCCGGACGCCCCGACCTGCCATGGACGCGGAAGGCCAGAGGAGCAGGAACCGAGCGGCTGCACAGGCCCACCTCCTTCCACCCCCCGTTCCTCCCAGCACCGAGCGCCCCCCTTCAAGAGAGGGCAGAAGATCCACCCCCCTTATCATCACCCCAACAAGCGACACCGCTCAGTAAACGCACCCAGGGAAGGGATCAAACAGAGCAAGGCTTCCAGTAAACGCCCAGGGCCATTTACTGAACGCCACTTGTCCTGTCCAGGTGGTTGTTCCTCCCTTGATTCAAGTCGAAGACAGAATCGAGACATGATCGGACCGATGTGGATCGGAAATATCTGAATATCGGCGCGTTGGAGGATGCATCGGGCGCCGCGGCCGTTTCAGAGCGTCCCAAAACGCTCTGCGACCGTTCCGGGACGCTCTGACACGGAATCGTCTCGATCTCAGGCCCGCCCCGACCTTTGGAGGCGCAGGTCAAAAACGAGCACATAGCACCACAAACATCGCGGATTCGTCACCTGGCGCCTGCCACCGAGCATCTGCTATAATAGCGTCTGACGCGCGCGCGTCGCCGATGAGGCCCGAGGCACACATGGCGGAAGTATGTTTGGGCGACGCCGGCCTGGGGGAGGAGGAGGAGGAAGAGGAGGGGGAGGAGGAGGAGGAGGAGGAGGTGACGGAGGAGGAGGAGGAGGAGGAGGAGGAGGACGAGGCGGCGAAAGCGGAAGAGGAGGAGGAGGAGGAGGAGGACAAGGACAAGGACATCCGCAGATAGGGGGTGAACGTCATCACCTACGAAGAAACTGTACGCGGGCCCTGCGTTTAGATTGCGCCGCAGACCCAGACGTCTCACGGGGGCCGGCTGGGGGCGTGCCCCGAAGCTTCAAGGGGCGAGCTCCGAGGTGGCCCCGTAATAGAGGCTCGCTACCTTGTGAGTACGAGCCCCTACGGGTCATTGCGGGGGGAGCAGCTGTTGGCCTCTCGCGTGCCCATGACAACGGGGACGCGCTGGGCGAGTAGGGCTCCTCAGCGAGGGGGGAGAACGACGACGCGACCTCACTCGACGCAAGGAGAAGAGGAGGGGATGCAGGAGGCCCTCGCTTGCCAAGAATTGCTGGGGGGCGAATTAAATTCTACCCACGACCTGCTCTTCCCTCATCCCAAATAGAGTATATCTCTCTTTCTCTCTCTCCCTCTCTCTTTCTCTCTCTCTCTTCAGGCTCACTGCTCTTCCTGGGCGTGCTGGCCGTTGGTTGTCCCATGCAACGTCGTGTCTGCATCAGGATACTCCGTAGTAGTATTCCAATTGTACTTTGCTGTACCCCTCGGTTCGGCGTGCAAGTACGGGCGCGAATAATTATTGTTGCCACGGCGTGTAAGAGGTAGGCTTTTCCCCCGTCTGTCAGCCATTCGTATCACTGCCGATTCCAAAGGGGAGGGGCCCTGAGGGATGCGTTCCACTGGCCTTTGTGGTTATATCGTTTTCCACTCGTCGCCCCCCGCAGTAGTGCACCTGTCGGCACTCCAAAAGCCAATATCCAAGACGTTATCTTCGCGAGCTCCCTCCTGAGGGTCCTCGCGCCGAGATGTCCCCGCGAGCGATGGTCCCTCTGAGCCAGCCCGTTTTGCCTGCCTAAAGTCCTACTCCGAATATCCCCGCTAGTGCTCCTGTTGGCGCTGCAAGTGGGCTCTCTCACGCGCGGCCGCTGGAACTGGCCGCTTCACCTGACTCGGCGTACTTCTCGAAGATCCCTGTGCCGTCCAGCAGGGTCTTCGTGCAGTCGCGGAGCTGCTGACGTTCTTTGAGTCTCTCGACCCCCTCCAAATCGAGATTCGTCTCATCTTTCTTCTCCCGCATGGCCGCCTCCATGACGCTGCGCAGGTTCTCCGCGTCGTTCTTCGAGGTCCGCAGCACCAGCTCGCACCAGCTGCGCGTAGAGAAGAACCTCCTTCCTGCAGCTTCCCACATGCCCACTGGGTACCTTGCGATCAGCGCGCAACTCCCGACCTGGTGCGTCATCGGGAAAGACGGTGGGATCAGCTCGTGCAGCTCCTGCGGGCTCATCTTCGGGGTCGCGTCGTAGAATTTGTAATAACTCCCTTCGGTGGCGTCGTCAAGCTTCTGCGGCAGTCTCGCTGCTACAAACGTTTCCTACCTTGAGCTCCACCACCATAGATGGCCAACGCTTGTACGGATGGAACTTCGCCTTGCACCCGATGTCGGGCCACTTCTCGCCGTCCTCGCCGAAATCTTTCTTCATTTTGTCCACACACTCTTTCATGAGCTCGTCTTCGGGGGAGCTCTCCTGTGTCGTCACCAGCTGCTTCCAGTCCACTTTGCGCCAAAACTTCCACTGCTCTCCCATCGAATTGGGGCTTGGGCCTTTCCACCACAGCTTGCTAGGGAAGGCCAGTCCGCACGGGCAGGCGTAGTCTTTGTGTTGCGTCCCATCCCGTGCTCCTCCTGCACATGTTGAACAGGTGCATGCCGTCGCTCCACTTGCCCCCGAAGCCAAGCGCCTTGAAGTACTGTGTTTGCTTCGCTTCCATGTTCTTTGCCGTCTTGTAGTCGCCCGTCTCGTACAGTTTCTTCTCCTTCTCTTCTGGCTCCTGGAGGAGGAGGAAGAGGCAATCGAGGTGGCGAAAGCGGAGGAGGAGGAGTAGGAGGAGGAGGAGGAGGAGGAGGAGGAGGCGGAGGAGGAGGTGGCGAAAGCGGAGGAGGAGGAGGAGGCGGCGAAAGCGGATGAGGAGGAGGAGGAGGAGGAGGAGGAGGAGGAGGGGGAGGAGGAGGCAGTCGAGGTGGAGGGATCGAAAACTGCAGGGGAGGGTGGCCCTCCGCGGGCCCAGGAGATTGGCCCACATGCACTGCGACCGCGGGCTTGGGCACGGCGCGCTGCTCGGGCCTCCTGGGCGGCCTCGGACGCCCAGACGACCGAAGAACACAGCATTCCCCAAAGCATTGCAAAACAATTGAAAGTCCAGGTTTCCAGCGTGGGCTTCCCCGAGCACGGCGGACGAAATGCCGCGGCCTCGGGGACGGCCCAAGGGGCGGCCAAGACGACCAGACCAGACAAGACATGACACATCGAGGCAAGACGTGGCCGGGCACGCCAAGACAGCGCCAAAGTCGTGCCAGGATGGCCCCGTGACGCCCCGAGGGAGCTCCAAGACGGCCCACGGCGCCCCCATGTTTCGCTGCGTCGGGCGCGCGTTTCCTCTCCCGCCGTTCACCGCCCCCCCCGCGCCAGCGAGCACCCCCTCTGCCTCCTCTGACTGGTCTCCCGGATTTTCCGCGAGGCGGACGAGCGGGGCGGCTCTGTGTGCACACAAGTGTCGGACGCCATTTCTTTTTCACAGCGTGGGCCCCCAAAGGTCTGGAGCCCTTTCCAGGGACAGGTTGTTCGTCCCGAGTCAGTATCTGACGGCCCTAAGGCCTGATGGGGGTCCGAGAGACCGAAAATGACAGAGACCTCCAGTAGAAATTTTCGAACCGAGAGGAGGCGGGGACAGTTGCCCTCATCCGAAGAATAGACAAGCGCGTTCCACGACTCGCACTGCAACTCCTCACACATGGCCTGGATCCGATGCGGGGGGGTCTACGATCAATTAATTACATGGAGGCAGACATGTGTGTTTCGGACGCTTGCGTGCTGGCGATGCCAATGGGATGTTCAACTTCCCCGCTGGAAGCTCGATTCAAGCAACCATGACAAAAAGGAACTGCTGGCTGCCCAGTCTTCGCCTGCACCAGGCTTGCGAGCTCGCTGGCTCAGCCTCCTTGGGCGAGCAACCGGCTGCGGAAGAGACCTGTGCAACAAAATGTGCTGAAGCCTTTGACGGCTCAACGACATTAAGACATTAAGGCTTGGCGAATAGTAAAACGCGCTCGGTGAAAGGACGTTTGAGCAGGGACCGACCGTCCCGGTATTCCCATCGGCCTACAACGAACTATTCCCAGAACCTGAAGATGTGCGAAGGACAAACACAGTGCTCTTCGAGCACGGAGCCGATGTGCTCAAGCAGGACAGCCCCAACCAAAAACGCGCTGCTCCAAGAGCATGTCGCGCAAACCGCAGAAAGCTTCTTAGAACACTCTCTGGTGGGCCTGTAGGCAAGCCGGGACGCCCCAACACCGCTTGAGACGTCGCCCTCCGCGGGGCCTGCCCGGCCATGCCAGCAAGCAGCCCGCGCCCATGGGGCGCCCAAGCCCGGGCGCGCCGCCACACGGGGGCTCCCGGGGCGCGGGGGGAGGAGCGCGCGCCCCTGGGGCCGGGGCCGGGGGGGCCTCCTCGCGGCGCCTGCGCCGCAGAGGGCTGCCAGGGAGAGCCCGAAGGGGGTCGTCGTCGTCGTCGTACTCGTCGTCGTACTCGTCGTCGTCGTCGTCGTCGTCGTCGTCGTCGTCGTCGTCGTCGTCGTCGTCGTCGTCGTCGTCGTCGTCGTCGTCGTCGTCGTCGTCGTCGTCGAGGGCGGCCTCGGTCAGGAGGGAGAGCCAGGGAAGCAGGAGGAGGACCGACGAGGGAGCAGGGGGGGAGCGGGGGGAGGCCGGCAGGGAGGAGGGGCGGCGACTGCCACCGCTGGGCCTCCGCGGCCGCTGGTGGGCCCGCCAGGGTTGGTCGCGTGACTCTCCGACCAACACGGCGGCTTGTTTGCCTGCCCCCCACCAATGGGACGCGGCAGCGGCCCCGGTGAGCGCGTCGCAGAGGCGCCATGGAGAGGCCCCAAGAGAGCCTCAAGGTGGCTCCAGGAGGCCAAGAAGGCCCCTGGAGTGTTGGAGGCTGGCTGGGTTGACCCCTCTCCCATGCGGAGGGCAGAAGAAGTCTCGCAATGAGCACCCCTGCAAGCGAAGCCCTTCAGTGAACGTGCCTACGGATGGAACCGCACAGGACAGGACTGTCTCTGGTAAGCAACCATGACTGTCCAGGAAGCCTCAGCCTTGAACTTTGACCGTTGCCCTCCCCTGTTTGCTTGATTACTGTTCCCGCGCTTTCCCTTCTCACAACAATTTGCCCAGGAACCGTCTTTGGGTGGGCTGCTGAGGATGCACGATTTTCGAAAATCAATGCAGTACCGAGGTGCCAAGCCGAGGTCCCCTGCAGTGCATCGCCGAGGTCCTCGCATGAGCGCGCACTCTGCGGCAAGAGGCAAACCGCGCATGCTGGACTGCGCCACGCTGAGACAACCTAGCTGGACTGCAGATTTCTGCGCAAACACGGCGGCCAAGCGCCTGAGCACGCACGGCGCGACCACGCCACTCGAGCCGTGTGTGCTCACAGCTGCCACCCTGCAGGTGCAGAGCAAATTCGCTGACTCTACGCCCGCCGGGCAAACTAGAGAGAGGGAGAGAGAGAGAGAGAGAGAGAAAGAGAGAGGGAGAGAGGGAGAGAGAGGGAGAGAGGAACAAAAAAAAGGCGAAGCGAAGGCCCGGACAACACTCGCGCCTACGACGCGACGGCCCGGGCACGGCAGGGCGGCACCACTGGCTGCGGTCCCCGCTTTGTGGGAGCGGCTGATGCTGCGGTGCTCGTCCTTCCCCCACGCCACTAGAAGGGAATTCGCGCGTGCGTGCCCCTTCCCGGTGAAGACGGCGGGACTCGCAGAGGTGCCCAACGCAAGTGGGGGAGGACAGAAGAGGGAGGAGGAGGTGGAGGAGGAGGAGGAGGAGGAGGAGGAGGAGGAGGGAGGAGGGACGATCAACTACAAGCTTGCAGAAAGCCTCGATGCCGAAGCAGAGGAGCCAATGCCAATAGCAATCGGCCGACAATCCGCCGATCCGGCGTGTGAGTTCAAGAAAGCTACAACCTGAGCTTCAACTCTGCTGGGGGGGGGGCCAGAGTGGCTCTGCCAGGGTAGGGGGGGGGAGGGGGGAGGGATTCATGGGGTCCACCCTTTCTTCCCCCCCCCGGGAATCCCAAATCGCCCCAAGACGGGCCAAAAGGGGCCCAGGAGGCCACCAAGACGGTCCAGGAGGCGCCCGAAACGGCCCAAGAGCGCTCCTGGACGCCCAAGATGGCCTGACGACGGCCCAAGAGGCCTCCAGGACGCCTCAAGGAGATCCCAAGAGGACCACCAAGAGGGCCCCAAGAGGGTACAATAATAAAGTTGCTAATCGGTTTTGAAGCATTTTAACAGTATCGCCTTTTCCGTCTTAGAAGCGCCGAAGACGGTCCAAGAGGCCCCCAATATCGCCCCCAAACAACCCAAGAGGAGCCAAGACGGTCCAAAGGGGCCTTAATATAGCCCTGGAGGCCCCCCAGGACGACCCCGAGAGGCCCCCAAGATGGCCTCAATAGGGTGAATCCGAACGGACCCTTCTAGTCCTCCACCCCAAGATGACCCCAAGAGCCCCCAAGATGCCCCCGAGGCGCCCCAAGGGGCCCCCAGAGGCCCCCAAGAGGTCCCCAAGAGGCCCCCAAGAGGACCCCGAGAGGCCCCCAAGAGGCCCCAAAGGCCCCCAAGAAGCCCCAAGAACCAAGAGGCCCCAAGAGGCGCTCACTCGCGTGCTGCCAGGCCAGAGGTGCACGGCCTGATTTTGTATTGCTCGGAAGCGAAAGCGATGAACGAAGAACCTTCCACCCGTCGCCGTCACCAGTCGTCGGTCGTCGGCCGTCGGCAGCCGTCCGCCGTCAGTCGTCGTCGTCGTCGTCGTCGTCGTCGTCGTCGTCGTCGTCGTCGTCGTCGTCGTCGTCGTCGTCGTCGTCGTCGTCGTCGTCGTCGTCGTGGTCGTCGTCGTCGTCGTCGTCGTCGTCGTCGGTTCGTCGTCATTAACTCCTTCGTCTGTCGTCGTCGTAATTATCCCGCTCGTCGATCGTTGGTCGTCCGTTGTCGTCGTCATCGTCCATTTCAACAACAATAGCACCAGGAGCGCCCCGGATCGGCGGCACTGGCCGGAGGCCGCTACAATACAGCAAACTGAAGCACCACGCGCACGGCTATACCTTGATAGCGAGCTACTCCAGATTTCGTAATAAAGGGAGGGGGGTCTCATTTCGGGGGGGGTCTCTTCCAAGCTATCTTGGAGGGCCTGGGGGGGTCTGGGGACGATGTTTTGGAGGGTTTCCACGGGGGGGGGTCTGAAATGGCTTGTCTTGGAGGGTCCAGACCCCTTCCCTTTTATTACGAAATCTGGAATATATTGAGCCATGGGTGCAACCTCACGCCCACCACCCTGAGGCACACAACCATGCCATGCCGGCCTAGGGCCAGTAGGACATGCAAAGCCGGAAGGGGCCCGGCGACCGGCGAGCTCCATATGGCCGAAGCTCGGCGGAGGGCGGGCGCCGCTGTCTTCAGGAGCGCTGCTGTCCCCCAAGATCAGGAGGAGGAGGAGGAGGAGGAGGAGGAGGAGGACAGGGCGACCTGGCCTGCGGGCGGTTTGCTGCGAGCGCGCGTCGGCTCCACGGCTCCACCGAGAACACCGTCCGCAGCGCAGCCAGAGCGGCCCATACTGGAGTCGGCACAGACAAGACTGCCCGTGCACATCCTGCCCGCCCGCCCCCCCCAAAAAAACGCAGGGTGGACGACCCGGGAGAGCAACAGCAGCAGGGGACAGAGGAGGGAACGACACCCGGGACAAGGACGAGCCCGGGGCTGGGGGAAAAGAAGAGAGCGAGCGACAGGGGAGACGACCGCCGAGAAGAGGGAGGAGGGCGAAGCCCGGGTCCTCTTCTCCTCCTCCTCCCCCTTGTCCCTCCCCCTCCCCCTCCCCTCCCCCTCCTCTCCATTCTCCTCCTCCTCCTCCTCCTCCTCCTCCTCCTCCGACAATGTTCCTCCTCTTGCCCGAGAGACGAGCATGAGGGAGAGCGGGCAGAGGAGCGACACGCAGGACAGGGCGGAGGAGGGGCGACGAACGACGCCGCCCGTGGCGGGCAGGTGGGCGACGGGGCGATGTGCACGCTGTGGTCGAGCGCTCTGGATCTCCACTGCCACGAAAACACGCGTGCACACGCGGAGCACCACAACGGCACCTCGACTCGGGGGGGGGGGGAGTGGAAGAAGAACAAACGCCACAAACAGAAACTGTTGGCGCTCTGCGCGGATGTCTTGGATCTGCGCTAGACCCCCCTCCCTGGCGCGCGGCGCGCGCCAGGGGCGGCACCAGAGGCGCCGCCAGAGGGGGCCCAGCGCGGATCCAAGAAATCAGCGCCAAAAGTTTTTGATTATGGTTTTCGTTGTTCTTCTTCGAGGTTCTGCACGAACGACATTACAGACATCCTGGATGGGGTCCGAGCAGATGGGGTCGGAGGATCGCGCCGCATCGCCGATACATCGGCGATGCATCGGCGATGTATCGGCGATGCCTCGGCGATGCATCGTCGACGAGGGCGAGCGCCAAACGTGTATGTTTGTGGCGCTTGTTCTCCTGCGAGGAAGGCGCGGCAGAGGGAGGGAGGGCGGAGGAAACACTCCGTGGGGGCCAAGCTCGTACATCTACAAGACATTCGAAGGCCCAAAGGCTATCCTCAGGATGAGGATCCAGAACGCCTGGGCGCGCTGGCCCCGAAGCTACACCGAAAACTGGTGCACTGCCCGGGGCCCCAAGCCCGAGCACGAATGACCCGAGCCTGGGCCCACGGACTCCTCTGCACCGGGGAGACGGCACGCGCTCTCGTCGGGCGCTCTGGGCCGCCACGGCCGCGGCCAGGTCGCTGGCCTGCGCGCACAAATCGCCACTGCGAAACAGACGAGGAGGGGGAGGGGGAGGGGGAGGGGGAGGGGGAGGAGGAGGAGGAGGAGGAGGAGGAGGAGGAGGAGGAGGAGGAGGAGGAGAGGAGGAGGAGGAGGAGGAGGAGGAGGAGGAGCGAACGTCGCCGTGGAGGAGGAGGAGGAGGAGGAGCGAAACGAGAAGGAGGAGGGACGAGGAGAGGGCGTCCTGGGAAAACAAGAACCACCTCGGGATGTGGGGTAAACATACTCCAGCGGCCGTCATAGTTGACCTCGCCTGTGGTGAAACACGCAAGCACGGTCACAACCATGCCTCCAACCTCCGATAGAGAAAAACGCAAGTAAGCATATCACCCCCGTGGTCGCAGCCCGTTCGTCCTAGCTGAAGCAAGCTGGTACCAAACGGTGTCGTCGTAACATATGGCGCCGTACACTTTCTGCATGTCTTGAAACCTACACATGGGCGAGATCTGCTAGCTGAAATCGCTCGCATCCATGGCCGATGACTCTGCCTGAGCCCGTCCTTCTGCTATCAGGGACTGCTTGGCTTCATCCTTTTGAGTAGATTCATCCGCTGGATGATGTCGGAGGCCATCGCTGCCAGAATGCGACGGCCAAGGTAGCCAACCGACAGGGGACTTGTTGAACTTCGTGATGGCACCCCCCAGCGAGGCCACCGCAAAGAGCACGGTAAACAGCGCCACCACCCACCAGCCGAGCGGCACCTCCTGCGCCGCTGGCGTAGCCGATGTCGTAGTAGTCGTAGTCTCCGCCGAGTGTGCCGCTCGGTCGGCCAGTTTTCCCCGCGCTTCGAGCCCGTCCCTGTACCTCTGCAGGTTGCGCTGCACGTGCTCCCTGGAGCAGTTCCTGCAATTGCGCGGAGATGCGACCGCCTTGTCTCCCTCGTTCCCCGCGTGGTCGATGTTCACGATCTCGAGCCTGTCCTTGGTCAGCGTCATGATCATGTAGCCGTACTGCGAATCTCCAGCCAAATGAGGCATGTAGTCAGACGTAATGCCACCCCCACCCCCAGACACGACCCAGACGGTGGGTGCCAAGAAATTCGTGTCGTCATTACCGTGAACCTCCTGCCGGTGCAGATGACCAGTCAGAAAAGCATCTATTCCATAGTCATCGGACAGACTCCTGAAAAGGACTGGCGCGTACACTGGTGGGAAATGCGTGACTACGATCTGCCAACCTGCTGAAGAGTTCGACAAATGCAGATGAACCCATTCCAGCTGATCTTGCCACAATTGATCGAACCAATCCTTGCAATCGAAAACTCCAGCTGGTCCACCTTCAGCTGAGCAGTCTGTATCCTCGTTATAAGCGTAGCTGCAGATGTTTGAGCCCATTTTCGTGAACGGGTCGAATGCGTCGAAGATGTTCGAGTCGAGGAAAAAATACTCGACGGAGAAATTTACATAGTGAACCGTACTGCGCCAATAGAGGGCGGGCGTGACCCAACGACTTGGTTTTCCACCTTTGGGATCCTTCCAGGTGTACAGGATGCTCTGGTCCCAAGCATTGTTGTACAGGAACCCTCCGTAGTCGTGGTTTCCTAGCACACCGAGCCACTGAAGCCCGTCAATGCCATCGCCGGTGTAGATGGCCTCGAAAATGTCGTCCCACTGGGCCGAGAAATTACTCATATTGAGGCGTGTCGCACAGCACTTCTGTTCCACTCCACCCCAGTAGAAATTGTCTCCGACGTTTATGATGTAGTCCGGATGCAACCTCGCGGCTCCCTCTTTCATCTGGTCAGCGACCCTCTGCTGCGCTCGGTCGTCCAGGCCGTCGAAGAAGCTGCGCTTATGGAAACCCTCCTTCCGGTGATCTGCGGTGACGGGCCCCTTCTCCGGATCACCAGAGGCCAGGCCGCCCCAGTCACCGATGATGAACACTCGGTGCGCGCCCGTGGAGTTGATGCAGGTGTCAGGCAGTCGCACCCCGTTGAGCTCCACAACGGTCCGAGCAGGGCGCGGCGGCTCGAAGTGGGCGTTGCAGAGGTTCCAGTCCACACCTGTCCCATGCTTCTTCCAGGGTTCGTCCGAGGCGTTGGGAGCGTTGCCTCCGCAGACGTCCTCGAAGTCGGAGCAGCACGTCTGCTCCTGAACGCACTCGGAGTCGCACTGGCAATTCTGAGAGCCGCTGTAGCCACCGCACCCGTAGTCCCCGCAGGACGAGTTGAGGGTCTTGGGCAAGCAGACCACCTGGAAGTCCGAGCAGCAGTCGCCGCGGTCTTCACAGTTCGCGTTGCACTGACACTCCTGTTCCGCGTTGAAATCCCTGCACCCAACGATTGCGCAGAAAACTTATGTTGTTGTGCTTGTGCTAGTCCATGTCGTGCTCGTAGAGTTGGCCGCTATCTGCGGGACCGTGGCCAGACATAGTAGAAAGAGCCTCCAGGACATCTTGAGGCACAAGGCTTGAGCCAAGAATGTGATGCTGGACACGCGACCCTCCACCCCTGGCCCAAATGGTCCGCGCAACACACTTCGTCAGCCACCGGCTTCCCAGGGCCTCCCAGATGACTGTGGCGTGCCCAAGCCAAGGCGCGCTTACGAATGCCTTCCAGAGCTTGCGGCTTGAACCATTTATTTGCATGCTAGCTAGGGGCATTCTGCTTCACTTGCTGGAATTATGCCGACCGTTGTCCACATTACTTGTGCATCCCGCCCTCTGCTTTACATACATGTTGTAGTGTGAGTGAGCTTTGGCGTTGGCATTGTCTTTGTCATTGCGCCTGCTAATCATGTTTTGCATGGACATCACCATCCATAATCTATGATGCTGGGCATGTCAATGTGGATGCAGCCTCCACGCCCTTCTCGTATCATCGACCACGCCAAAACTGATTACGAGTGCTCCCACAACTCTTGCCTCATCGCCGCCGAGCTCATAGGGCAAACGAAATTGAACCTCCCTGGGAGGAAGGCACACCATTCGCGGCGACTAGATCAGCGCCCGAAGCTGGAGAGCAGATGCCCGCGCATTGGCTGACAGGAGGCTACACTCACGCAGGCAACGTCGCCTCCAGTCAGGGGAGGAGGGGGAGAGGGAGGAAGGACGGACGAGGGAGGCACATCCTGTCCGGAACAAGCTGGGCCTGTGCGCACAAGCCCGTGAGAATGATCCAGGGGGCGCGGAAGCCGTGCCGACATCCTGGCAGAGTGCCGGGAGAAGCGTCGAGGCTCCCCTTCGCACGCTGCTTGGCCACTCCCTCGCCTCTGCTGACCGCCACACGGCTGGTCCCGCTGATGCCCAGGGCTGCACCGTGGGCAGGGCTGCGCCGCAGCGGCGGCGAGCACGCCCAGAGACCCGCCGCGGCCGAGCCGCCGGCAGCAGCGGGCGGCGAGAGCCCGTCGGCGAGGAGATCTCTCGAGGGCTGCACGGCCCCGTCGCCGATCGACACAGCGTCGTCGACACCAGCCATCAGCGTGGGCCACGTGCGTTGGTCCCAGCACTTCACGTCGGGGCCCATCCGAATCGTCGACTCCACCGACGGCGGGATCTCCATGACTTCCCGTTGCCAGCCCTGGCCGCCTGCAGTAAACAGTCGGAGACCAGCGGCTCCACGGCGATGAGCCGTGGGCGGTTCTGGCCGTGGCGGGCCCAGAGATGTGAGCACACTCCCGTCGATATGGCGCCGGTTTTACAGTAGAATTCACGTGGACGTGGGTCGGCGGCAGGGCTTCCTCTGGTGCCCACTGCTCGATCCATCTCCTGGGCGAGCACGGTGGATCCCTCGAAGATATGCCGCGGAATGTCCGTGTAGCCATCCGAGGCGGCATCCTGCACCAGGGTCCGGCCTTCTGCCTGCGCTGTGTGCTGTGCAGCGGCAAGGGCGTCTTTGCAAGCACCGTCAACCCTGTGCACCTTTGCGCCGAAGCTGCGGATGCGCTCGGCTATCAGCTCGCCCATGCTATTATGCAGGAGCACATGGCAAAGGATGGCTCCACGCCCAATCATCTTGCAAGCCCAAGCGACACCAAGGCCATGGTTATCTGCAAAGGCCGTCGCTAAGACTGCTCGAGGCCCACCCTCCGCTATCGCATTTGAAACAGCGGCGCCGCCGCCCAGTGCGTTGAAGGAGCCAACTCCGAACTGTTTTGACTCATCCCTGAGCCGCAATTCGCCGACGCCACTGATGTCAGTCAGTTCTGGAGGCGCCCGTCGCACGGGTGATTGGACGTAGTCGGGCCACGATGCGATTATCACCTTGGCGCGCGCGTGGCCTTCAGGTTGCACCGACACGCTGGACGGCAGCAGGGCGTCGGGCGGTGCCGCCGACGCCTTGTTGTCGGAGTGCGGCCAGCGCCATGCGCACGCGGACTGCAGCAGGTCATGCTCTCGCGCAGCTACTGAGAACGTGTGTCAGCATTGGGCGCTTGAGCGAGAGGGAACCAGCGCCATCAGGGCACAAGCGGGGCAGCCAACTATCCTGCCTCCCCGATCCTGATCTGCGAGCTGGAACTGCGATGAAAAAGAATAACCATGGCACCAGTAATGACGATGGGGTGCGATAAAGCCAAGAACATACTGCGCTGTGAATCCCGACCTCCGTATCGCCGTGAGGGCCCCAAGAACCGCTAGAAATGGCGTGAGAGACGCAACGCAATACCATCTTCCTGGAGCAAAGTCAGAGTGAGTGGGCCGAACGGTCATTCACTGTCCCCAGGTGCGTGGCTGAAGTGGGACTCAGCGGCGCGGAATCTGCCTGTTGTTGCGTTGTTGTTGTCGTCCCCCCCCGCGACCGGGCCCGCGACCCACCCGCGACCCACCCCGCGACACACCCGCGACCCACACGGGACCCACCCGCGACCCACCCGCGACCCCACCCGCGAGACACCCGCGACCCACCAGCGACCCACCCGCGACACACCCCACGACCCACACGCGACCCCACCCGCGACCCAACCGCGAGCCGCCCGCGAGCCACAAGCGACCCACCCCGCGACCCGCGTGCGACCCACCAGCGACCCACCCGCGACCCACCCACATTGCTTTAACGAACAAATTCGCGCCCGCGGCGGGCTCGTTATCGGCGGGTTTCTCGACACGACGTCCACCCCGCCCCCTCACTCTTACCCGCAACTGCAGGGTGCTACGTATCTTTCGATCCAACGTGGGTTCAATACGGTCCTCGGAAGCCCGAGCATTGGAACATTGCCCAAATATGATCAACATGGCATCGAGGCAGCCCCCAGATGCCAGGACCCGCGGACTGCCAGAACCACACGGGGCGGTGCAAAGCCTCTGCGAGCAGGACGGGGTGGGCACGGGAGGGCGTCGTGTGTCTGTTCCACGGTCAAGGAAGTGCGTCATCGCCGCCACCACCGAAGGAGTGCACTCTGGCCCCCGCCATTTAGTCCATACGCTGGCAGCTCACAGGACTCATTGAATTCGTATTCCCTCCCTGCGTCGCAGTGTTGCTCCTCAGCTCCTCATCGTCCCTCCTCCTCTTTTCTCATCTCCCCTCTCCTCCTCCTCCTCCTCCTCCTCCTCCTCCTCCTCCTCCTCCTCCTCCTCCTCCTCCTCCTCCTCCTCCTCCTCCTCCTCCTCCTCCTCCTCCCCCTCCCCCTCCCCCTCTCCTCCTCCTCCTCCTCCTATTCTTCTTCTTTCTTCTTCTTCTTCTTCTTCTTCTTCCTCCTCCTCCTCCCTCCTCCTCCTCCTCCTCCTCCTCCTCCTCCTCCTCCCTCCTCCTCCTCCTCCTCCTCCTCATCCTCCTCCTCCTCCTCCTATCCTCCTCCTCCTCCTCCTCCCTCCTCCTCCTCCTCCTCCTCCTCCTCCTCCTCCTCCTCCTCCTCCTCCTCCTCCTCCTCCTCCTCCTCCTCCTCCTCCTCCTTCCTCCCCTCCTCCTCCTCCTCCTCCTCCTCGTCCTTTTCCTCCTCCTCCTCCTCCTCCTCCTCCTCTTTTTGGCAGCAACGCCAATGCCTCAAGTGAAACCTGGGCCGACTGAGGCTCGGTCGGCATGGAACCTCCTCAAGGGGCCTGGTGTCCTACACAACACCTTACAAGACGCCGCCAGGGAGGCTAGAGCAAGGAGACAAAATCGTCCAAGTCGACGGAAAAATGATCCTTGTCAGGGTGGCGGTCAGCTTTCACCCTCCTCATGTTACGACCAGACGTGACAGACGGCTTGCCACACTCCTTGCCCTATGTGACGACCTGCGAGCCAGAACTGTAAAACTTGCAGGACAGGCACAAAAACAAATGTTATTGATCCGAGCATGGGAACGCAACGACTTTGTGCCCCAGACCGAGCAGCGTTCCCTGGCCCAGCCTCGAATGCACCTGGCAGTTCCCAAAAGGGGGGGACTTTGCCTCGAGAGCCTCTCAAGCAAACTCTACATTGCCAGAAACGGCCGGCCTTGCCCAAGAGGTGCCTAACTTCCAAAGAGGGGGGGAGCCTCAGGAGGAAAAGGGAGGGATCTGGGCGTACCTCGGAACTCCAGTCTCGGCCAAAGTGGTAGAAGAGCCGCGCCAGCTCGAAGAACAAGCCGCGCGACCTTGATCGTGTGACCCAAGGCCTGAAACTCCGTAGGCGTGGCCGAAGGGCGCAGCGACGCTCCCTCCTTCGCCGCAAGATCAGCGTGAAAATTCCCCAACCTCCGAAACCTCTCTTCGGCGGAAATCCCATCATCGTCCAAACGACGGTGGGCCGACACCTTTATCAGGACACGGAGGTGGGGGCCATACTCGAAGGATCCCTGCAGGACAAGACCACTGTGCTGTCTCTTCCCACAGAGCGCATCCTCCCCGAGAGCTACATGATCCACGACACTCTGACAGTCAGAAAACCCAATAGACGGAGCAGACGCATAGGCCCCAGACCAGGCATACGCCGCAAAGTCAGCCGCTTGCGGGGTCTGGGGATACGGAGCCCACAGGGGACCCTAGAGAGTGCCCAGGAGCTCGCCATCTTTCCCCATCAAGACAACAGCCCAGCCTGCCCGAGACAACTACTTGACAAAAAGGATAGCCCCAGATGGAGCCCTCTGGAGCTACCCTTTCAGAGCCACAGGCAGGAGGAGGAGGAGGAGGAGGCAGGCAGGTCCTGAGCTTCCCACACAAGAGAGACAGCACCAACACTCAGAGGGGGAGGCATAGTGTCACCAGGATGCCGACACGCACCATGCCGAAAGAGAACTCTGTCGTATCCAGGGTCATCCACATCACAAGCGGCGCAAACCAGCCAATCTGGCAATGCCTCCTTGCGCTCCTTCGACACTGCAGGGCACAAATATAAACGGTGATGCAACGTGCCAAGCGCACCTTCATAGAGCGGGCAGCGATCAAAACAGCGCAGCCGGCTCGCACTGCATCCGCACCAATCCAAGAAGCCTTGGTGGCTTGCGCACGCATGCAGGCTTTGGACTTGCCCGAGATCTTCGAAGAGCCTAACTGCTGCTTGACAGCATTCCAGCACAGTCTATGCCCCACTCCATAGCGCCCACCTGACCCCCGCTCAAGGTTTCTGAAAACCGCACCCCTGCAGAGGACCTTGAGAAGAGACGGAGACGTGAGAATCATCGAAATATCCCTGCCGAAATCGTCCTTGAACGAAGTGAAGTCGGGCATGGTCCAACCCAACCTATACAAACGCCTACGCAGGGTCGACAAAGGCCCTCTAACTTTAGCCCAGGAAAGGTCGTCACGCTGAAAAATCTGGGCCCATCTCTCACGGAGCTCGGCCCACGACAAGCACCAGCGGAAGGCTCTGGTGTGGCGCAGCCAGATTCCTTCGCACACCGCAGAATCGGAGCGACACTGGCTCTCGGGTCCTTCTCAAGCAGGCTGAGCACAGCAAGAGATTTGCCTTGGGCCCTCGGCCTCGCACTAGACATGGAGGCTCTGCGCAACGTCAGGAGTTCTTGGTCGGAGACGCCGAAAATGTCCGAGCCATAAGCAAAACCCGCCAGCGGGCCCGCAGCGAACACTTTGAGCGTCCTCCTGCCAAGAGCCTCTGTGATTTTGCACAGGCGCTTGGTCTCACGAAGAGCGGCGGCAATCCTAGACTTCAACTTGGCCGCGCGGCCTCTGCCGGGCGCGCGCAAAGCTCTGACAGCTGCGCAATCAACCCCCAAGTTGGCAATTCTCCCAACATCCCCTTCCGAGCCCACCAGGGGGCCAAGTTCCTGGGCGAGCTGAGAGGCAACATGTTTGGAAGAAGAAGCCATGCTTATCTTATCCATCGCCAGTTCAGATTTGAGAACTTCCGCGATCCCCTCACGCAGAGCACGAGCACCCACTCCCGGGGCTCGAAAAACAAATCTGGCCGCACCCGTGCAGCTGAGACTCAGGTCACCCACATAGGCATCGACGTCCAAGCCTGAAGGACGAGGCAACTGATCACAACAGTCCATAGCGAAGACTCGGATGAGGCTCGTAGCGAAAGAACATCCCGCCACAAGCCCACGCGCGGCAAAAAAGGGACCCTGCACGAGCCCTCCAAACGAGACATACCTGGCCTCCGAATAGGCCCTGATCGCCAGACGCGCGATTCCAAGGGGAAACCCGTGCTGCGTACTTACATTTGCCATACAGGTAGCCTAAGTCAACGTGCTCATCGTACTTCCGAAGGTCCCAGCAGATAGAGGCGCTCACTTCACCCTTCGAGGTACCAACTTCGGCCCGATAGGCCTGGCGCCCAACCGCATCAGACGCTCCTCGGTGGGCCCCAGCCGCCCTGTACTCACGGGGGTGGCCAGCTTCCCATTTCTGCGCAAGCTGCCGTCTGGCCCGCCCCCAGAGACGGCACCAGCTCGAAAAAACACCGGTCGGCCGAAACCCGCCTCGGGGCTCCCCCAGGAGCGCAATCAGGACCCAGGAGATTTGCATCGGCAAAGATCCCGCGATTTCCAATACACCGAACCAAAAGACAAGGCACACCAAGGCGTCGTCACACAACAGAGAATAGTGCCTACAGTGGGAGCCATCCACACTCACAGCGCTGGAATGACGATACTTCTTAGGTCCTGATCTGGTCGGGTTCACGCAATGGTAGTGGAGGCAAAGACGAGCCGCCCATCCCCCCCCCCCCCCCCCATATCCGACTCTTCCTTGAGCAAGGAGAGAGGACCAGCCAACGCAACTCCCCCAGCCGAAAGAGCGGTGGTGGGGGTCCGCGGCTGAGGGTCACGAATGGCCACCCGAGCGTTTCGAGCACTTCCATTCAACCCCTCCGTGCCCCACTCCTTCCACGTAGCTCCTCTTCCCTTAGCAGTCGCTTCCGCCTTAGCCTGGGCGCAAGACTGATCCACCTCCCCCAGAAGAGCATCAATCTCCGAGCGCAAGGCCAAACGTTCAGCGAGATCGAGCTCTTGGCCGATCTCCAACCCGAGCGATCTAGACCGTGATTCTTCGATGCCGCACGGGGCAACGGCAGGGGGCGAGGAGGCGAGGAATCGAGATGCTAAGCTCGCACTCGCCCGGAAAAAAGGGTGCCACTCCGAGTCGGGATGCGCGGCGACGTCGGGCGGCGCGCGCTGAAGGCATCGGGCGACGCCACATCCTTCACTTCGAAGATCCGCTCCTTCATCCGCGATGTAACACCTAAGGGCTCGAAGTTGCGACGCCGGCGAGCTGATGGGCCTGAGGCGAGGATCTTTGACCTTGCCCCCCTGGTTTCAAGACCGACTCTCAAAAGAGCTTGGGGCGCTTGCCCCACACGCCGTGGGAAGGGAGAGGGGCGTCGAAAATCCGGCTCAAATCACTTTCGGCCTGGTTGGCCCACAGACGGTAACCAGGGGCGATGAGACCACGCGCTTCAACCAACTTGCCTTCCAGAGCCGCTCGGCACGCCGCCCTAGAACGCTCCAGCGCCGAAGACCAGCCCCCAGGACAAGGCTGGGGCCCGACAAGAGGACGCGGCGGGAGGTCAGGGGGGCGGCGGAGGGCGGGGGCCTTAAGCGCGGCCGGGAATGTGTGAAAGGTGATTTCTACTGGCTCATGAGGGGGGTGATCCGACTCTGTGGCAGCGCGGACCTCCTGCATGCATCGGCCGAGCGCCGCCGAGCAGACAAAAAAACAAACGTGTCAGGGCGAGCACGTTCCGAAGGGAAGTGCGCGTGGCTTGGGGCCGACACAGTCGCCCCCTTAAAAAGCCCTGTCGAATTCGTCTGGGCCAGGGTACAGGGGCCGAGATTGAAGCCCCCCCAAATACCGAAATCGCAGCCTTGCTCCTCTAAAAAACAACCAGCACAACGAACAACCCCCACATTACAATCCGAGAGCCCCTGGGAGCGGCGCAGGTAGAGGGAGGCGAGGGCGAAGGGCGAGCACCCAGGCACGTGCAGCAAGCCTGCAACAGCTCTGCCCTCGGCCAATACCACATGCTCGGCGGCGAAGGGTCCAAGCCCTTCGCGCACAGCCAACAAAACTCCTGAACTCGTACCTCCTCCTTCTCTTAGTACACCTGGCGCCCAAATAATCCGAAATCCAAATGATTTGTAGGTCTGTAACTTGGTCACGATATCATCCGGATCCCGAAAGCGATGTTCGTGCACAAGAACCACATGAACTAAGGCCCCCCGCAGAAACTTGCGAGCCGCCCCCCAAGAGTTGGCATTCATGGTGGCCACCCGCAGCTGAAACTCGACCCATCGAGCGGTAAGGGGGGACTCTTTGGGTTCAGGCTCAAGGACACGGGCAGGCACTTCAGGAGGCTCAAGGGGGGGGGGGGGGGGGGGGGGGCAGGCCAGGACTGTTTATTGGGGGATGGCGGCTCCTGAAACCTCCGACAACAAGCGCTTGAACAATCAGATTCCCGAGAGCTTGGCCCCCGAGCCTATGGCCGAGGCTGGAACCGCGAAAAAGTCAAACAAAAGGCCTATAGAACTCAAATCTCTGCCGCCCATGCTAGGAGACCCCCCCTCAAGCTGCTGCGGGTGGGAATCGCCCGACGAAGCCGACGAGGCTTGAAGCGCAGCCGCAACTCGCGCGCGAACATCCTCTCCCACAGCAGCAGCCTCTCCAGAGGCCCCAGGCGAAGCCGACGAAGCCGAAACAGACCCTGGTGAAGCGGATGGACTGCCGGCATCTCCGCTCTGATCGGGACCACCTGCAGCAGCCTCTCCATCATTGCGCTTGCGCCTCTTGCCCGCCAGCTTGGCCTTCTGCGCCGCGTGCGCAGCCTGCGCCGACTTGGCCTGCTCGACAGCCTGCGCGAAGAGCTTCTTCGCCATGTCAGCGATGCCCAGAGAGAGGGCCGTCGAGCGAGAGGCCACTTCTGCTTTCTCTTCGGCCGGCAACTCCAGCTCCGCATCCAGGTCCTCCGGGATGTCGCAGTTGATGAGCGCTGCCACGTCAACCTTGCCCGAAATGAGATCCTCAAGCCGGACCGTGGGCGTCGACTCAGGCTGAGCGCTGACCTTGGAATCCTCGGCCAGCTTCAGCACAGCTTCCTCGTACTCCTTGTCGGCCTTCTCGAGATCCAGCTTCGTACTCTGCACCTTGGCGACCTGCTCAGAGAGCTCGCTCGGGAGGCACAACAACCGAGCCAAGTCCGTCTCGAGCTGCTTCTCCAGCTTGCGCGACTGTCCATGCTGCTGCTGAGCCGCTGGATGAGGCGATGGCACGTGCTTGGACTGATTCTCCGCTGCGCCAGGCCTTTCGCGACGTTGCTGTACCAGTGCGCACATCTGGCGTCGCCTGCCTTGTCGCAAGGACGAGCCAGCTCCTGCGCCTCCGCAATAGTGATGTCGGGGACAGGACCTGCAGGAAGTGGGGCGCCTGATGCGCCATCAGCTCCTGAGCCCTGTGGCGCCCAAGCGAGCGCAGGCTGCATGTCGCCCTTGCCCTGGCGCTTGGACACGCCGCCACCTGCGCCGCCGCAAGCTGCACCCGCAGGTTGGCCGCCACGCCCAGCGCCGCCTCCCCCGAGCGTGAACCAGCCTGGAGGTCCACGGCGCTGAGGAGCCCAGACATCTTGAGCCACAGGAGAACGAGCAGGAGCCAGCTGCGGCAACGGGGCGTGACAATGATAGCACCACTGCGCACCCAACTGATTCTTCTTGCATCCACAACCTGAGCACACAAGACTTTTGAACTGCTTGCCCTTCTTTCCTGCACCCCAGTACTTCCACAGTTCCTGTTCCTCCGACTGGCGAGCCCAAGGCGCGAGAGCGAAGGAAGAATGAGGCACCATCTCAGAAGAACCGTAGCACAGGAGAAAGGCGGGTACAATCAACAGAACGTGGTGAGAGAAACACTGGCGGGAACCGCCAGGACGAGGTTGGGGCCGCAAGATCCCCACTGCCAAATTCTCAAATCCCTGAGCCGATGCTACGGACTTGCGCCAAATGGCTACGGACCTCCTCCTCCTTCCTCGTCCTCCTCCTCCTCGTCCTCCTCCTCCTCCTTGGCCTCCTCACCTCTCTTCCCTCCTCCGTCCCTTCCCCACGCGGACTGGCAACAACTGAGGGAGCCGCCGTGTTCCTCACCCCCCATGGACAATCTCGCGAGAGGGCTGTCGAAGCCGATTGCCTCCCCAGCACACTCGCTCCGGGCAACCAGATGCGAAGAGGGGGGAGAACGACGGGGGGCAAATCTTACACGAGGTGTCCAAAGGGGCCGGGGTCTGTCCTCCATCGCCCCCGGCCAGTGCTGGGATCTGGGACCTTGGGATTGCGCGCAAGTGCTCCGAGGAGAACAACCCAGATTGACATTGTGCCGAAATACGCTTTGCAAAACCGATGTCAGGAGGCGCTGCTCTTCAGCCGCAAGGAGAGGAGTAACTGAGTAAAGGAGCAGCCTCCTTTCCTGCGCGGCTTCCTACTTCGCAATGCGGACCAAATCAGCAGGCCCTCACTGGCTCCACGGCAATGCACGAGGGGCCGGAGACACATACCCCTGCTGCTTCACCTTCCTACTCTTCCATGGCCAGCGTCCAACATAGCGGGGCTCCTGTCTCCTCGGCAGGGAAGCTGGCAGCTCTGTTTTTCAGCCGGGGGCTCTCGGTCTATGGGTCTATGAAGCAAAGGCTATGTAGGTCATTCGGCCTGCGCTGATGACCCTGGGAAACTTGCCGCTCGCAGGCATGCAGAGAATGCCGAGTAGATGGGGCCAGTCCAGTCCGACGAGGTTAGGCGCGCCAAAGGGAGCACCAGGCAGAGGAGGGAGAGGAGGAGGAGGAGGAGGAGGAGGAAAAGAAAGAGGAGGAGAAGGAGGAGAAAGCGGAGGAGGAGGAAAGGTGGAAGAGGAGGAGGAAGAGGGGAACGACGAGGACGAACGAGGAGGCACTGGAGCTTGCAGGGGAGGGAGCAGGAGGGAAGGAGAAGGAAAGACGGCCCCCGCCAGGGACTCGGCACGGAGCGTGCGACAACCGAGAGACCGCGCAGAGAGCTGCAGCCGTGCCCTAAGCCGCAAGTCGGATAAAGTGGAGGCCAGTCCACAAGAAACCTTCCACAATCGGGGGCGGCCAAGAGGGGGGGCGTCCAAGAGGGGGGTGGGTGGGGGGGGGGGGGGGGGCAAATCATGGCTGGCGGCATGTACGCGGCCAAAGGGGGGGCCCGGGGCCGGGGACGCATTGAAATAAGACGAGGCACCATGAAATCTGGGGAGATCTCATGGCCCCCGCCATGATATCCCCCCCCCCCAGTCCTCGCCCCTCTTCTTGGCCGCTCCCGACACAAGAAGCCCAACCCCGAGACCTCGGGGAGCCCATCGATTTGTGGTGCGGGGGCGTCACGCTCTCCGTAGCAGGACCACCGCAACCCAGACAACCCAAGGCACCCTTGATTGAGCAGGGATCGACCGTCCCGGCATTCCTATAGGCCCACCACGAACCCAAGAATGCCCGAATAACAGAAACAGTGTTCTTGGAACATAAGACCACAAAAGGTTCTTAGAACATTCTCTGGTGGGGCTATAGGCCAGCCAGGACGCCTCGCCACTGCTTGAGCTTTCCGTAGCAAGACCATCGAACCCCAGGAAGCCCACGGCACCCTGGAGGCAAGCGGGGTGGTTCTTGGCAGAGGGCCCCCCACTTGCTTTTTGCAATTGGCCCCTCTTCGCGCCGACTTCAGCGGAGTCGGCGCGCACACACCTACCCCCACGTGCACGAGACACGGTGGCTCTGCCGTTCGCACGCGAGCGAACATGGTGCGGCAGGGTGAACAGCTATATATCGGGTCGGGCTCTTGACGGCGATGAGCCTGAAAAAAGAAGCTTACCGATTCGAAGATTGACCGAAAGGTCCAATGTGTCAACCAGCCTCACGTGTGGGCACTTTGAATGACGGCTGGACCCATTGCCGAAAAAATGCGACCCTGCTTAGCATACCCGTTCCAACCACCAGTCACTTCCCCGAGCTCAAGGCCGCAAGTGGAAGGGACACACATCTGGACAATCACTAGTTGACCCATCGCGGTCAGATTAAATCCACACCTGCAGGCCAAGCGTGCACATAATTCGAACGGAACGTTGGCGATGCTGCTGCAGTGCCACCAGCCTGACCGCCCTCAGGGAAGGCGATCGGTGCAGGCAGGGCACAAAGTTCAGGGAGCAGCGTCGCGCCCCCGGCACGCCCCTGCGGTGGGCCCAGCCACACAGCACGTCGCGCGAGCGCCGACGAACGCCCACCCCAACGCGGCTGGTACCCGCCACCCGTCTTAGCCTCAAAGCGCCTGCCCGTCCTTCGGCTGCGCTCTCCGCCCCGACCCCCCTGCCTGCAATCGAAACCACCACTCCCCGCTCCCCGCTCCCCGCTCCCAGCGACGCGACTGGCAAAAAAAGGAGAGACGGACGCCGAGTGCACCGTCTAATCGCGTTGCACACACGCGGCACCTACCTACGCGGACCTCCCAGTCCGATCCTCGTGGGGGGCAAAGAAATCGTGCCCAGCGTGTTGTTGCTCGATCTTCCCCTGCAGTGGCCGCCGTCATCGCGCCACCGAGGCGCCGCTCCTGGGCAGCTACGACGGCGACGACAGGTACGGCACGTTGGAGCCGCCGGCCGCACGTGAGGGGTAACGATAGGGGGGGACAGGCATAGGGAGGGAAACATCGACCGGGAATCGGCAATACATCGCCGATGGATCGGCGATACGCCCCCGATGGTGAATCCGCCCGTCCCTGGGCAGGTTGGGACTGTCGTGCCCATGTCGGCGATCAATGGGCGGTCAGGGGTCGATGCAACCCCCCCTGTGTCTATCCCCTCCGTATCCTTGCCCCTGAACGCGCTGCTCCTGCGGGCAGCGGCAGGCCGTCTTGGAGCCAGCACGCGTTTTCACCTGAGCGACGATCAAAGAACGGGCCTTGAACAGGATGACGTAATTAGCGACCTTACGCGGTGGCTCACGCGGGCTGCCGGCGCGGCACGCTGCATTGCAGCGAGGGCGCTTACGCGCGACCTTACGCATAGGTCGGGCATGTCCTCCTACAGGCGGATTTTGGACAAAAACTAAAACAAATGTCAAAACATCTGCGCAAAATACTCCAAAGTAGTCCAAACATCGTCCCCAGACTATTGTTTGACAGTTTTTGAATTCTCCTCCTGTAGAAGGCACGCCCGACTTCACCTTACGCGGGAATATTGCGCGCCAATGCCGGCGCAGACGAACCCGCTTTGAGACGCACAGAGACGTACTAACACGATATGTCTTCATTGGAGACGCGCGTCCGACCCTAACATGTAGTATACCCATCTTCTAGTATATCGTCTCCGAGCGGCGTGGCCAGAAAGCGCCCGCCACGACGCATGAACTATAGGTTTCTCGGTGCTCGCGTCGCCCCTGAAGGGGCGACGCACGTACAGTGCTGGTACTGCTGCTGCTGATGATGATGACGATAGTGATTGTGATGGTGATGGTGATCGAGATGATGATGATGATGATGATGATGATGATGATGATGATGATGATGATGATGATGATGATGATGATGATGATGATGATGATGATGATGATGATGATGATGAAAATGATGGTGATGATGATGGTGGTGGTGATGATGATGATGATGTCGATGGTGATAAGAAGAGGATGAGGATGAAGATGAGGATAAGCATGAGGATCCTTAGGCGGAGGAGGAGGAGGAGGAGGAGTTGGAGGAGGATGATGCTGATGATGGTGATGCTGATAAGTATGTTAGGGTGACGCCGACGCTTTTCTGCCGCGCCCACCTGCACCCTCCGGAGCCCCTCGCCCCCTGAAACGCCGCGCCGCTGCGATAGCCGCTCCCGACGCGGAAGGGTGCCCGGGCTGGCCGCGCGTTCTCGCAGGAGCCGCCTCCCACGGGCTCCGGCGCCTCCGGCGCCTCCTCCTCCTCCTCCTTCTCCTCCTGCTCAGTCTCCACCCTCCTCCTCCTCCTCCTCCTCCTCCTCTTCGTCCTTCTCCTCCTTCTCAGTCTCCACCCTCCTCCTCCTCCAGTCATTTTCCTTATAAGTAACTTCTCCCTGTCGCACCCCGAAGCCAGCTCTCAGGGCGGGCCGGGCATTTTGCGGAGACTTCCTCGCCATGTCTAATTCTGAAGCTTAGAAATTGGCAAACAGTTTCACAGATGGCGGGCGGATGGTTTTCAACATGTGGCTCTAGCCTTAGCGCGGCGCACATTCGTTTTGGACATTTGCAAGAGCTTCACATAATGAAGCGGGTGGCTTTCAAAATGAGGCTCTCGCCTTAGCGCGGTGCACATTCGTCTTAAACATTGCCAAGAGCTTCACGGATTGAGGGCGGGTGGTTTTCAAAATGAGGCTCTCGCCTTAGCGCGGCGCGCATTCGTCTTAAACATTGCCAAGAGCTTCACGGATTGAGGGCGGGTGGTTTTCAAAATGAGGCCCTGGCCTTAGCGCGGCGCACATTCGTTTTAGAAATTTGCAACAAAAGCTTCACGGATTGAGGGTGGCTCCTTTTCAAAATGTGGTTCTCGCTTGAGCGCGACGCACATTCGTTTCAAATTGCCTGACGAAGGACCCAACCATATGCAGCTGCGAGTGCCGCGAGGGAGATGAGACGAAAGATGGGGGCGCGCAAACTCCGAGTAGCGCACGCGGTACACCCGCCTGCCACGAAACGTGTGAAGGGTGTGCCGGCATGAGTCAGGAGGACTCCTGCGAACGTCGCCACTGGGACCTTCGGTGGAGCTCCCTATGGGGCCAGGAAACGTGTGAGGCGTGTGCCAAGGTGGGGCGGCGGTGCCTTGCAAACTTTCCCACTGGGGCCTTCGGTGGAGCTCCCTATGGGGCCACGAAACGTGCGAGGGGTGTGCCGAAATGACGCGGCGGTGCCATGCGGACGCTCCCGCTGGGGCCTTCGGTGGAGTTCCCTCTGGGGCCACGAACCGTGTGAAGGGTGCGCCGAAATGGGGCAGCGGTGCCATGCGGACGCCCCCACTGGGGCCTTCGGTAAAGCTCCCTATGGGGCCACGAACCGTGTGAGGGGTGTGCTGACATGTGGCAGCGGTGCCATGCGGACGCCACCACTGGGGCCTTCGGTGGAGCTCCCTATGGGGCCACGAACCGTTTGAGGGTGCGCCGAAATGGGGCGGCGGTGCCATGCGGACGCTCCCGCTGAAGCCTTCGGTGGAGCTCCCTGTGAGGCCACGAACCGTGTGAGTGGTGTGCCGAAATGGAGCGGTGATGCCATGCGGACGTTCCCGCTGGGGCCTACGGTGGAGCTCCCTATGGGGCCACGAACAGTGTGGAGGGTGTGCCAAATACGGCGGTGGTGCCATGCGGACGCTCCCGCTGGGGCCTTCGGTGGAGCTCCCTATGGGGCCACGACCCGTGTGAAGGGTGTGCCGAAATGGGGCAGCGGTGCCATGCGGACGCTCCCGCTAGGGCCTTCGGTGGAACTCCCTATGGGGCCACGAACCGTGTTAGGGGTGTGCCAAAGTGGGGCGGCGGTGCCATGCGGACGCTCCCGCTGGGGCCTTCGGTGGAGCTCCCTATGGGGCCACGAACCGTGTGAGGGGTGTGCCGAAATGGGGCAGCGGTGCCATGCGGACGCCCCCGCTGGGGCCTTCGGTGGAGCTCCTTATGGGGCCACGAACCGTGTGAGGGGTGTGCCGAAATGAGGCGGCGGTGCCATGCGGACGCTCCCGCTGGGGCCTTCGGCGGAGCTCCCTATGGGGCCACGAACCGTTTGAGGGTGCGCCGAAATGGGGCAGCGGTGCCATGCGGACGCCCCCACTTGGGCCTTCGGTGGAGCTCCCTATGAAACCACGAACCGCTTGAAGGGTGTACCGAAATGGGACGGCGGTGACGCATGTAACCGCTTCCACTTCGGCCTTCGGTGGAGCTCCCTGTGGCGCCACGGACCGTGTGAGGGACGCGGCGCTGACGATGGCGATGGTGGTGACCATGATGATGTGGATCATGACGATGACGATGGCGATGATGATGACGATGATTACGATGACGATGACGATGACGAGGCGGATGGGAAGAGGGAGGAGGGGGAGGAGGAGAGGAGAGGAGAGGAGACGCGTGGCGCTGTCTCTTCAAAACGAGGACCCAACACCACAGGATGGTTGGGAACAACAGGCAAGAGTTTCACGGATTGAGGGCGGGTGGTTTTCAAAATGTGGTTCACGCCTTAGCGCGGTGCACAGTAGATTTAAAAATGCAAGAGCTTCACGGATTGAGGGCGGGGGGGCTTCAAAATGTGGTTGTCGCCTTAGCACGGCGCATATTCGTTTTCAGCATTTGCAAAAGTGTCATCGCTTCCCATCGTTAACAAACCAGAACTTGTGTTTTGAACAGATTCAGGGTTACGCGGGCGCAACAGTTATGTTGATTCGCTATGTGTAAGTTCCAGGAATGGCGTTCCCGCACGATTCAAGATTGTGGGGACGCAACAGTCAGGTTGATCCGTGGCGTTGGAATCCGGAGAACAATGTTTTGGCATGCTTCAGGGCCTTCGAAAGAAGCAGTTCTTTCAATGGAGATGAGCCGTTGTAGGGCCTATGAAGAGAGAGCTTGGAGGGAGGGTTCATTCTGACATCGTTGATGACTCTTGGGCTTACACTGGTCCTCCTCCTCCTCCCCCTCCTCCTCCTCCTCCACCTCCACTTCCTTCCGACCGATACCCATACGGTGGAGGCATGTGATAAGGAAGCATTGGATAAGGAGTCCAGGGTCTGGAAGCCAGCGGAATTCAAATCGTGGATCGGCCATGAATATCGCCGCCGCCCTCATTGGACAAGGAATCCTCCAAGGTCTGGCGCCTCCTGAGACTATTCCGAAACAAAAAAAACGCCTCCACTGTCTCCGTCGGTCGAAAGGTGGTGGGTAGAAACAGGAAATAGGGAGGCGCAAAAAAGTAGATGGGGTGTCCGTGTATATATACAAGCAAACGTATGTAAATGTATATACATTATATAAATACATACATATAAACATATATATATATATATATATATATATATATTATCGATGCAAACATTGGTCAGACGCTTGCGAGTAGGATTAGTTGTTTGGTTCAAACGCTAGGCTCTCCCTGGACCCAGGAATGCGGGGGCCCGTCCTCTCCTGTTCTTGCCCCTGCCTCTGCTTGCTCTCCCCTGCTTCCCCCTCTGGGGCTCTAGCTTTTCTGGGCCAAGCTGGGGGCCGGCCTCAGGTGGCCCAGAGGCCAGGGCATCCCGGGGGCCCACTCCGGGAGCCCGGAAGATCCCGGGGTGACCCGGGAGCGCTCGAGCGCGGCCGCGCCATGCCGCCGCGCAGGGCGCCCCTCGGCTGGGGAGCGGCTGGGCTGCCGCTGCCGGCCGTGGCCGGGCGCGCGTGGAGGGGAGGTCGACGGCGTGTGGCGCCGGGGACCCCCAGCCGCATGCTGCTCCGGGCCGCCGCGCTGCTGGCCACGGCCGCGGGCTGGCCCACCCCGCAGACCCTGTGGGACTACGGCCCGTCGTACTACGACGACGAGGACCAGGACCTCCAGCTGTGGAAGGGGAACCGTGGGAGCCCAATGATAGGAGGCCCCGGGGTCCCAGCGAGGTCAGGGCCAGGCGAGCATGGGTTGCCGCCGGCGGGGGTCATCCCCCCTGGCGCCCCCCCTGTGCCGCCGGCCGCCCGGCCCAGGAAGGACGCCACCCAGCCTCCCTCCCCCAATGGCACTTCAGACACCTCCTGGATTGGGGGATGGGGCCTAGGCTATCTCAGCTGGGAGAACCTGGGGAACCACACCTGGACCTGGAGGGCCGAAGGGATGGGGGGCTGGGCACACTCATTTGAGAACCTCAAAGGCGCCTTCTCGACCCAACAGGATACCGGCTGGCTGCGTTCCGACGGCGGCTGGGTCCTGTACCTGACCGACAGCTGCGGCGTGCGCTTGTTCGGCGCGGCCTGGCCCATCGTCGGCTGGACCCTCATCACCCTGTGCTGCACCGGCATGCTCGCCCTGGCGGCGCAAAGCCTGCGGACCATCTTCGCGCCGTGCGCCTGGGTGTGCTGGGTGATCGGAGCAGCCGCCGGCTTATGCCGCGCGTGCTGCTGCTGTGGGCGGAGGCCGCCTGGCGAAGCAGAGGTGGATCGCCTTCTGCCGCCGGCGCCGCCACAGGCCATCACGGTCGTCTGGACGGGGCCCGCCACGGGTCCGAACACGACGACCTCCTTCTACCAGAGGACCGTGCGGGCACGCGGGACCGGCAGGAAGCCCAACGACCTCCTCGTGAAGCTTGACGGGCACGTGGCGCGGATCGGCCTCATCTTTGACGAGCCGGAGAGGGTCGGCAAGAAAGGGCTCTGGGTCCAGTACAACAAGATCAAGGGAGCGAGCAGCCGGGCCCTCAGGCAGAAGCTCGAGCAGGGGAAGTGGGTGCACCTTATGCCGCTGTGGGAACTGCCAGCCCCAGAGCGAGAAGGAGATCCACTGCGTGGAGTACGCGGCCCTCGACTCGGCGGCCATCGTCGACATCGGCGCGCACGCACGCTTGGCCCCATGCCGCTTCTGCGTCCTCACAGGGCGGACCCACCAGTGGAGTTCGCCTATTCGTCACCTGCGTGATGTACCTCTTCTACTTCGCCTGCTGCTGCGGGCGCTGCAGCCGCCGGCGACGCCGCCGCCGTGAATCGGCAGGCGCAGCGGAGCCAGGCGTAGCTGGAGGAGTGGCGGAACTGCTGGATCAGGAATCCGAGTCCGAGGTCGAGATCGAGGAGCGTCCATGCGGGCTGTCAAGGTGGGCGTCCTCATCAAGGGCGTGATGAGGCCCTTGGCCCCACGGGTGCCGCGACGCTGCTGACACGACTCCCATGACGTTGCTCTGGGAGGACGGCCAGGCCTCGGACCTGCCCCCACCGGTCGACGGCAAGAACGCCACGGTCTGCCTCTGCGAGCACCACGAGCAGGTCTACAAGGCGACCCGGCTCGGCGACAAGTGCTCGATCGTCACCTGCTTCCACCAGGCAGTCGGTTCGTCGGCTGGAGTACCTCTCTGCCTCGTCCATCTTGGTGGAGAAGCCGGCCGCGCCGCCATCCGAGCCGCCGCGACCGCCGCCCCCCCCGCAGGGATGCTCGCCGGCATTCGACGACGAGTGGCCCGGGGTGGACGGAGCCCGGGGGCCAGCGCCCCCGCTGCCCAAGCGAGCGGTGGGTGCACTACACCCCCCAGGCGAGGCTCGCCTGCTCCGTCAGGGGGCGCCCAGTCGGTGCGCTTCGAGTCGCCGACCGTGCCCGTTCCAGCCCCGAGTCCTCAGGAGATCGACCTGGACGAGTTGGACTCGGGAGACCTGAAGCATCTCCTCGTCAGGGCCCGGGTGAACTGGTCGAGCGGAGCGCAGTGGATCATCTTCCTCTGCCAGCGCCAGCAGGAGGGTAACGGCAAGGAGGAGGAGCCCCATTGGACGGGCTCCGCCCGTGGCCCCGAGGGGACAAGCCTCGGCTTCACGCTGAAGTTGGACGAGGTGCAGGCCCACCCCACCCTCAGCCCAGCAGGCCGACTGCCGCAGGGCTTCCTGGAGGAGCTACTGTACCACCCACCAGCGGGCGCCCGTGAGATGGGGATCGCTGTGGTGGGGTCTTCGCTACCCCGGGTCGCGCGGGAGAAACTGCAGCCCTGGCAGGGCAAACCCATCGGAGGCAAACATCGCTCACTCAAGGCTTGGCAGTGGCAGCTCATCCGCACGAGGGGCAGTACTATCATCAACTGGGATCCAGCGGGGTCTGCGTCGGCCACAGGGGATATGCCGAACGGCGAGAAGAACGAGCTCGACGCCACGATGAAGGGCCTGAACGATCACTGGAAGCGGCTGGACCGCAGCGGGTCGCCGCGGGCCCCGTCCAGGGGGAGCCAGGGCAGCAGCAGCGGGAGGTCTCCATGCAGGACACCCCCGCGCTCGGACCGGCGCCCATCCCGCGAGCGGGACGACGGGCCAGGTCCAGAGTCAGAGGCAGACGACCAGGACCAGGGGGAGGCCATGCTCAGCGTCTACCTTGAGGCGCGGGGCAACGGATCTGACGAGGCCGACGCCCTGCAATGCGTCGCCTCCGGCTTCGACGAGGAGATCAGCACCGTGGTTGAGCGGCTCGCCCACTACGCGGAGCATTTGGCCAACTACGCTGAGGCCGAGGACGACGAGCATGTGCACTCCATGCACGCGGATCGCTGGAGGAGCCAGCTGGCCCAGCTGCGCAGCGCCGGGGCTAAGCCGGCAGGAGCGACTCCTCCACGGCCAGCCGCCGCAGGGGTACTGCAGCTCGAAGCGCATCCACCCGCCGCGAGGTCCATCGACACGGCTGCTGCGGACTACGCCCCATCGACGGAGGCAGCCCCCCCGAGTGTGCAGACAGCGCCGGCGGATCGCCCGCCTGGCTTGGTCTCGCCCACGGGCCTGCGCTTCGGGGTGGTGGCGAGCTCCATCCCGGGCGGACTCCCGAGCGTCACGGGCGTCACTAGTCTGATTCGTCAATCGTGGCAGCTACGCCGACACGGGCCTAGTCCAGGTCCCTGGGCAACCCGACCGACAAAGAGCAGTGGGCGCCGCTGGCGACGCCGCCGCCGTACAGGCTTACGCCCAGGCGTTGCAGGCAAGCCAGGCGGAGCAGCACCAGGGCCACAAGCAGCTCCTGCATGCGATTTAGGAAGGGCTCATCCAGAGGGACGACGGGAAGGTCGCGCAGCTGGGCACATTGGCGGCCATCAAGAAGGCCGAGGAGCTGGACGTGTTCCTGGCACGGGGGTGCGACACCACGGAGGTCGAGATCTGCAAAGGACTCCTGGGACGCGACCTCTTTCACGGCCTCCGCCGAGCGTGCGAGGGCAGCAAGCACCTGATGCTGGCCGTGGGATGCCCGACGACGGTGACGAACAGGATTGCCTACGGCTCTGCCACCCTCTCTTGGGGCGGCAAAGACCACCTCGAGCTCCCCAACTGGAGCTTGTCCGTGGCCGACTTCCCCGCGTGCCGAGGCGAGGATTTCGACGACTACGCGATGCCACCCGAGGTTAAACTGGAGCCTCGGCCGAGGCACCCCGTCGTGTTCAGCCAGTGGCACCGACAGGCCCAGAACGCCATCAAGTTCTGGTGCCTCATCTATGGGCGCCAGCACGGGCCAGAGAGGTACGCCGCCCTCGAGAGCTTGATGAAGTCGCACGAGCACGACGAGGACGAGTACCCTTCGAAGCACGTCTACGGGTTGTGGGAGGAGCTCAACGCGGCTTGGAGCGAGCAGTTGCGGGAGAAACGCCGAGCGATGTGCCTCCTGCTCGGCACGCAGCATCCCAGGAAAGAGGACCTGAAGCTGTGCGCGCTGGCCCCCACGGGCCCAGGCGGCCAAGCAGCTTTCAAGTTCCCGAACGTCTTCGACCTCGACGACCCTGGCGGCTACTACCAGATCGTCTGCATCCCCCGGAACGAGCGGGAGTTGCGCAAGCTCTTCAACCGCAGCCTGCACGGGCTAGGACCGAAGGGCCCGATTCGGGCTGGAGGAGCTGAGGGGGGCGACGGGCAGGAGCCCAAGCACACCCAAGGTGCTCGCTTTCCCCCCTATGGGGGCGGGTGAGAAGGCCGGCGCAGGGAAGCGGCCTAAGAAGCCTAAGGCATCGACGGGCGGAACGTCTGCCAAGAAGCCCTACCCAGCAGGGAAGAGGCTCGCCGCGGGTGAGATCACGCAGTCGGCGCAGCACGCTCCCCGCAACCGGGCAGGCAAGATCCTGTGCTGGGACGCGTGCACATGGATGGGCTGCCCCAAGACCAGCCAGACATGCGCACACGCGCACGAGGCCATCAAGGGCATGGGGGGCTTGCATTGGACCGTGCAAGCACAGCTGGTCAAGCGCGGCGGCCTGAAGTCGGGCACCCGCGTGGAGCCGAAGGACGTGGACGGGCGCGCGCAGCAGCTGCGTGCACAGGCCAAGAGCGAGGACGAGTCCAAGCGGGCCGGGGCCGCCCAGGCGCAGGCAGGAGCCGCGCCGGCGCCCCCCAAGGGCGCTTCGGGAACTCCCTCAGGACGCGAGAGCTGTGCAGGGCCGAAGGGTCGACTGGAGCGCCCCAGGGGCGTACGACGAAATCCAGTGCACCGCGATGGAGAACGACTCGAGGGAGGCGGTGCAGGGACCAGACCACTCTTGGCTTCTCGGCGCCCACGCAGACTCCCCGTGGGTGTACAGCACCAGCCAGTGCGACCATCCTGAGGCCCTCAAACGGCAGGCTCTGATCGACGAGGTGCAGGGCAGCGGCGTCCTCGACAAGCTCCAGGAGGCCAGCGACTACCTCAAGTCGCATGTCCTGGCCCGGATGACCCAAGCCAGGGCGGAGGGAGCCACGCTCGAGGTGGAGCAAGCGCTGCTGGAGGCCACCCGCGATGGAGGGCCCACCCTCGCAGAGGAGGCAGGCGCCGTGCTGGGTAAGATAGGCGCCAAGGCGGGCAACTTGGGCGGGGAAACAGACGTGATGATCAGCCCTGCGGTCTGGGACGAAGCCAGCGAGACTGGCACGGGGACCGTGAAGTTACTCGGCCAGACATGGCAGTTCTGGGGCTACCAGGACAAGCTACCCCTAGAGCCAGAGCTCGCCGCACGATTGGGACTCCCACCCGATACCCAGGAGGAGAGGCAGTGCCTGGTCCTGCACCTGGCGGGCGCGCTCCTGAGCGAGCACGGCCATGCCCCGTCCATCACCGAGGTGCGCGAGATGGTTTTGGTCCTTCGCCGGTCTCTATGGGACCAGGCGACGACCGCAGCCGCGGCGTTGGGTGACCCACCGCCCTTCGTCTCCCCGCGCGAGGCGGAGCTGAGGATGTGTTGCCATGATGCGCTCATGCCACACCACGACAAGGACTTCTGGTGCATCACGCTGTTCCCCTTGCCGGAGCTTCGGGACGTGACGCTTCGGGTTTGGAGGGTGAACCACTGGAATCAGCTGGGCCTGGACACCCTCCTCCCCCAGAGGGTGGGACAGCGCGAACTCCACGTGATGATGCACAGAGGGCATATGCGCACTCTCCGACCTCCATCTGGGGTTGACGGGCGACAGGCCATCGGGGAGGTAACTAATCAAGACCTGGGCTCTGGCCGGGAAGGAGCTGCGGGAGCGGCTCGCGACGGGCTGGGAGATGTACCTGGAGACCGCGGACGCGGCAGGCCCCGTCATCCCCAGTCGCCCCCCGCCCTGTGCGCACTGCAGGCGCCAGCAAGCAGCTGCCTGCGAGGTCAGGGAGAGCGCCGGTGGGGAGGCCCAGACGGAAGCTGAGGAGGAGGACATCGACTTCCAGCAGCTGGAGCCACTGCTGCGCAGGCCCGCCTTCGCCTGGGGTGTCAGGACGAGGGAGATCTTCGCCGGCACCGGGCGCTGGTCTGCAGCCATGGCCGACGCCGGCTTCCCCGCGTCGGAGTCAGTGGAGCTCTACGAGCAGCCGCTCTCCCAGACGGGCCCGCGCGCGGACCGCGACGTGCTGCGGCCGGAGGTGCGGGAGCGCATCCTGCTAGACGCAGGCGCAGCACCAGGCCCTGAGGAAGCCAACATCTGGCAGCTCGGGGCACCCAGTGTCACCCGCGCGGCATGGCGGCTGACAAACGGGGGCACCCGGACGTTCGAGAAGCCCGACGGGGGCTGCACTGACCCCGAGGAAGTGGCCGCGAACATCTGCACCGACTTCGCGGCCGACATCGCAGAGCGCCTCAGCGTGAACGACCGGGAGTGGCTCCTCGAGTCCAGCTGCCGCGACGGGCGGTACCCGAAGATCTGGGACCGCCGGCGGATCAAGCAGCTCATCGAGCGGACTGGCGCGAAGATCATCACGATCGCGATGTGCGAGTGGGGTCTCGCGCCGCCGGATCAGCCGAGCAAGAGATACCGGAAGCTCACGATGTGGCTCGTGAGCAAGGGTTTGTACCCTTGGGCCCTCGCCCTGGCGAGGAGGTGCTCGGGTCGCCACGAACACGCCCCCCTCGAGGGCCCCTTGCCTTGCGACGTCTCCGACGAGCAGGCTGCCACCTTCAACGCCAAGAGCGAGACCCCCCTCTCCGAGACGGAGCGCCAGAGGGTGCGGAGCATCCTGAGCCGCGTCGCGCTGACCGGGGCCGAAGCACAAGGCCTCGGCGACGACAAAGAGTGGAGGCGGCCAACCCTCGGCGCGGAGCTCCTCAGGCCGCTGAACGACCTTGTCCTCAAGATGGCGCCGGACAACTTCCACTGGGCGCTTCTGGAGTTCAAGAGCACGGACCAGCGCCTGCCCCTCCTCAGAGCGGGGCAGCAGGCTCTCTTCTTCGGCTACGACCGCGACGAGCACTTCCGAGTGGCCTTCGGCGCCCGGGCCCCGTGGCTTCACCGCGGCGCGCGGGCCATCAGCGGCGCACCCGCACCACTGAGCCAGCAGCGCCGAGGAAAGCTGGAGGCGCTCGGTTTCCGCGCTGGGCTGCGCGGGATGCGGAGGACAGTCCACGCCGGGCAGTACACGCCCAGGCTGCGTGCGGCGTGGGCCTGCGCCCTGAAGGCAGCAGCCCACGGCTCCCCGCCCAGCGCCCTCCAGAACAAGCTGGACGCGCGCAGCAGGGAAGCGAATGCGGGGGCAGAGAAGGCGGCGAGAGCCGGCGAAAGCCTGGCGGAAGACGTACCACAGCACGACGACGACTTCATGCTGACCCCCCCCCCTTTTTCGACGACCACTTCCCGCAGCAGAGGCCGGGGCCCGGCTCAAAGGGCAGGGCGGACTCGCGCTCAAAGGGCACGATCGAGGACACGGAGGCGAAGAAGGACCCGGGAGACCCCCACTCAAAGGGCGCGGGCGTGGATGCGGAGGTGGACGTGTGCATGCAGACGGGGGAGGTCAGCGGCGAGAGAGTGGGCGCAGCCAAGGATGACGCCCCGGAGGGCAAGCGCGGCAAGAGGGGCCGCAAGAGAGAGGGCTGCAAGCGCAACAAGGCCGCGAAGAGAGAGGCTAAGGGAGGCAAGGCGGGGCGCAGCAAGATCAAGCTCACCCCAGGCCCAGGAGGCCAACCAGGCGGGGACGACAGCGGGGACGAGGAGAACGATGACGAGGACGAGGAAGAAGAAGAGCCGAAACGCCTCAAGAAGTCCCGTGAGGAGGAGCAGGAGGGCAGCGCTTCGGCACCAGCTCGCATCCTCCTCCCGCAGAAGGGCGACCGCTGGTTGGACATACCGGCGGTGCCCACCACGGTGATCGACATCAAGATGATGCTGATGACCTCGCGCCCGCTGAGAGACGACCTCATCCGCGACGTCAGGATGCACATTTTCTTCTACACCGAGGATGAGGAGACAGCAGGCGCACATGGGTCGCCGGTGGAGGATGAGACGAGAGTGCTGGCCGGCGACACCCCCATCCTCTGGATCGGCGCGGAAGACCCCGAGAACTTCGCGAGCTGGGCCCCGCGCTGGACGCGCGACCAGGAGACCCCCCAGGCTCCCCGATCGGAGGAGGGCGACCGTGGCACCCAACGGCGCGTCACGCTCAGGATAGCAGACCGCGCAGCCTCACGCCAGATGAGCCGGAGCTTCCTGACCAAGCCAACGTTCAGCAGCGTCGCGGCCGCAGCCAGAGCCGCCGCAGCAGCCGGCGAGGCCATCACCCTGGGCGCCGGAGGGACGCCCAGCTCAGGCGACAGCGCCAAGCTCCACCAGATCCGAGCTGAGCTGGAGGCGGCGCGCGCCCGGGACGAGGGCGACCTGGGGCGCGAGGCCAGGGGCGTGCATAGGCTGGAGATCAGGCTCAACGAGATGCGAGCACAACGAGCCGCACGGCTCCGCAGGGAGAGGGAGGCCGGCCAGCGCGAAGAAAGCGAAGCCAGCCAGGAGCGCGCCCCCTCTGAGGAGCCGCCGGCTGGGCATGAGACGCGGCACCGCCGCGCGCGGAGCGCGCTGCCGGCGCCACTGCCACCCGGCTACCCGGTGCGCCCGCCGGGGATGCCGCCCAGGACGCCGCCGCCGGGGATGCTCAATGCTGACTGGCACTCTGAAGGCTCGAGGAGGCCGCCGGCCCCTGCGGGTGCCAGGCGCGCCGCCTCGGCCGGATCGGCTCAACCGTCGCCGGCTGGAGCAGCCGAGCGAGCGGCAGGGCGAGCCAGCCCAGAGCTGACGCCCTCATGGGAGACGAGCAAACCGATGGCTTCGCTCATCCTGGAGGGCGAAGACGACTGCCACGGGGCGGAGACCATGCTGAACAACTACGCGAGGGACATCTTGGCCGGACGCACGCCCCCCAACGAGATGAGGACGTCAGCACGCGAGCTGCTTATGCTCGGAATCGCGAAGATGGACGAGGGGCTCCCCCGAGGGGCCAGCTGGACCCGCAACGAGCAGGTGCGGATCCGCAACGAGTTCGTGACGATGCTGATGAAGCTCGAGGCGTCCCTGGGCATCCCAGAAGGCGACCGCCTGGCGCCCCCCCTTCGGGAGGAGCCGCCGGCGCAGCCCAGCGCCTACGATGAGTCCTACGACGACGAGGAGCCAAGCGATTGCGAGATGCTCGATCCGCCGCACTGGCGGGGCCAGCACCGCAGCTCGACGGCTCGCCCCCCAGCCGAAGAAGCGCGGGCCCCCCCCAGACAGCGCACCCAGCGGGGGCGCGCCAGTACGCCCGAAGCTTCAGGCGCAGGCAAAGAGCACGAGGAGCGTGCAGCTCAGCAGCCAGGAAGGAGCAATGCCCCAGGCCTCGCGCCCTGGCGCAACGCCGCCGCCACAGAGACAACCACCGGCGCAGAAGGCGAGACCCGCCGGCAGCCGGCAGGCCCCCCCGCCACCAGACACAGACGGCCGCTGCGGGGGGCCACCGTTGGACGAGACGCCGGCCGCCGCCCCGACGCGCGGCCAGGCGGAGGCGGCCCAGTATGTCGCCTGGTGCGCCTCGCACCCCGAGTACCGGCCCGAGCTCGTGAAGGAGGTCGTGGAGCGGGGAAACAGGCTGCTGCGCACGACGGGCTCGGTGGAGGATGCCGCCAGGCTCCAAAAGGCAGCCCGTGAGAAGCTGCACGGGGACCCCTTGGAGGGTGTCTTGAGCGCCGACCTCCAGGTTGCGCTGGGCCCCGAACACGGGCGCTACCTGCGCGCCATGGCAGAGGGCGGCGCGCCCTCTCGGAGGGTTACCCCGAGGACACGCGAGGTTCACAAGTCACACTCCTCAGCCGTGGATCACGCAGGGGAGATGTTTGAGAAGTGCTGGAAGGACTCTCGATTCGGCGTCGTGATCTGGGCCTCCGACGACTTCAACGACATACTCGAGACGCCCGCCGTCATCGAGTCGCCCTCCGGACGCGCCCCCAAGCAGAACCCCGACAGGACGATCTCCTCGGAGGGCCGGCCGATCCACGACATGAGGTGCGCCAACGTGGACAGTCCTAAGGAGCAGCACCCGCCGGCGAAGCAGCCACTCCATGACCGTGGGCTCGCCAGGCTGTCGCTGTGGTGGGAAGCCCGCCATCCCGGAGTGCCGCAGCTGCGCGCGAAACGGGACGTCGCGCGGGCCTTCAAGTGGCACCACCTCGAGCAGGCCGCCGCCCCGGAGTTCGGGGCGTCGATCTCTGCCAGGAGACGCCGTCGGCAGCGGGGGGAAGGTCGTGATGATCCACTCCGTGTTGGTGTTTGGCTGGTCGGGCAGCCAGGGAGAGTAAATGGCATTCCCCTGGGCCGCGAAGAAGGAGCACGAACGCCATCGGCCCCCCACGCCCTCCGTCAACGACGAGATCAGCTTCGCGAGCAAGTGGCTCATGGACGACGGGGTGGTGCTTGAACCCCTGGTGGGTCTCCGCCCCTGGCTTTCGGGGAACGAGCTCGACCGGGCCATGCAGCGCGTCTGGGAACCTCAGGCGGTCAACGCCGACAAGCTCGCTGAGAAGGGTGAGTCACCCGAACAGCTGGCGCGGGGGCTACACATGAACATCAGCGAAGACGACACGCCTTCCCGAGCAGAAGTGCATCAAGGCGCAGTACCTGCTCGCCCTGCCGGAGCTGGCCCACGGGTCACGGCGCGCCCCAACGAAGCTTGTGCAGGAGCTGAGGGGGTGCGCACAGCGCTGGAGTTCCGCGCAGCCTGCGATCCGCCCTAAGCTCCCAGTCCTCGACAAGCTCCTGGAGCATGTAGCCGAGGGCTCCGCCTGGGCGAGTCCAGGGCAACCCCGACACCGTGGCGGCCGCGTGGGAGGAGTGGGACCGCACTCTGGAGCTCTTCCGGGTGATGTTTGACGCGCCGGAGGCTTGGAGCACGTCTTTCCAGGCAGGCTTCAGCCAAGCGCTGACCCCCCGCGAGCTGATGGCGTTGCCGGGGATGGCACGCGGGACTCGCTGGACCGGAGGCGACGCAACTCTGGATGCGATCGGAGCCGTCGACTGGGGCCGTGCGAGCGAGAGTCTCGCCGCCGGCCCACCTTCGCACTTGGCCACAGAGGCGAGACCGCCGCAGCTCAGCAACACAGTGACCGGACCGAGTTCAAAGGACGACTGGATCATCTCGGTCGTGGAGCTGCTGGCGCTGGTGGCGCTGGCCGCATGCCGGGGACATCTGTGGAAGGACGAACTCGTGTTCTACGTGACGGACAACGCGAACGCCAAGTCGTGGCTGACGAAACGTCGGCCCAATAACGCACTGGGCCGCCATCTGCTGCGCGTGGTCGAGAGGCTAGAGGCTGAGCACGGCTTCATGTTTACCTCCTTCTGCGCGCGCACGCACCACAACGAGGTGGCGGACTGGCCGACGAGAGAGGAGGTGAAGAAGGTCACAGCGAGCTCGCGAGGCCCAGCTGGCACCGGTTGGAGCCCCCCGCCGCCTGGGGCGCCATCGCTAAGGACGCCCAGGACAAGCTCCTGCGGATCCCCGGCGAGACGGGGCCGCTGGCCGAGGCGGCCCTGCGGCACCGGGCCTTGCGCACGCCAGCCACGCCGAAGGCGCGCCTTCCCCTGACCGGCCAGACCGGCATCGAGCTGGGCGGGCTACTCAAAGGGTATTGAGACGCTTTCGCGAAGCTCGGAGGGCGCGAGGCGGGCCACGGGCGGGCAGCCACCTGGGTGCTCACGTCGCTGACCCTGGACCCGCGGGGCTTCGGGACCGAGGCCCTCCTTGTCCGCGTGGGACAGGACCGCCCCAGCGTGGTCATCGCCGACACGCCGGTTGGGCTCGCCGTTCAGAAGCTCGAGCGCTCTCTCAAGCAGCTGGGCTACACGCTGACCTCGCTCGACCTCCTGTGCACCGAGCATGGGGGCGCCACCTAGAGGACCAGGAAGGTGCTGGTCGCCGGCCGTGGCCCTTTCGCGCGCTGCCTGGCGAGCATTAAGTTGCCGCCGGCACGCCGCGTGGCCCACGGGACTGCCAGGGGGAGACCCTCCTTGACCCTAAGATCCGCACCACTGGCAACCCGCTGTTGCCAAAGCCCGCTGGGCACATCACCATGAATGGGGGCCAAGCACCTGCTGCGCAGCCCAGACGGCCCTGCCGGCACCCCACGGCGGCCAGGCAAGGAGCCCGCGGGGCCCGGCGCCACGCTGCTGTACATCCCCGGCAGCGCGCAGGGGAGGGTGAGAGCGCTCACGCCGCGCGAGATCTGGCGCATCCAGGGCGGCAGCGACGCCGCCTGGGACAAGTACCTGGCCGAGGGGACCACCGGCGAGGAGCTGCTCCGTGCGGCGGTGCGGGCCCTGCCGCCGGAGTCGGCTCAGACGGTGCTCAGGGCGGTCGCGCTGGCCCTGGACGTGGACACCGAGAAGGTCGGGGTCTGCCATGGCCCAGAGGAGCAGGCGGCGTGGGAAGCCACGCAGCGCTGGTTCCGGGCCTGGGCCATCGCCCCAGACAGCCCAGCAGCCGAGGTCCTGCGCCAAAGCAGAGAGGCAGCCGGAGGCGCCCTCTCCACCGAGATCCACAAGAAGCGCCACAGGAGCCAGAGGATCAGGTTCAAGCAGATCGACGACGACACGATCCTCGGCCCAACCACCCCACCGTCCGCCGACGAGGTCCGCTTGGACGCGGGCCTGGCCAGCCCTCGTGCGCCGCGAGGCGCCCGCTCGCGGCTAGCCCGCAAGGAGCGGACCGCGGCGACGCCGGAGCTGGTCCAGCCGCTGGCTCTGGGGCGGGCGCGCGAGAGCCTGCCAGTGCCACCCGCCCGCCCCATGGTGGGTGGGGAGCACTACGGCGAGTGGCTCCGCGACCTGCGCACGGAGGTGATGCTGCAGAAGCTGAGCGAGGGCACCCGCAGCGGGCACGAGGGGGGCTGGCGACAGTGGACCGCGCACCGCGCTGCCCAAGGGCTGGGCCCGCGGCTCCAGGGCCGGGACCGCGGCGAGCGAACCAGCGACGAGCACGCCTTGATCGACTTCGTGGTCATCATATGGCGGTGGCCTTGTCGGGGACGGAAGGGACGGGGAAGCAGAAGCTGTTCGCCATCAGGCGCGCCCACCTGATGGTCGGGCACGGCGACCCGCTGCTTCACCGGGGGCGGCTCTGGACGACCCTGGCCGGCCTGAAAAGGCCGCAGGGGCCCAGCAGCAGGCGGAAGAGGCCGGTCCCCCCGCGGCTGCTGCTGTGGCTCATGCAGCACATCCACGCAGATGCGGGGCTGTCCCATGCCGACGCCGCCACGCTGTTTGCCGCGGTGCTCCTCGCCTTCTTCTTCCTGTTGAGGGCGTTGGAGTACCTGGCGGTGGCAGGGAGATCGTGGTCGGTCGACAGGGTGGTCCACGGAGAGGACTTCGAGGCGAGGCGCGAGGGGGAGCGCGTCGGCCAGTTCGCCCAGGCCGACGAGTGCGTGCTGCACATCAAGTGCTCGAAGACGGACCAGTACAATGTGGGGACGGTGCGCAACCAGTACGCCACCCACTCAGCGCTGTGCCCCGTCGAGGCCCTGGCGGCTATGCAGGCCCAGCACCCGCAGCGTTTCGACCACGGCGCGGAGGCGCGGCTGCCCCTGTTCCGGTGGGCCTCAGGCGCGCCCGTGAAGCGCGAGGAGGTGCAGCACTTCCTCACGCTGGCGGGCCTGGCGGCAGGCTTCAAGCGGGAGGAGATTGGCTCACACTCCCTGAGGATCGGCGGTGCCACGGCGATGTACCACGTCACGGACGACCTCGCCAAGGTCCAGAGGTACGGGAGATGGGCGTCGGACTCCTTCCACGCCTACCTCTGGGAGTCGCACGAGCCGCAGCGTGACATAGCCCGGCGCATGGCCAACGACCACTCGGAGCTGACGACGCCAGCAGCGAAACCCCAGGAGGGAGCCGCCGGCGCTGGCGCCAGGCGTGCCCCCCCCAGGGGCATGTCAGCCCTCGGGGCCCCAGCGGCGGCCGCGGCCACACTGGGTCAGGCTACGGCGGCCAGCCAGGAGCTGGCGGTGGTGGAGGAGGACAAGAAGCATGTCAGCGTGCGTCTGGTGGCGGACGGGGAGGACATCACCATCACGATCCCCCTGGAGATCATGGTGAAGGTCGTCATCTCGCTGGTGGTGGTGCTGGCTGCGACGTTGGCGATGGCCTGGCACTGCTGGTGCAGCCCGAGGCGGGACAGCCGGCCCCAGGGCTCGAGCGGGACGCCGAAGGAGGCGACGGAGGACGACAAGAGGACGGCCAAGAAGCCCAAGAAGATCTAGGGCGACGCGGGGATCCAGGGGTCGGTGCACTACAGCGGCACCCGCTTCGTCCACAAGAACCAGGGCTTCCAGCGCGGGGACGAGGTCACGCGCGAGGTGGCCGCTAAGCCGCACCGCGGCTGAGCAGTGGCGCCGCCGGCCAGAGGCCTGGCGAGCGAGTGAGATGGGGAGGAGCCGCGAGACGGCTGAGTGTGGCGCCGCCGGCCGATGGCCTGGCGAGCGATGAAGGGATGGAGTGCTCCGCCGCCGGCCACGGCCTGGCGTGCGGAGTCACGCCGGCGCATGACGCCAGGCGTAGCGTTTCGAGCGCCCGCGGGCAGCTGGGCGCCTGCGGGCTGCGAGGCGATGGGGCGGAGGCGGCTGGGCGCCCGCGGGGCAGCCAGGCCGCCTGGGCCCCCTGGGCAGCCGAGCGCCCGCGGGCAGCGGCGCGCGTGCGGCCTGCGGTGCATGGGGGCGACGGCGGCTGGGCGCCCGGGCGGCTGGAACCACGCTGGCGCTCCCCCCGCGTGGCCAGGCCCGTGGGTTTCCCCACGGCCAGCCTGGCGCTGAATTCGCAACTGCAGTGCCGTCATGAGGGGACGGCGGTGTGGGCTTGGGCGCAGCCGGCGGCAGGCACTGCCACGCCGCCTGGCCGCACCCCGCGCCGGCGCTGCGCAGGCACCGGCGCACGAAGACCCCGGGTGTGCCGGCGGCCGCAGGCTGCCCGCGCCCCGGACCGCAGTGGAGGGTGCGCCGGCAGCAGCCTCTGCCAGGCGCGCCCGAGAGATGGCGGCAGAGCCCGCTGACGCGTGGCGGAAGGCGTGGAGCGGAGCGTGCGCACACGCAGCGCCATGACAACATCGTCATCTGAGTCATCATCTTTTCCTCCTCGACCTCCCTCGGCATGGGGTCGAGGTGCCTTTTCGGTAGTGCGTTACTGCTGTCAGGGATAGCCCTTTGCGGGTAGTGTAGCGCGCTCGGTGATAGGCATGCGACGCCCTGATTGTTCCAAAACGAGGTCCCCAGAAGTCCCGACCCTTTCCCCGGGACGGTCGTCTTCCTCCCCAGTTGTCTTGTGACGGTCCCCCGAGGTCTAGCGAGGGCCCCTGGAGGCCGAAAGCGGCCGACAACCTGCCACCGCGATATTTGTTGCGACGCGTGCATGTCTGTAGAGAACAGAGGAGCCACCCTCAGAGTAGGCACCCCGACAAATACATAGCCACTTGTGGTTGACCCCCCCACGGAAGGAATCGCACAAGACAGGGCTGCTTAGTAAACGGCCAGGTCCGGTTTGTCAACTAGGGCTCCCAACTTCGCGCTCCGCGCTCCGCGCAGCGCGAAGCGCGAATAACTTCGCGCTCTCGCGCCTCCCCCCCAAAGGGAGAAAAGGAGGACGAGGAGGAGGGGGAGAGGGAACGAGGACCGCGAAGCGCGAATGACTTCGCGCCCTCGAGGGCGCCCTTGGTCAACGAGGAGTGATGGGGGTCGGGGCGGTTCTTCCTCCCTGGAGTCTCGGGGGTGGCCTCGCCGCTCGCGCCGGCCCTGCCGAGGACGGGGCTCGCGGGGGCGGAGACCTCCTCCTGCGGGGCGGCAGGCCGCCCGAGGAGCGGCAGCTGCCCGGGCGAGCCCCCCGCCAGGCCCACGTGCCCGGCGGAGTGCGAGCGGGCGGCGCCGCCCAGAGAGGCGGAGGCCCGCGTCCCCTCGTCCAGCCGCGCCGCCACCCGCGCCGGCGAGGTGCTCGCTCGGGGGCGGCGACGGGGGCCGAGAGCCCCAGGGGAGGGCACCACACGCGTGGCAGTGGGGGCGAAGCAGCCCCAGCGAGGGCCGTGCGTGCCACGATGGCCCATGCGTGTGATGCCCGCCCCCCCCATGGGCTCAGGTCGGGCATGTCCTCCTGCAGGAGGGTTCTGGGCGGAGCATAAAGAAAGGCCAGGCAGATCCCAAGATAGTCCAACAAAAAAATCACACCCAGACTATTTACTGGGACTATGTTTGACTAGTCCTCCCGTAGGCGGACAGGCTCGACTTAATCCTGGGCTCTTCGCCCTGATCGTCGCCTCCGGCTCGCGGCTCCAGCGATGCCCGGGCCCCGCCCGCCTGGGAGGCGGGGGCCCGCGTCCGGCGCGCGCCCGAAGTGCACCAGCGAGAAGGGCGGCTGCGCGCCGGGCGCCGCCGCAGGGCCGGCCCGGGCTTTGAGGTCGAGGGCGCCCTGGAAGGCGGTCACGTCCCTCAGCCGCACCTGCAGCATGCCGTGCTGGGAGATCAGCTGCTGGCAGGTGGGCAGATCGATCAGCTTCACGGACTTGATCCACATGCCAGGCCCCTGCAGGTCCTCGCCGCCCGCAGCCGGTGGCAGCCGCGAGCGCGCGTCCGCCCCCTGCAGGCGGAGGCTCGCCACCCGCTCTGCGTCGCCATCGCCGATGGAAACTAAATTCTTGAACTGCTTGCACTCGCGCCGGAAGGCGTTAATTTTGAACGTGAGCGGCGCGTTAAGTGGCTTGGCGGCAATGTGCATGCTTCTCACATGGGGCAACAGCTGGGGCATGAACAGCTGGCACGACTGGTCCACCCAGCCTGGGGCGCTGTTCGTGATGATGATGACGGTCCCCAGTGTCTGGGCCATGTTCAGTGTCTGCAGAGCCACCAGGGCCAAGGCGGATACCTGTTTCTGGACGTCAGGTCGCATCGGTACGTCGGCAGACAGGGCGCGAACGCGCAGAAGCCAAGAAGTCGGCAGGACTGTGTCGTCCCAGTCGAACACCAGCAGGGTGTCCTGCTTCAGAGACGGGGCCGAGGCGACCTGCTCTTGATCCTCGTGCTCCCGGTCCTCAGCCGTCGACCTGGTCGCAGGACCACTCTCGTCAGAGCGGTGGGCCTCTCCCATGGCGTGCCTCGCATCGCCCGGCAGGCCCTCGGCGCGCCGGTCGGCACCGCGAGCCCGGCCCGCCGGCGAAGCGCCCATGAGGGGCCGATTTCCACCACCACTGCCATGGGTAGGACAGTGAGCAGGAGGAGGAGGAGGAGGAGGAGGAGGAGAAGGAGGAGGAGGAGGACCTCATTGTCCTCCCTTCTCCTCCGTCCTACCTATGGTGGTGGTGGTGGAGAACTGGCCCATCAGCTCAACTCCACCGACCCCAGTTTGGGCGACCTGCAGCGAGGCGCTCACCGTGGGGGAAGAAGCCCACCCCACAGCCGTGCCGCAGCCGCAGCTCGACGGAGCGCCCGCGCGGATCTCGAGAAGCGCTACTGAAGCCAAAATGGCTACGCCAGGTATGCAGGCAGTTTTCACGGTGACCAGCGCACAAGGCAAAATTGGCCCGCTCCAGACACACTGAATCCAGAACAAGCGTGGAAGCCTCCTAGATGGGGTCAGAATAGACGTGGTCGGAGGATCGCACCGCCTCACCGATGCATCGGCGATGCATTGACGATGCACCGGCGACGTCGAGGATGTACTGGCGACGTCGGCGCGGAGAAACTTGGGCTCCACATCGAGCTGCATCGCCGATGCATCTGCGATGCGGCGCGATCCTCCGACCCGAAGGAGGCAACTACTGGGAGGTCTTCGTCGGAAGGAGTAAGGAGGATTAAGACCCATTTGGGGGCTGTTACGCCAGAGTGGGCCTCGGATTAAGCGGGATTAAGCTGGATCAAGCGGGATTAAACTGGATTCAGCGGGATTAAGCCGGATCAAGCCGGAATAAGCCGGATGTCGGACCAGGGCAAAATCAGAATTAAATTCTGATTTTGCCTCCGAATTCAATCTGACCTCCCAGGAGTCAAATTCAATTTGACCTCCCAGGAGTTGCATCCGAAAGACCCCATCTGCTCTGACCCCAGCCGGGAAGCCTAGAGATTGCCATCTCTCCGGGGAGCAACCGTTGCCTCCGCCAGTCTTCCCGTGGCGGAGCCGCCCCCGTGGCACTTCCGCCCGCTCCCGCTGGCCTCCCGCCGTGCCTCCGCCGACGAAGGAATACGGTGGGTGCATTGGATAAGGAAGCATTGGATAAGTGGTCCAGGGTCTGCAAGCCAGCGGGACTCCGATCGTGCATCGGCCATGAGTATCGCCGCCGCCCTCATTGGACAAGGAATCCTCCAGGGTCTGGCGCCTCCTGAGACTATTCCTTAACAAACACCTCCACCGTATCAGCTCTCCACCTCCTGAAGGCAATGACATTTCTGGAGCTCCCTATCTGTGATGGAGAAGGATCAGAGGGGCGGCTTGCTCAGGGAGGGAATCGAGGCTGAATCGGCGATGCATGGCCGACCGACTGGCGATAGGCTCTCGACCGCGAAACTGCACGTGCCTGGGCAGGGTGAGCAAAAGGTGTCAAGAGTCGATGCTTTCCTTTGCTCGGGCATGTCCTCCTACAGGCGGATTTTGAAGGACAAGTTCTACAGAAAATGCCAAACAATACTCAAAAAGAATCGAACATATTCAACACATCGTCCCTGGACTATGTCTTAATCCCGTTTCGAATATCACTCCTGTAGAGGGACACGCCTGACTTCATGCTTCCCCCCCTGAGCTCACTCCCCCCCTCAACGAAGCTGGACCCCAGGCCAGCCGCCGAGCCTACGAGGCTGCCACAACTTGGTGATACGACTCTCGGCATGTGGCTCCCCTGCCCCCACCCGCGCCAACAGAGGCACGCTGCCCGCCAACCGAAGAGTAGGGGAACGAACAATGACCTGAGCACGCAAAAACTCAAAGGTCCGCGCGGATTTCTCGGGCCCCCTGGCGGCGCCTCCGCCGCCCAACCCTGGCGCGCTCCCGAGAAATCCGCGCGGACCTCCAAGTTCTTATGTTTATGCCAGTGTTCGTTTACCTACAGAGGGCCTCCCCCCCCGTGGCTCACCGCCAGGGGGATCGCGACCTCGTCGGAGGTCACCCGGATGGCGGCTGCCTCGAGAGGCGGCTGCTGTGCGCAGGAGGCCGCCAGCGAACTGCACGCCACCAGCTGGCCCTGGCCAGGCCCGTCCTAGGCCGAGGATCGGTGGACACGCCTTGCCCGTAAAGTCGGCGTCGTGCTTGTTTGTATGGCCGCGCTAAAAAACCGAAGCGGCTCCCAAGAGGTCTGCCCCCCTCCCGCGAGACCAGGTTTCGGGGGCGGCCAAGAGGGGGGTGTCCAAGAGGGGGGGGTGCAAATCATGGCTGGCGGCATGTGCGCGGCCCAGGGGGGGGGGCCGGGCACGCATTAAAACAAGAAGAGGCGCCATGAAACCTGTGGAAATATCATGGCCCACGCCATGATATCCCCCCCCCCCCTAGTCATCACCCCCCTCTTTGCCGCCCCCGAAAAAAACGAAGCGGCTCCCAAGAGGTATGGACCCCTCCCGCGGGACCAGGTTCTGCGTCCCGGTTGGGTTTTGTTGACGGCCCCAGGGCCCAGAGACTGCCCCCAGAGGTGCCGGAGACGATCAACGCCCATCGGTTGTGTTTGTTTGAAGGGGCCCTGGGACACGCAAATAAATGTACACAAATAAAAAGATCCCCCATACTTTCCCATATTTTCTCGGTTTTTGTTTCCCCCCCCATTTCCCATATTTCCCATATTTTCCGGGGGATCGACGACTAATTGTGTCTGTGTGCTTTTTTGCCCCTCCGGATTGTTTCGCGACGAGAAAAAATCCAGGGGTACAATCAAGACGCCGAGAGAGCCACCGCTTTGGGCCCAGGAGAGGCTCTGGCTCCCTGGGCCACTCCTCAGATCCAGGTCGGGGAACCTATTCGTGGCCAAGGCCCGCCGGCCCCTTCCTTCCTTCTCGGGGGCTCCTTCTGGTAGCGCGGTGACTGCACGCCCTCCTGGCCCGGGACCGGTGCTGGAGCGCAGAGCTGGCGGCGTCCTCCTCCAGGGGAGCTCTCGCTGCGAGGGGGGGTCGGGGCGCGCCGGGGCGGCACGCCACCTGGGGAGCAAAAGGGCCCCCTCCCCACCCCCCCCGTGTTGAGAAGCAGGCTTGCACCACGACGGGGCAGTGATGCAGACGCGAGCTGGCGCGATGGCAGAGTCCGGGTTTCCAATGTCCTGGATTCTGTGGCCGTGCGCCCTTCTTTTGAGGATCTCCCTGGGCGGAGAGGAGGGGGGCTGCGCGGAGGTTGGCGCCTCTGGCGAGTCCAGCTTCGGCAGGATCGCGAGGACGATGATGACGCAAATTTCCTTGGGCGGGTGCCCGCGATGCCCCGCTCCTGCTCATCCTGGCCCTCCTCCTCCTCCTCCTCTTCCTGTCGCCTCCTCCTTCTCTTCCTGCTGATCCTTCTCATTGTCCTCGTCCCTCTACTGTTCCTCCTCCTCCTGCTCCTCCTCTTCCCCCTCTGCTGTTTTCCTCTCCTGGAGCCCTCTTAATAGAACTCTTATCTCCCCCCTTTGCTTGCCCTCCACCTCATCAGGAACGAGTGTGCCTTATCATCGCATTGTGTACACATGTCTTTTAGTACCTGTGTAGATAATAAACAATGCATACAAGTATACACGCACATACATACCTGTGTTCACGTACATATGTGTCTGCATGCGTGTATATATATGTATATATACAAATGTATATGCATTTGTGTATACATATGAATACACATATACATGTATATGTGTGTATGCGCATATACATGTGCATAGATGTATGTGTGTGCATGTATAACCTGCAAGGAGTGGTAATCTCAAGAGCGGCGGATCAACTGTACACAGACACGCATAATGTCGTGTGTCGACCTGTGGCGACGGCGCAAGCCAAGTGTCCGGCAGCCCTGGTGGCTACAGGCAAAACGTGCGGTAGCGCATCAGTCGAGGCGCCCGGTGGTGCGTCCATAGGTCCTCCTCGCCGGCAGGTGGCACAAGGCGTGGGTCCTTCTGGCGCGCTGTCCAGCGCGTCGGGGCAATCGGAGCTCTGCGTCTACCCTTGCCTGCTGGTCAACATTCCATGGAGCAGCATGCGCTTTTACCCAACTCCAGCAGCGCGGGCGACGGGAATCAAACCAATGCGCCAGCAGACAAATCTTCTGCCGGAAATCCACCTTGCAACATGGACAAACCGTGCCGTGAAGGTAACACTTGGCCTTCGTAGTCACTCTGTGCGCGATGCGCTCATGGCACGCTCGGGCGCGCGGGGAGGCGAAGAAAGCACTACACATCCGGCACTTCACTGTGAGAGGCGTTGCCGAGGACACGGTGCAGTCGCGGCCCAGGCAAGAATCGCAGAAATGCGCGCTGCCCACGGTGTCGGCCCATGTGAGGCGGTCAGCCACCAGTTCGTCCCACTGGAGCGGTGCGTCGAAGAAGCCAGGCATGGCAGGAGGCACCAAGCCCTGACGACGCAGGAACTCGCAGTCCGCAGCGACGAGCCTCACCCAAGGCAACGGTTGCCCCTTCGGACGGAAGTGCAGCAGCGCCACAAGGTCCGAAGGGCGCAGGAGCACCAGCCGCTGCAAGTAGCGCAGCCTCATGGTCATGAGCAGGCTGTCAATCGATGCCGCTTTCAGTCGCTCACACACGACGCGGTCAGACCACTGCACGTCAGGGCCGAACCGAATATCTATACATATATATATATATCTATATATGTATGTATGTATGTATGTATGTATGTATGTATGTATGTATGTATGTATGTGTATGAGCATATACCTAAACACATAGATGCATGTATATACAAGCATACGTCAGACATACAGATATACATACATATGAGTATGTATCTCTCTCTCTCTATATATATATAGCTGTCCGCCACCGCACTTGCAGCGGCGCGGGGTGTGTCGGGCCCTCTCGCTCCTTGCGAATCAAGACTTCGGCCCCCCGACGCATCGAGCCCAGGATGCGTCCACTTCTATGACAAAATCCCCGCGTCTTTGGCCTTCCGGGCAGAGGACGTGCCCAGATACGAGGACGGGGGAGGGACGCTCAGTGGAACATCCCCCTTCCCCCCGGCGCCCGCACCTCCCCCCGGGGCGTCCGCCCGAGCGCGGTGGCGGAATCGCACGGCAGCGCCACTCGATATATATATATATATATGCATAGATACATATATGTATATATATACGCATATAAATATATGAATGCATGTATGAATGTGTGCATCCATACATGCATGCGCGTATGTTTGCATGTATATATATATATATATATATGTGTGTGTATTTGTATGCATGTACGGATGGATGTATGTATGTATGTGTGTATGCATGCATGCATGCATGCATGCATGTATGCAAGTGATGCATGTGTATGTATGTGTGCATGCGAGCATGCGTGCATGCATGCAAGCATGCATGTATGCATGCATGTATGTATGTTTGTGTGTGTATGTATGTATGCATGCATGTATGTATGTATGCATGTGTATGTATGTATGTATGGCTGTATGTATGTACGTATGTGTGTGTGTATGTATGTATGTATGTAGGTATGTATGTGTGTATGTATGTATGTATGTATGTATGTATGTGTGTATGTATGTATGTATGTATGCATGTATGTATGTATGTATGTATGTATGTATGTATGTATGTGTGTATGTATGTATGTATATGTGTATGTATGTATGTATGTATGTATGTATGTATGTATGTAAATATGTATGTAACTATGTATGTAAATATGTATGTATGTATGTATGCATGCATGCATGTATGTGTGTACGTGTATGTGTGTATGTGTGTATGTATGTATGTATGGATGCAGGTAGGCAGGTATGTATGTGTGCCTGTATGTATGTATGTATGTAGGTAGGTAGGTAGGTAGGCATGCATGCATGCATGTATGTATGCATGCATGCATGCATGTATGTATGTATGTGTATGTGTATGTATGTGTGTATGTATGTATACGTATATGCGTGTGTGTCTGTATGCTGCATATATGTAGGTACGGATGCGTATATGTGTGTACGGAACCCCCTGTCGCACCACCAGGCGTGTCCGAGGGCACGGTGGAACGATTCGCTTGACGTCCTTAAAATACGGTCCCGAAGTTATAGAACTCCAACAAGGTCAAGGATGGCGGGCCGGCCGTTTCGAAACCCGGCCGTGGTTCAGGGGAGACCGAAAGGCACCGACACCGCTGCTCTCTGGACAATCTCCCAGGGTAAGAATCCAGCGGTGGCGACGAAGGCCTCCCAGCAAAAACTTTAGAACGAGGGAGGGGCCGCGGCATCTGTACCTTCTCATACAGGCGATACCTTGATTGTTGTCGATACGCTGTCCCCAGAAGTCCTGACCCTTTACCCAGGGCTGGCTTATCATCCCGAGTCGCGTTGTGGCGATCCCGGGGAAGGAGGAATCGCGACCTGGGTTTTGGCCTGTGAGCTCTTGTTTTTGCCTTGCGCGTCGGGCCCCTGGGCCCTGCCAGGAGCGCGCGCGCAGAGCGTGGGGTGCTCCGCGGCTCCGCTGCCTCCGTGCCCCAGCCCACAGAGGGGATCGTGACCCGGGTCCTGGCCGGTGGAGCTCCCGGGACTCAAAAGAGGGATCGTGACCCGGGTTTGGGCCTGTGGGTTGTTGGGATCCTCGCGTGTCGGCCCCCTGAGCCCTTCCAAGAGCGCACGCGCGGAGCGGGGGGTGCTCCGCTGCTCCCGTGCTGGGATCGATGTGTGTTTTGCTAAGCGCTTGCGTTCCATATAATCATGTATAATATGATCTATTTGCTTTGTACACATATTATAAGTTGTTGCAAGTGCTGCAAGCTATATATATATATATACCATATACATGTTGCGGACCGTGGTTGTAAACAGGCCCATGGTGATAGCGACCTTAGGCACGTGACCTTTCCTCCGAGCTGTTTTTACGAACCATCTTACCGTAAACGAGCGAACAAGCATAACACCCTTACCATCCTTCTTATCGGGCTTAGGGATCTTGGTCCGAATATGTTTGTATAGATTTCGAAGGTAGAACAGATCTGAGTTAGTAACCACGGTGGCCAAGTTTACTAAGTAGGTTAGCCAGAGAGCATGTGATGCGGCTGTGACCATATGCGCACACATATTTTCAGATCTTGTTCACATTCTTTCAGTTGTTGCTCGCATTTGTTATTATTTCCGCTGCCATTTCTAATCAAACTTCGCCTCAATTTGATTTTGTGCGCAGGTGTGCACGCCAGCGCTGACGTGAGTGCATGATCCGCCATGGACCACCCGACTCTGCAGGCGAGCTTGGCGAAGGTCGCTCCCTACATCAATGAGACGATCGCAAAGTTCAGAGATGGCGACTGCGAGGCATTGAAAGCGAAGTCCCACGAATTGATAGAGCAGTTGTTGGCCAATGATCTTGCGGTCAAGGAAGTTCACGATTGCAAAGAAGTCGGCGTTCATTGCGACAACAGAGACGGCATTGGGATTGAAGTTCCCGATGTGCACGTTCTCATTCAACGGATTTGCCAGGCGGGCTGGGACCCGAGGGTCCCGACAGCGATTGCGTTCGAGCGGCCTGACGGCCCGCAGGGCAAGAAGATGATGGATTTCAACTTGAAGCTGATCGCCGACAGCGACGGGCACCTCGCGCCTCTGATCGACCATGAGGTCAAGATCTTCTCCGTGAGCTCGTCCCACACGGTCGCGGGCCACCGTTGCGTTAGGATAGTTGGGTCGAAGTGCTCAGCCACATTACCTTGGCCAATCCCCATGCAAAAGGGCGCCTCGGAGCGCGGAGGTAATCGCGCTTCGCGCTCGGCGGCCTCGGCTGGCGCGAAAACATCGACGACGACGATGACGACGACGAAAACTACGACGACGACGACGCTGGAATGCACGACATCCCCCTTCTTCGAGGAGTCGGGCGTGGGGGGGAGGGGCAGGTGGTCGAGGCGGTGGCAGATCATTTCGCCCAGGCATGGATCTCTTACTACGTTGAGCGACACTTTCTCCACTGACTCGAAGCTTGCAGCCGAGAAGATCAAGCAGAGGTTTCCAGCCTACAGGTCCCCGCTGGAAGATGGGATGACCTGGGTTGTGATCAGGCGCCAGGTGGAACAGGCGTGCCCTCAGCTGCCAGACTTTATCCAGGCTTCCGAGAACGCAGGGCACGGAGTTGAACAGGCTGCCTCGAAGCTGCAGGTGATGAAGCGCATTCACAGTCGCGCAACCGCCAACCAGAAATCGTCGGGCGAGCCATGCTGGGAGAGGATTGCGCGATCGATCGAGCAGCAGTCGCACCACATGGCTGGTCAAGCCATGGACGTGTGTCATTTCGTGAAGGCCTACAGTGGCGGCGACCCGCCAGTGCATTTGAACGACCTCGACAATTGGAGCAAAACGTTGAAGTGGAGGCGGGATATTCACGGCAGCACTTTCAAGTTCTTAGCCGCCACGCCGTTCAGTCAAGGACCTGAGTATATTTTCGCTGCACTCAAAGCGATGATGGTAGCGCCAGAACAAGCCGTCAGAGATGGTTTCTCCAGGCTTTTCACCAGCACGGACGTCGCAGCAATCGCCGGCTCGAAGAAGGGCCTTGCCATCAAGATTGTCACCTACATCCGCACGGGCCGTGAGTGGCTGGACAAGAGCTCGATCCCGCCCTCCAAGAAGCTCAAGATCAGGGGCGACTTCGAGGTGGCAGCGGTCATGTTCGCGCACAACAAGAAGGCGAAGGGCCGCCCGATCTACAACAACATTGAGGAGGTTGCGGCGAGCTTTATTCAGGCGGCGTTCGACGCGGACCCTGAGCTCAGGAATAGCACCCTGCCGTGGCCGCACAAGGAGACGCCCGCGGTTGCGCGGGCGACGGGCAGCTCCATGGTGCAGTTCGGCGGTGAAGGCGTTGGACCTGAGACCCTCGAGCAGTGCGGCATCCAAATCGGCTCCGAGCTCGAGCTGAAGATGAAGGACAGCGACGAGAGCAAGGGCAGCAAGGACACGTTCAAGCTCGTTGCCATCAAAGGCAGCACGGCCACGCTCGAGAAGGTATGCACTGACAAGCAGCGCAGGCAGGCCAAGCAGCATGGCGAGGGCAAGGTGACCATCAGCATCGGCCAGCTCGTGGACGAGTACAAGGTGGCATGTATTGAAAACTGCAGGCGTTGTTTTAGTTGGCGTCTCGAGCGAGAGCGTCATTTTGGAAGATACGTCATATTCTCGACGATTCGCGCGTCTCCAATAGCCCATCCCGAAACGATGCCCATGCGAGTTTAGGTGATGAGGGAAGTGCAAGAGCAAGGAGGGGGGGGGCAGCCGAACCGTTCGCAGGATGAGGAGGATGAGGAGGGGGAGGAGGAGGTTGCGAAGGGGATGATAGATATATTGATGCGGAATGAAGGAAGCGGATGGTAAGTAGGACGAGGGGGAGGAGGATGATGAGGAGGAGTATGAAGATTGATGAGGAGGGCCACCAAAAGGGCCAGAGACCGCTTGGCTGCCCCTCAGAATCCATCGGGATATCCATTGGGCGTTTCTTGGATGCCTCGGATGGCAATCGAACGCGAACAGGCGAGAACGTAACACACATTGGGGTTTTTACGTTTTTGCAAGATGATTGCTCCTTCGGCGCCTCCTGGTCCATGGCCTCACGGCCCTAGCAAAGTTGGAGAGGCGGTCTTTGTGCATATCGGGTAATCTTGGACGCCAGGTTGAGGCATCATTTGTTGTCGGCCCCTGCAACATCTTTAAAGTAAACAAACACCGCCCTCAAAGCATCCGTAAAGCGCGACCCCTGAAACATCCCCAACACACGGCCCTGAAAATTCCCTAAGATAAAACACAGGCCCCAACACAGTCCTAATGCACGGGCCCTGACACATCCCTAAAGCACGGCCCTTGAACCATAAAGGTAAAACACAGCCCCTAAAACGTCCCTAAAGCACTGCCCCTGAAACATCCATCAAGCACGGCCCTTGAAAAATCCCTAATGTAAAACACAGCCCCATAAAACATCCCTAAAGCACGCCCCCTGAAGCATACCTAAATCACGGGCCCAACTGCGTGCACAATGCCGATCCGAGCGACGGCCAGCCAACGCCCGAAGACGACGACGACGCTGGGATACCTGAGGACCTCGTGGAACCGCCTCGGGCAATCCTGGACGCTCCACCCCCCCCCCCCTTCCCCGCCCAGGCCAAGGGGAGGGAGGGGTAGCCCCATACACCACGTAGGCACCATGGAGGGCTGGTTGGATTAGGTAGCTCACTAAATATGTCAATGTTCTCCAGCAAGAGCCTCATTGTTTGACAAATGACGCCATGGTGTAGTTATTCCATCACCCCGCCCCCCCACCCCCACCCCCAGAACCCACCCCCCTGCCGCTTTCCGTCAGGTCACCGAGAAGGACACGAAAGTATCTCACATCGTGACCGCTGCATCGCTGGACCGCTGCCGCATGCCTCTCTCTCTCTCTCTCTCTCTCTCTCTCTCTCTCTCTCTCTCTCTCTCTCTCTCGCTCGCTCTCTCTCTCTCTCTCTCTCTCTCTCTCTCTCTCTCTCTCTCTCTCACTCTCTCCCTCCCTCCCCCCCTCCCCCCCTCCCTCCCTCCCTCCCTCCCCTCCCTCCCTCCCCCCCCTCCCTCCGTCCTCCCCCTCTTTCCGTTTCTCTCTCTCTCTCTCGCTCTTTCTCTCTCTCTCTCTCTCTCTCCCACTCTCCCCTTCCCTCTCCCTCTCCTCATATGTACCCCCCCATCTCTCTCGTCATTCATCCTCTCCCTCTCCCCCATCTCCCTCTTTCCTCCCTCTCCATCTCCCTCCCTTCCCTCTCCCTGACGACGACGACGACGACGACGGCGACGACGGCGACGGCGACGGCGACGGAGACGGCGACGGCGACGACGACGACGACGGGGGAGGGAGTGTAGGATGAGGAGGACGAGGAGGAGGAGGCTGAGGAGGCGGATGGGGAGGGGGCGGAGGATGAGGATGAGGGGGAGGATGAGGGTGAGGATGCGGATGAGGATGAGGATGAGGATGAGGAGGGGGAGGAGGAGGCGGAGGAGGAGGAGGAGGAGGAGGAGGAGGAGGAGAAGGAGGAGTAGTAAGAGGAATAAAATGAGAAAGCGACCTCCCCCTGTGCCCGCCCCCCTACGGGGGCCTCCGCCAGCTCACGGCTGCGGCGTGATCTCGCCCACCACCCCAGGGGGGGCGCCGACCGTTCGCCCGCGCCCACGCGCCGAGCATGGCCCATTCGCTGTGCTCGGCGCGCGCACGCGATAGAGGGCGTTGACGGCCCCCGAGCCTCCGCCCTCGCAACGGCGGCCGCGGCCTGGAACTCCGCCCACGCTATAGATCGACGGCGCCTCCTCGGCCACCATGCGGCGACGCTCGTCCGCTTCCACGAAGGATGTGAAGAGCGTCGCCTGCTCGAGGCTGGCTGCGTCCCACTGGCGCTCGGGCCTCCTGGCCTTCGCCTGCAAGTCCGCCAGGCGATATGCCGACGGTGCCTCGACGGGAGGCTCCTGCGCCTGCGCCGCGGCGGGCGTCTCGGCGGGAGGCTCCTGCGCCACGGCGGGCGCCTCGACGGGAGGCTCCTAGCTGCGCCCCGACGGGGGGCTCATACGCCACGGCAGGCGTCTCGACGGGAGGCCCATGCGCCGCGGCGGGCGCCACTGGGCGCGCTGGGGGCGGCTGGAATCGCCCGCGCTGGCGGATGGCGAGATTGGCGACCTTCTCAACCACCATGGGCGGTGGCTCGAACGGCTTCGGCGCCCCCTCGCGGCGCATCGCGGCCACGGTCGCGCGACAGCGCGGCCGCCCCGCGATGCTACATATGGGGGATGAGGCGGAGGCGGAGGATGGGGGAGGAGGAGGAGGGGTAGGAGGAGGAGGAGGATGAGGAGGAGGAGGAGGAGGAGGAGGAGGAGGAGGAGGAAGAGGAGGAGGAGGAGGAGGAGGAGGAGGAGGAGGAGGGGGAGGAGGTTCACAGGCGGTCTCGATCGAGTCGCTCGAGCCTCGAGTCGCTCGATCCTCGGGACACCACTCCGCATCGAGCCGCTGGGGCCTCGATATTCGAAAGTGATCGCGGATCGACGGCGACGGCAGCGGCGACGACGCCGACGACGGCGGCGGCGACGACGACGACGATGATGACGACGACGACGATGACGACGACGACGGCGACGACGACGACGACGGCGGCGGCGGCGGCGACGACGACGACGACGACAGGGGGCAGGAGTTGTCCGCCCCAGCGTGTCCTCATAATCACTTGGCAAAGTGGTCCCCAACGGGGCTCTCACCAAGCGGGGGTGGCATCCGAAAGTGTTCTGACGAGGCAAACCCCTCCCCACGAAAATCCTGCTGACAGGCGCAGCCCCCCTTTTACCGAATGCCAGTCTACAAAATTATTTACATACCCTGTAACGCCCCTCACGGGGATAGAAACCACGTTGACCAGGCTTGCTCATGGATGCGTCGTGCGTTCATTCTCTGTCTCCTCTCGTGCACTTCGCCCGTGGTCTCGACAGCGGCCATCGGGAGCTAACATCAAATAAGAACGCCATGATTGGATACTGGTGCTTCGGGCCGTCCCCGCGGGAACCGTCGGCACTGGCCCCCCTCCTCCCGCTCCTCGCCCCCCTCCTCCTCCTCCTCCTCCTCCTATTCCTCCCCCTCCTCCTCATCAGCATCGTCCTCCTCCTTCCCCTCCCCCCATCCATGCAACGTATACCTCGCGCATTGCTGCCACTTGCTGCCACTTGCTTCTGGCGCAATGCTGTCACTTGCTTGTCGCGCATTGCTGTCACCTGCCTGGCGCGCCCCAGGACCACGCCGACCTGATCGTGCAGAACGCCGTGAGCTTGGTCAGGCACTCGCTTGCTTCTTGTTATGCGCAGCATTGCCAGGCTGGCAATCTATCGTTGGTTTTTGCTTCTGCCTCGAAACCTTACGCAGAGAGAGTGGTTAGCAGGGCAAAGTTTGAAAAAGGGAAGCTTGTGCTGATCCCTCTGACCACGTCTATTGGCTCGGGCACGAAGGCACCCGCAACAAGCGTCGTCATCCCGCAGCTTTCGCTGAAGGATGCGCAGGGGAGGGCGCTCCAAGTGTGGCTCAACCCTCGCTCGGAGCAGCCCTCGAAGGACAAGGCTGGCTTTCTCGTGCCGTTTTGGCACGTCGGGAAGGCCGTCGTTGGCGGCAACATGGCCATGGGCTCGTTGCGCGTCAATGTTTCAAGTGAGGGGGCGTCTGCGTCTGGCCCGTTTCCTGGCCCCAACGTCAGGGGCATTGGCCCGAAGGCTGAGTCGGTTCTGATCCCTGTCATGTTCAATTCGAAGGTTGTGACTGCGGGGCAGGAGCTCCAGTGGTCAGACGCACCCAAGCGGCCTGCTGATTCTGAGGGGCCAGAGGAGAACCCTCTCAAGAAACGTTCGTGAGGCCACTTTCTCGCGGCAGTTGCGCATTGCTCGCCCACTTGGAAGGGGCATATGGATGGGCATATATATAGAGAGAGATATGTGGATATACATTCATATATATATATATAGGGAGAGGGACTGAGAGATCGAGAGGAGAGAGCGAGAGAGAGATAGAGATGGAGAGAGAAATGGAGAGAGAGAGAGAGAGATAAACGGAATATTACATACATATACAGAGGTAGAGAGAGGGAGAGGTGCATATACATACGTGTATCTATATATATATATAGATACAGACTGTGAGAGAACGATAGTGGGCGTGCGATTGCGCGTGTCGCGGCGCTCGGCTCCGCGGCAACTCGCGCGCAATGGTTGCCCCTCGGATCCACGGCAGCTCGCGCGCAGTGTCGGCGCGCCAGCATACTCGCTCTGTGGTGCACAGTTTTCCGCTGCGCCTGTCCTTCCCCGCATTGCTTGCAGGGGCGCGCCCTCAACGTTTGCTTGTTGCTTGCAGACGTGCGCCCTCGCCGTCGCGAGTGAATGTATCCAGTGCAGCGCCGTTGCACTCATCACCACTCCTCCTCCTCCTCCACCTCCTCATCCTCCTCATCATCCTCCTCTTCCTCCTGCATCCTCCGCCCCCCATCACCCCTCCTGACTGACTGACTGGACTGACTGACTCACTGGGCTGACTGACTGACTGGACGGACTGACTGACTGACTGACTGACTTGACTGACTGGCTGGACTGGACTGGTGCATTGACTGGCTGACTTGACTGACTGGCTGGACTGACGGACTCACTGGCTGACTGGCGGGCTCAACTGAACTGACTGACGTAGCCCCAAATATGATGTTACGCTATGCGCTACGTCACGCTATGTCCTGCAACGATATGCTACGCTATGCTGTGATATGCGATTCAACGGGGCCCCGATTGGCTCCCCTCAGGGCTCCCCCATCCCCCCCCTTCTGGAGCTCGAGCTCGCCGTGCCCCCCCCCCTCCCAAACTGTTTATGGGAAGTGTTTGTTGTGTCAACTGTCTAGCTATACTCATAGCCATGGCCGAGCTCGATAAGAGCGAGGGGCGCCCCATCTGGATGTGGCGCTGCATGTGCACAGTCACGCGGTGCACGCGCGCGTGCACGCGCGCGTGCACACGTGCATGCACATACGTACGCATAAGCTCATGACATGGCCCACCCGCTACCCATATGCAGCCCAGTCGTGAGGGCACCGATTGGGCACCGCTGTAGTTGAGAATCGAGTGCACCAAGGGACTGCGTAAGACCGCTCGGGCCCGTCGGCCTGTCTGCAGACGAGCCGACGGGCAATTTGATAACAGGCCTTATTGGCTCGAGCAAGTGCTGCTCTCACTTTATCGGCGCCGTGCATTGCCTCGCAGAGCGCGCGAGCGCTGACAGCCATGCCCTGCATCGCGACAGGTTTCGCTGCCATTTGCGCCGAGGACGAGGTGGTCATCGCCAAGGCGTGGTTCACCAAGGTCGTCACCGTGGACGGCCAGGAGTTCGTGGCCATAGATCGCCAGAGCAAGATGTGCAGTCACGTGATTGGGGACAACTTCGCCATGCTCGACGAGCTTATCAAGCTACGCAATATGCAGTGCGGCAAACTTATGTCAGAGCTCGCAACGCAGAATGACCCATTGCTGGCTGACTCCGATAGCCCTGTCTCGGGGCCCCTACCAAAGAGGGCTAAGAAAGAGATGCTCGATGAGATCGATCAAGTGATGTCCGTTACTGCCGCGGTGCAAGGCGGCGCTCCTGTCACGGTGAAAGTCTTGGCGTCTGCGACCGAAAGGAGCAAGCTCGTCATCGAGCTCACGGATAAAGCCATCGCACTACTCGCCTCTGAGCCTGAGCAACTTGAGGGTCAATATGGCGACGATCCGACGCCTAACGTCCAGGAGGAACACGTTTTCTGGGTCAAGTCTCGCTCTAGTGTCAGATCGTTCTATTTCGACGGAGACAGTTGGAAAGTGAAATCGATGAAGGTCGCCAGGGGCACGTGCAGCTTTGCAGAGTTCCAGGAGAAGGTGAACAAGATGGCAAAGGTCGTCGAGGAGTTCTACCTACAGCACCACGTCGAGGAGTGCGTAGATGCAGACAGCCAGGAGCGAGATGCCGAGTGAATTCGTTCAGCGCTGGTGTGTGACAGCAGCGGTCGTAACCCGACGTAGTTGCTGCGCGCGTCGTGGAGAGGCGGTGCTGACTGTTTTGGGGCTCGTGCGCTGTGTCCGTTGCAAGCTATGGGGTTGCGTGCACGGGGGCGCACAGCGGCACATGGTGAGTGTGCCCAGTAGGCAACTCGAGTATGTCGATTACTCACGTCTCGGATAACATCATCGTGGTCATCATCACAATCATCATCACTAGCTCATTCTCACATCATTCCTACCTCATTCTCACTTCATTCTCACCTCATCCTCACCTCATCATTAGCTCATCCTCACCTTTATGTAGGTTTCAGTTGCGGGTCTGGCCTTCCGGTACACATGTTCGAGGCCGCCAGGGCGGCCTCGTACAGTTGTTCGAGGCCGCCAGGGCGGCCTCGAACACCTGTGTCCAGTTTACGACAACTTGGAATCATATTGATCATCGCACAGTTGTGCGACCCCGCCAGGGCAGCCTCGAACGAGTGTTCGAACCTCCCAGGGCAACCTCGACCCAGGTGTTCGAGCCCTCCAGGGCAGCCTCAAACATACGAGCGTTTGAGTAGCGTGATCGATTTGAGTCTGCTCGATCGCGCCCTGTCAGGCCGCTCGGCAGTCCGTAACGCCGCCCGACGACGGCACCGACTGAGCCGACGCTGTTCGCAGCCGTGTTGGCTCGAGTGACGCTTGAGGTATCCTGGGCTTCTTGGTCAGCGCAGCGCTCGCTGTGCAGTGTTCGCTGGGAGCGAGCGCTCGCCATGGCAGCGGGCGCCGCGGGCGTCGATGTTGCTGCCCAGCTCGTGGCTGGCATCAGGTCGCGGGTTGCCTTCGTGACCGCTCAAGCGGGGGCTGGCCTGGGGCGCGATGCATTGCTGTCGGCTCAGGTGACAGCGATTGTCGCCTCGATCACGCAGGCTGGCGCGCTGACCTTACCGCAAGCGACTGCCGTGACGACCGAGATCTCCGCTGGCCCCTGGACCGACGCCCAGAAAGTCACGCTGGCGACCGCAATCTCTACCGCAGCCGCTGCTCCTAGGGGCGCTGGGCGGTTCAGGGCCCAGCAGCATTGCACCTCGGTGCACAGGCTGTTCAACACCAAGGACTGGGAGTGCTTCCAGAGCGCCGACGCTTCGTGGGACCTCAAGGCGAAGGTCATGGGCAATCGCCTGTGGATGGTCGGGCTCACATGCCCGTCCGAGGACGTGCTCAAACGTTGCGGTGCAATCATTGTGGCGACTACACCCAGCTCGCATGCACGCTCAGCTGAGGAGAAGGTCCAGCTCTGCAAGGACATTCGGGCGCATGTGAAGTGTGTCGACCTCGTCAAGATGAGGACGCATCCCTTTCCACACGTGACTGTGGTGGGTGGGCCCGAGAACTTGTCGGATCAGCTGAAGGAGTTCGCTTATCAGGGGGACATGCCAATCGACCCGCCTCTTCCTGCTGCCGATTTGCACCCTAACGCGCAGGGGATGGCGTACCGCAAGACCCACTGCAGCATTCGCGCCGCGCCGTCGCTCAGGCAACTACCCCAGCAACTGGCCCTCGCTGGCAGCCCGCAGCAGCAGTGGCCCACGTCGATGCCACCGAACCTCGACGAGCGGATGATGCCGATGCTGCAGGCGGCTGGCATGTTGATGCAAGGCTTCGGGATGATGCCATATATGATGGGCGGCGACGGCGGTGGTGTACGCGCGCCTGGTGTCGACCTCGCCACTTTCAGGCCTAGGGCCCGCGGTGGTATCCCTCTTCCTGACGCTCCGCACGCTGACGCGGATGCACCCCCAGCTGAGCATCGGATAGCCATCGAGGACTGCGCGGTAGGCGGTGGTGATGCAGGTGGCAGTGCCGTCGGCGTCCCTGGCGTCGCCCTGACGGCGGACCCGCGTGCTGCCGACCACTCGGGGGCGCCGCCGAACCCTGCCGTGGAGCTTGAGAAGAAGATGATGCAGGCGGCTGCGCACTCCAAGGTCATGAAAGCGGAGGCGAAGGCCGCCGCCAAGATTGAGGCCGACGCGCAGAAGGCGAACGGCACGGAGGGCAGCGCGGTGCGCGGCAAGCACGCGGGCAAGGGGAAGGGCAAGGGGCGCGGCATGGGCAAGGGCAAGGGCAAGGGCAAGGGCGTCAAGGCGTCCATCACCAAGGACACTGCCAAGTGCAACAAGGGGGCACAAGCAGGCGCTTTTGTGTTCCAACCCGCCCCCTGTCATATCAGAACTCACTGCCTACGAATCCCTTCATCCCCCTCCCCCCACACTTACGTGGGGTGGCTGGGCGAGTTCAGCACGTCAAACAATAATAAAAACATAGAACGCAACACTGTGTGAAAACAACATCACGAATGATACATGCTACAATGCGAAGGGTAAACCACATCGGGTGTGGTTCTGAACGTACTTGGTCTGCGAACCTTGCTCAGCCAGACTACTGGACACCACGTATATACATACACATGCACACCCGCATATTCGGAGCCGTATATACGTGCACATATATATATATATATATATATATATCAATATAATGCTGCACGCGGGGCCAGCGTCCACTTGCGTTCGCAGTTCGATTGTAGTGGCGACTGCTTTTTCATCGCGTACGTGCACGTATACGTAAACGTGAGCATCGACACGTGCGTATATCACCGCGCGTCTACGGATGCACATACACCAGCTCATGCAAATGTCCGTACATGCACATACACAGCACACGCACTTATACATCTGCACTGTCGTATACATGTAAACACACAAAGCAATCGGACCTCCACTCGCTCACGCCCCCCCTTCCCCCTCGGCAAGACCCCGCGTCTTGCGCAGCCCAGCTTATCTTGCAATGTCCCAAAGGCGCCAACACCTACGAGGGGGCCGTTGCGAGCTTGAACCTCAACCTCAAGACCCTCCTGATGCCCAAGGATGTCAAGGGGCGCACCTCGGGAGCTTTCTGTACTCGTGCGTTCCGTGGAGCTGAGAATATGGCATTGCAGAAGAAAGCTTCTGCAGCGGTGGCTAAGGCTGCTGGCCGCCATGCCTGGGCTAAAGCCAAGGCCGTGTGGGATAAGCACCACGACTAGGAGAGCGCATACTGAAGGGATCGAGCGGATCGGTATGTTGTTTTGGACCGCTATCATTTCCGATACTTTTTCTCTTAAGCAGGGCCGACGTGCCCAGAATGGGACCCTACAGCAACGAATTCAACGCGACTGCACGGGGTATACCGATCAGCTCGAGCCCTCCCACATGTACAGCTGGAAGCCGCCAGCGCGAGTACATATGTCTATTGGGGTAGTGCTAGTCGGGGGACCAATAGAGCTGGCGCGAGTTTCGTTCTCACGAGCAGGTGCATAAATCGGGCTCGGTGGATTGTGTTGTCTAGGGTATGGGGCTATCTAGGGTATTGGGCCATCTTGGGTATGGAGCTATCTAGGGCATCTAGGGTATAGGGCTATCTAGGGCATGGGGCTATCAAGGGTAGGCTATGGTATGGGGGTATCTAGGGTATGTGGCTATCTGGGGTATGGGGGTAAACGTGGGCAGTACACGTATGTATTTGGCATCGAGGGAAATCGTAGAGCTGTCTGAATACATCGCTCAAGAGAGTTATCTATTAGGCTATCCTGGCAACCGTGGGGCCATAGATAAGGCAACCTTGGGTTATCTAGGGCACGCTATCCTAGGTGATCTGGTTGGCCCACGCCAGTCCATCCGTAACCAGGTTTGCTCTCGAGCCGCGATCCTATTCCAGATTCAAGCGGTCGGCTGGACTCATGCCGAGGTGCGGAGAGGAGTTTTTGGCGCAATTGAGCTCCATGGTGCAGTCCGTGGCGGACAACGCTGGCTGGGAGGCCCACGAATCCAACACTGTAATGGGCGTCATCTCCAGGGGCCTTCGGCATTCCGCCCCCCGCAGGGCCTTTGGGGATCTCTAGGGGGCCCCTCGAAAAGCTCTGAACTCTGGGGGCGGGTCGGGACTCTGGGGGAAGATATGCAACAACATGCGTGTGTATTGTCGGCACACCCCTCACTCGGTTCGCGGCCCCTCATTGCACGCTAGGGCAGCGTCGCAGGCTGCGGCTGATACTATAGGCATTCCAACGGTGCCCAGAGGTTCACTGTGCCAGGGCCGACATCATCGACGACAGTTTCATTGCCCTTTCCATTCCCCGATTGTGGCACGGCGGGCGGCGGCTGCATCGGTGGCTCGGTGGTCGGCGGCGGCATCGGCGGGCGGCGCCGCGTCCTTCCCGCGCCCACGACGCCGCCGCTTGCTTTCGCCAGGGCGGGCGTGATCGACGCAGGCGGCGGCTGCTACCACACGGTCGCGAGCGGCGGCGGCGGCGACATGCACATGGGCGGCGGCATCGGCATGATGCACATGGGCGGCGGCAAGGGGATCGGCAGCAACACGGCGCACATGGGCGGCATCGGCATGACGAACATGGGCGGCGGCAACGGCATGATGCACATGGACGACATGATGAACATGGGCGGCAAGGGCGGCGGTTGCACGAGGGGCGGCGGCTGCGACCCGTACATCCCGTCAACGAGCGGGAACGTGTTGATCCCAGGGACTCCAAACCATAGTGTTGGGAGTGTTGGTGGCCCGAGGCAGCCGACGCAGCCGCCGCCCCAGCACATGATTTCGCCCGCTGTGTCTAAATCTGCGTCGGTGGTCGTTTCTGTTGCGCCGATGCCCGTGGCAAAGGTCATGGGCGCGCCCCCTCCTGGGTGGGTGCCTTACTAGGTGCAGAGCCTGACGACGCCGACGACGACGACGACGACGACGACGACACGACGAGGACCCTCGCACTCGTAGCATCTATAGATGCCACGAGTGCGAGGGTCCTCGCCGTGGCCGAAAAGGCTATAGCCTTTTCGGCCACAAGAGCGTCCAAGATGACGACGACGACATCGACGATGATAAAGTTTTTGTTCAACTCTCGCCGCGGTAGTTGATCGCAGCGCAGCTGGCTATTGACACAGCTCTGTGCTCCCAGCGCACCTGCCTCGTCTGCTAAAGATTCGGCGAAATGCCCGAAGACCGAACGAGGGAGGGTAGAGGAGGGAAACTATAGCAACGAGAGGGTCTCATAGGGTTCCCCAAGGGGCCCCATATGGTTCCCCAAAGGGTCTCAGAGGGTCACCCGACGACCGAACGAGGGAAGGTTCCTCAAGGGGTCTCATAGGGTTCCTCCTAGGCTTTCTTGGTCCCTCCCAGGCTGGATGATAGCGTTGGGGCCCAGGGAGCCTCCGACAGCTCCCGCAGAGCTCTGCATTAGCTAGCGGGGGCTTCAATTCGTGTATCTACGTGGTGCAACATATGCGGTGCAATCTATGTGGTGCCGCCTATGCGGTGCAATCTAGGTGACGTGGTGCAACCTATGTGGTGCAATCTATGCGGTGCAATATGTGTGGTGCACTCTTGTGGTCTACTCTATGCGGTGCCGCCTATGTGGTGCAATATACATGGTGCAACCCATTTGGCGTATTATACGCGATGCATCAGTTGCCAACGCGGAAGCAACATCACGCATGCAGTATTAGCCATTTTGGCCCACGTTTCATGACCCACACCGCGAAGAGATCGCGCTTGGGGGATCTTGCGAGAGATTCGTTCGTTACCCAGAATGCTCTTTCCAAGCTTCTGAGGAAGCTGAATGATGAGGGCCTGCCCGACGCATTCAGCACGTTTGCGCAGCGGAAGGAAAGAGAATCAGTCGGTCGGCAGTCCTCGCAATTTGGTTCTTTGGTGCAGAAGGTATCTGTTGTTTCGTCCGATGGGGAACCTGTTGAGATATGGGTGCAACATCCGTTTGCCTGGCTCGAGATAGCGTGCAAGGAATCGTGCTCTTTCAAGGACCTCTTGCAAAGCACGCTGGACCGCTCGAATGGCAGGTTGGACGTCATCGTCTACTCAGACGAAGTCACCCCAGGGAACCCCCTGGGGGATTGCAACGACAGAAAATTGCAGACTATATATTGGACGGTGAAGCAGTTCCCATTAGAGGCCTTGTGCAACGAGTTGTGCTGGATGACTGTTTCTACGTTGACTTCGAAAGAGTGCGACTCGCTCGCGGGAGGTCTTTCCGAGATGTTCAAGCACGTGCTGAAGTTCTTCCTCGGCGCACCCACTGGGCACGACCTTCGCTCAGGCATTGCTTTCGCGATGCCAGGTGAGCAGCAGCCTCGCCTCCTCGTCGGGACTGTGGCCATCATGCTGCAGGACGAGCGGGCCCACAAGTTCGCAACCCACTGCATCGGCAGTGGGGGACATAAGGTGTGCGTGATGTGCAAGAACATCCTGGCCAAGAACTCGTCTCTACTACCTGACCCCAGCGGGTACTTGCGGAGCTCAACCACGGTCGACATGAGCTTGTTCGATTATCACGATGACGATTCCGTGCGGGCCATCCAACTCCGATTAGCCGAAGTCGCGGCCAACGACCCAGGGAGCCTCGGCGAGAAGCAAACTTTATTGGGGTTCAATGTTTTCCCAACTGGGGTCTTACAGGACGGCTCGCTCAACCTAGGGCTTATTAGTGTGTGGGCGTGGGACTGGATGCACATCTTCTTAGTCGACGGCATCTACATCACAGAATTGCGCGCTCTCTCCAGCCTGCTGAAGAATGCCAGCCTCGGAGGCGAAGCTTGGGATGCATATTTGAGCCAGTGGGTTTGGCCAGGCGCGTATGCGCACGCCAAGAAACTTTGCAAGGGCAACAAGACCTTTTCACCAGGCGGTAGCGCGTCAGAGCAGATGTCATCATGCCAAGTGATATCGAAGTTTCTTCGGGACGTCGTTGCGCCTACAGGGTTGTACCCCGAGCAAATCGAGAGCGCGCTGCTCCTGTGCGACGTCGTCGAGCTCCTCAGCGTCGCCAACGCAGGGATTGTAGATCCAGTGATGCTGGGCATCGCAATACTTAAGTTTTTGAATGCGCACCTCCGCGCATGGGGTCAAGACCTTTGGAAGCCGAAGCACCATTGGTCGATACATCTGCCTCGCCAGTTTTTGCAGCATGGGCTCCTGTTGGGATGCTTCCTCTGCGAGAGGAAGCACAGAGTCCTCAAGCGCTTCTCTGATAGCCATCATAACACGAAGTCTTTCAACAAGTCCCTCCTTGAGGAGGCGACAGCTCAACACCTTTACGATTTGCGCAATCCGTTGGTTCATTCTGATCTTCTTGAGCCGAGAACGGCGAGCAAGAAGATGGAGCGCGCGTTGCGTTCGGAGTTGTCTCTGCCTGTCAGTGCCAGCATTCTGACGTCGAAAGCGGCGTATATTCGGTCCAGGATAGTCCAGCGCGGAGACACGGTCTGCTATCGCGTCCAGGGCGGTGGAGTTGGCTACGGACAGCTTTATTTTCACGCAAAGGTGCAAGACAGGCTATTGTGTTGCATTTCTAGGTGGACTGTGTTGCACTCCAGCTCTCGGCAAGTCAGTTGCGTCGTTCGGGAATCCCCCGAACTTCTTGATTCGGCCTGCGTTTTGGATCCGTGCATTTCTTTTTTCGCTAGGGCTGGCCAGGTCTCAGAGGTGCTCGTGCCAACAAGAGAGAGGCTCGGGGCCGTCTCTTGAGCGCCACGTCGCGGTGCGACACAGGCGCGCACTCAGCCAAACTGCGTTTGTCAGCCAGGACTGTTCGGATGGTACCTCCCCGTTGGACTGTGCAGAAGCAAGCCATCGCTCCCTTCGAAGACGCCTGCGGCGAATCGCCGCCGCCCCCCTGCCTTTTAGGGGAGCGCCTCCGCGGCCGCGCGTTGGGCCCCAGCTGCGCCCGCACTATGGATTCCCCCAGCCGCGCTGGATATTCTTGGCGCTTCGCGCGCCCCCACTCGCCCGTCCAGAGACGACGCCCATGCGCGTTGATGCCATGAGGGAAGTGTGGGAGCAAATATGGGGACAGCCGAACTGTTCGAATGAGGAGGAGAAGGCGAATGAGGGGGATGGGTGGATGGATGGTGGAGGAAGGGCACGGGCGATGATGATGATGATGATGATGAGGAGGGGGAAGATCAAGAGGAGGAGGAAGAGGAGGAAGAAGATGAACGGGCGACATGGGCGTGCCGCCCGCTACGGAGGGATCAGTTCCCCAGTCCCTTGGCGGCACAGGGGGGCTCTCGGGCGTTTTGGGTGCCTCAGGGGGGCCTCTGGGGGCCGACCTATGACCCTGCGGCCATGCGACCCTGAGACCCGACCTAAGACCCTAAGACCATGGACCCTAAGACCATACTACACTAAGACCGTGCGACCCTAAGACCCTAATACCATAATGCACTAAGCCACTATACCCTAATACCCCAAGGCCTTAATACCCTAATACCTTAAGGCCGTATACGGCCCGAATGCCCCAAGGCCCTGGGGCCCTTAGACCCTAATACCCAAAGGCCCTGATACCCTAAGACCCTATAGGACCCTGAGACCCTGAGACCCAATGGCCTGAAGACCCTAAGATCCTAAGCCAATGCATCGCAAAGACCCGACCTAAGACCGTAACACCCTAAGACGTTAATGCAGTAAGTCCATCAGACCTTGAGACCCTAAGATCCGAACGGCCCTAATGCCTTAATGTCCAACGGTCTTATAAGGCCCTATACCCTGAGACCCTGAGACCCTGAGGCCCGAATACCCTATGACCCTAAGAAACTACGACCATAAGACACTAAGGCCTTGGGGAAGTAATACAATATGACACTAATACCCTACGGCCCTGTAGACCCTAGTACCCCAAGGTCCAAAGACCCTAAGGCCATAAGGCCCTAGGGCCCGAAGGCCCCGAGACCATCAGACCATGTAGGAGGCCCTGAGACCATAGGGCCCTAAGGCACGACTGCCCTAACGCCCTAACGCCCTAAGACCCTAAGGCCCTAAAAGCCTAAGATCCTAAGACCCTGAGACCCTACCGAATACCCTAAGACCTTAATGCCATAATACCTTGAGACCATACGGCCCTAACGCCCTAAGGCCCGACGACCCTAAGACGCAAATGCCCCATAAGACCATATGACCGTAAAAGGCCTTATAAGACCCTAAGGCTCTAATACCTTACGGCCATAAGGCCCTAAGGCCATAAGACCCTGAGACCATCATGCCCTCAGACCATAAGGCCGTGCAAGTGCGCGTGAACGCATACATGGAAAGCAAAACGTTTTATACGCGCGCGCATTTGTTCTGCATGCTATCCGAAAACAATGAATAGCAAGAACATGTACAATTATGCATCGCCAAAAACAAATCGCCACCAAACCAAAAAACAAAAAAAACACGCCGATTGCAAAACAAATCCGCGCTGTTTGTCGGCGCTTGCAGCGCTTGGCAAGAACATATAACCAGGTTAAGCCGCCGCCTGTCCTGATTACTGAAACTCTGATAAACAGTTTAGGCGGTTCGGCCATAATGGATAAAACTACGTTAGAAACAGCAGAAGCTGCTCCCCGATAGCGCGCTTCGTAAGTAGGTTAGGTAACCGACCCAACGCCTTTAAAACTTATTATACCCAAGCCAACCAAATACCAAGCGACCAATCGATCCCAGTGGCCCGGCCTACAGGAGGAATCGTGACCTGTGGGGGCCCAAGAAAGGAGTCGTGACCTGGGGGGGCCTTGAGCGTCGGGCCCCCGGGCCCTGCCAGCCCCCCGCGCGCGGGGCGGGGGGGTGCTCCGCTGCTTCTCGGCTGCGCTGCTCCGCTAACCCCGTGGCCGGCAGGAGTCGTGCCCTGGGGGCCCAAAGGAGGCACCGTGACCTGGGTGCGATTGAGCCGGGACCGACCGTCCCGGCCTTCCTATAGGCCTACCACGAAATTTCTTAGAACCCAGAACTGTTGGAATACCGAGGACAATGTTTTTAGAACATAACGCGATGTGTTAAAACAAGACAGACTCAGCCATAAATGTGTCTGAAAACATTTCGTGCAAACCACAACAAGTTATCAGAACATTCTTTGGTGGGCCTACCTGCGCGCCAGGACGCTTCGCCACTGCTGGAGGCCTGTGGGGCTTTCTTTTGGGTACTGCGCGCCGGAACCCGGGGCCCTGCTGGGGGCGCGCGGTGCTCCGCTGCTCCGCTGAGCTCCCGTGGCCCGGCACGCAGAAGGAATCGTGACCTGGGCTCTGGCAGGTGGAGCTCCCGGGGGCCCGAAGAGAAGAATCGTGACCTCGGTTTGGGCCTGTGGCGTGTGTTTTGGGGGGGGGGGGGGGGGGGGCCTTGCGCGTCGGGCCGCCGGGCCCTGCCGGGGGCGCGCGCGCGGGGCGGGGGGGTGCTCCGCTGCTCCAGCGGCCTGGGCCACAGAAGGAGTGGTGACCTGGGGGACCAAAGAAGAAATCGCAACCTGAGTTTTGGCATGTGTTCTTTGGGGGCCTTGTGCGTTGGGCCCCATGGGGCTGCTTGTGGCGTGCGCAAGGCCAAAAAAAACTGCAAGGCGCAAGGCCAAACAAAAAGCTCCACAGGCCAAAACGATGTTTGTAAGCCTGTGTAGTGTTTGGTTGGGCCTTGAGCGTTGGGGTTTTGGCCTTGAGTGAAATCTCCGGGGCCCCAGGACGGCCACACACCGACCCAGGACGTAAAACTGGTTCTGGGAACTGGGTCCAGACCTCTGGGGGTCCACGTTGCGGGTGAACAGAAGAACAGCAAAAAATACGACGCCAGATTTCTGGGAACGTGGACCCCCAGAGGTCTGAAGTCCTTCCCCACGACCGGCCGTTCGTCCTCTGACGGACCTGGGGCCCGGCAAGGGCCCCCAGAGGCCAAAAATTGCCCAAAACCGTCCGTCGTTGTTTTCTTCGCGACGAGAGCAGGCGGGTGTCCATCCTCCCTGCGCTGCACACCACCCGCCCAGCGCATCTGCGGGGCGACAGCGCCTATATCTTCGGCTACATGCAAAAAGAATGACCCACTGCAAGATTGACCCATGTTGGAGGCCAGCCCGGGAGGGAAGCGAGAGGGGGCGGACCTTCTCAGAAGGCTCGGAAATCATCCGGCCTTCCGAGGAATGTTATAAGCCTTCCAGGAAGACACAGAAGACTTCTGAGAAGACTGGCTCCTGAGAAGCCCCGCCGCCGTCTGAGAAGGCCCCCTCCCTCTCACTCCCCCCCGTCGCTCGCCGCCGACTCTGGTGCACGGCTCTTGAGGGCCGCGGGGGCATCGACTCCCGCGCGCAAACCTGGGCTCAGGTTAGGTCGGGCCTCAGGGGGATTTTGGACGAAAAATTTAGAATACCCCAAAAGATACTCCCAAAATGTTCAAACATAATAGAAAAATCGTCCCCAGACTATTTTTTTACTATGTTTGACAATTCCCCCTGTAGAGGGACACGCCCGACTTAGGCTCGGGGAAACCCCTGTGGACACTGGCGAAGGCTTGCTCTGACGCGCAGCCAGTTTCTGCGCAGCCCGCCGCCCGCCCGGCGCCCCTGCGGGGCGACAGCGCCCCGGGCGCTGTTTTTGCTCGCTTCTCCGCCGCCGCGCTTCGAGCCGATGGCGCCGCCGCGCTGCGCTGAGCCGCGGTGCGGCTCGAATTCGGGCCTCTCGCAAGGGGTAGGGGCACGCGTGGGGGAGGCCACAGGGGTCCCGACCGATCCTGCAGAATCTTGCAGGATCTTGCCAAACTAGACTGGCCCGGGTGTGCATCGACACGGGTCAGCAGTAGATCCCCGAGGTTCGGGCGGGCGGAGCCGCCCCGCAGGGCACGCGCGGCCCCGCAGCTGCCGCGGGGCTGGGGGGGCGCTCGCCCTGCCCGCGGTTGCGAATTCGGCGGGGGTCCCGATCTGCTCCTCTTCGCGGTGCCCGCGGCGGGCACCGCCCTTCGCGTCCGCTCCTCCTCCTCCTCGTCCTCCTCCTCCTCCTCCTCCTCGTCCTCCTCCTCGTCCTCCTCCTTGTCCTCCTCCTCGTCCTCCTCCTCCTCCTCCTCCTTCTCCGCATCCTCCTGCTCATCTTCCTCGACCTCCTTCACCACAACCTCCTTTTCCAACTGCTCCTCCTCCTCCCCCATCTCCTCCTCCTCCTCCCTCCTCCTCCTCCTCCTCCTCCTCCTCCTCCTCCTCCTCCTCCTCCTCGACTTCCTCCTCCACAAAAAACCTTCCCCAACTCCTCCTCATCCTTTACGTATCTTCCTCGTCCTTTCCTCCTTCTCCTCCTCCTTCCCCCTCCCCTCCTCCTCCTCCTCCTCCTCCTCCTCCTCCTCCTCCTCCTCCTCCTCCTCCACATGTTCCTTCTCCTCCACATGTTCCTTCTCCATTCCGCTTCCTTCTAAAATAGCTTATCCCTGCTGCAGCGCGAGGCACGTCTTTAGGGCGGGCCGAACGTTTCGCCTTAGACTTCCTCACCATGTATGACTCTGAAGCTGCAAAAGTGGCAACAAGTTCACAGATGGAGGGCGGGAGGTTTTCAAAATGTGGCTCTCGCCTCAGCGCGGTGCACATTCGTTTTTGTTTATGCAATCGTTTGACGGATTGAGGGCGGGTAGTTTTCAAAATGTGGCGTTCGGCTCAGCGCTGCGCACATTCGTTTAACCAAATTGCAAGAGCTTCAGGGATTGAGGGCGAGTGGTTTTCAAAATGTGGCTCTCGCCCTAGTGCGGCGCACATTCGTTCTAAGCATTTGCAAGAGCTTCACGGATTTCGGGCGAGTGGTGCTCAAAATGTGGTTCTCGCCTCAGCGCGCTCCACATTCCTTTTCAACAGTTGCAAGAGGTTCACGGATTGAGAGCGAGTGGTTTTCAACATGTGGCGCTCGCCTTCGCGCGGCGCATATTCGTTTAAACAAATTGCAAGAGCTTCACGGATTGAGGGCGGTTCCTTTTCAAAATGTGGCTCTCGCTTTAGCGCGGCACACATTCGTTCAACAAATGTTCAAGAGGTTCACGGGTCTCAGCGTACCAGAAATTTTGTGTTGGAATGATTCAGGATTAGTGCAACAGATACGGTGGTTCTCTGTATTGAAGTCCTAGGAATGGCGTTCTGGAGCGATTCAGGATCGTCAAGACGCAACAGTCCAGTTGGTCCGTGGCGTTGGAATCCTGAGAACAATGTTTTGGCATGCTTCAGGGTCTTCAAGCGGGTGCCTTCCAACGAGGCAGCTCCATCAATGGAAATGAACCGTTGTAGGGGCCTATGAAAAAAGAGTTTGGAGGGAGGGCTTACTCCAACATTGTTGATGGTTCTTGGGTTTACACTGGTCCTCCTCCTCCTCCCCCTCCTCCTTCTCCTCCTCCTCCTCATGCTCATCCTCCCCCTCCTCATCCTGCTTGTCCTTCTCCTCTTCCTCCCCCTCCTCCTCCTTCGCCTCCTTCCACCCCTCCTCCTTCTCCTCCTTGACCTCCTCTTCCACAACCTGCTGATCCAACTCCTCCTCCTCCTCCTCCTCCTCCTCCTCCTCCTCCTCCTCCTCATCCTCCTGCTTCCCCTCTTCCCCCTCCTCCACACGCTCCTTCTCCACCTCCTCTCTAACCATACTCTTCGAGTAGCGGCAGGGGGCATTGGCAGCAGTGGCGGCGGCTGCGATTGAGGTCATTGAGCACCCGATACCTTCCTCGAGGGTGGCGGCTCGCGGCCTCGCTCGAGCACGTGCGGTGCCACATCAAGTCTGGTGACGCTCGTCGTCCCGAGGGCGGAAGGGGCAGTGCCGCGCCGTGCCGCGGTACCGTGCCGCCACGTACTGCCGTTGGTGCCGTGCCGTCGCGCGCGGGGAAGGGCAAGGCCTCGCGATGCCGTGGTGCCGTGCCGTCACGCAGTGCCGTGGGTGCCGTGCCGTCAGGCAGGTGCCGTCGCGCCGTGCCGTGGTGCCGTGCCGTGCCGTTGTGCAGGCTGGCCGCGCTCGGGCCTGGCGGTCCGCCTGGCTGGGGCGGGGGGCAAATGCAAGCCAGGCACCCTGCTCAGAGTGGTGGTCGAGCTCCGATTGGCAGCCGACGGGGTCGGTCTCTCGCCCGCCCGCCCTCGGGTGGGGATGCCGGGGTTGTGAGCTGGCTGGGCGGTGTCTTCAGGAGGCCCTCGTCCCCACAAGGCCTGCCCAGCAGCGCTATGCACACGTGTGCCATCAGAGGGCGCGCAGCCACGCTTCAGAGCCACGGGGGGGCAATCTTCTTCCTCCTCCTCCTCCTCCTCCTCCTCCTCCTCCTCCTCCTCCTCCTCCTCCTCCTCCTCCTCCTCCTCCTCCTCCTCCTCCTCCTCCTCCTCCTCCTCCTCCTCGCCCCCCGCCCCGCGCAAAAGCGCGATTGCCGCAGACAGACGGGCAGCATCGCGGCCTGGCGCCTCGTTGTGCGCCAGGCCTGGTCATCCACCCAGCGGAACCCAGCAGGGCTGGCAGGGTGCATTACTGCGCATACAGAATTGATTATCCTCAGAACATGAGTTAGCGCCACCGTGTGCTCGTAAACAATTCCAAGCGAGGCAGGCAACGTGATGAGGGCCGAAACATGCAGCGTGATATCGGTGGAGCTTGACGGGGTATACACACACACACACACACACACTGGGCCAACACACGTCCTGAGCATAGATAAAAAAAAAAAACTGCATACCACACAAACTTTCGGAGGTTCGCGCGGGTATTTTGGGTCGGCGCTGCACCCCTTCCCCCTAGCGCGCGGAGCGCACCAGGGGACGCGCCGGAGGCGCCGCCAAGGAAGCTCCAGTGCCGACCCAAAATATCCACACGGTCCTCCGAAAGTGTATGCTCGTGCACCTCCCTTTCTTCGAGCAGGAAGCCGCTACAACATGCAGAGCAGGATTGCCAGAGGGTGGCGGGTGAGTGGAGGTCAGCCCAGGCGGGCTCGACAGAGTGCGAAGCAGTAGGGGTGAAAAAGCCTCCACGAATTATCTGTCCGGGAACGGCTGCGGCTCCGCTCCCGGCTGCGCTATCGGCGGAGGTCACCTCCAGATTTGCCACCAGGGAGCAGCGACAGTCGTTGATACCGTTGTTGTGACGGATGAGGTGCTGGTGGTTGTGGACGTCGTCGACGAAGTCGTGGTACTGGTTTGGCTGGTCGAGGTCGTGGTGGTCGTGGTGTAATAGAACAACGGCCCCCCCTCGTCCTCAACCGTGGCTTCGCGATGACTCTTTTGGGTGCCCTGCTTGTCGGTCTCCTCCAGCTGGACTTGGGCGTTCGCCATGTTCTTTACCCGCGAGGACTCCTCCCCGCCGCTCACGATGAGTCCCGGCACCTGCACTTTAGGCACGGCGTAGTATGCCACCTCGTCGGCTAGGGAGGCCAGCGCCACGTCGACGTCCAGGCAGCGAGGCCTCTCCACGTCCCACACGGCCTGCTCGAGGCGGCGCACGAGGGACGGCAGCAGCACCCTGCGGTAGAGCATGGAGTAGAAGCCGAAGTTCACGCCGTGGTGGCAGCGCTCCGCAGGCTCGTTGGCGTTGGGCCGCACGCGGGACAGGTGCGGCGTGACGCACTCGCCATAGGGACAGGCCGACTGCAGGGAGATGGCGACCCAGTCGCAGGGCGCCTCGTCCTGGACCAGGCGACGCAGCCTCACGGCGAAGTCGGGCGCGGGCGCGGCGTCCTAAAGCGAAGCCAGGACGGCGACACAGTCGGAGAGGGGCACGCGGGGGGATCTCTGAGGTCCAACGCTTCCTGGAGGACGTGTCGGGCGCCGCGCCCTTCTCTGAGCGTTCCGGGACGCGCCGGGAGCGCTCTGGGACGCTCTGGAGAGACCTACCCCTGTCCGGCCCCCGCCCGAGTCCTCCTCCAGGATGAGCACCAGCGGCTTCCCGTCGCTCGCGGACGCCGCGTGGCCCATCGCCTGCAGGTGCGAGGCTGCGAGGCCGACGGCGCCGGCGATGCCGTCCATGCCCTGCAGCATGGTCCGAGACGCCGTCTCGGCCTTGGCGGAGTCGAAGCCGGCTGGGATCGCGCCGCTCTGCTTCGCCATCTGGTAGGAGCCGTTCCGCGCCAGGTCGAGGCCCTGCAGCAGCTCGAAGTCGACGCCCTGGGCCGAGAGGCCCGCGCCGGCGGGGCCGCCGGGGGGGTCCTCGGAAGGCGAGACAACGGCATGGGCCAAACACGACAAGACACGAGCAGCACATGAGACACAGGCTTGAGAACTGCATCATGTACCCGAGGGCTGCCACCGATTATGTCTCGGCTTGGGGCTGCCTGGCTGAAGCGTGTGAAGTGCCTCCGCCCCACAAATATTCCAGCATGGTCAAAAATATTGAAAAATGGTCCCCAGACTATTTTTTTACTAGTTCTGAATATTCCTCCTGCAGAGGGACGGGCCCGACTTCAAACTGCACGAGCAGAGCGCACCGTCCACAAACACGTTCGGAGCTCCGCGCGGACACCGGGCCCCGGCTCCCTGGCGCGCGGAGCCCCCCAGGGGCAGCACCAGAGGCGCCGCCGGGGGGTCCAGCGCCGATCCAAGAGCCGCGCGCGGACCTCCGAGATGGTGTGTGTGTGTGTTGCTCGTCGTTCTTCGGGTCCTGCTGCTTCGAGAAGACGAGCACGTACACGGCCACCGTCGCCTTCAGCCAAGCCTTCGCGCGCTCCACCTGAGCACGATGTCGGGCATGTCCCCCCACAGGCCGATGTTGGAAGAAAAAAGCCCAACAATACTCAAAGACAAACAGCAAATGTTCCAGACATCGTCCCCTGACTCTCTTGTTTTGACTATTTTTGAATGTTCCTCCTGTAGAGGAACAGGCCCGACTTACACCTGAGCGTGGATTCGCCGATCGCCCTCCCCGCCGGCAGGGCCGCAGGCTCCGCTGGTCGTCTTGCCCCTCCCCCCATTGTTCCCCTCTGGCCTCGCGGGAGCTGTCCCCATCGTTGAAGGGGCCCTGGAACACACACACACACACACACACACATACACAAACACACATATATATATAAAAAAATAAATATATAAGTATATATATATATGTACACATACATACACACACACATACATACATACATACATACATACATACATACATACATACATGCATGCATGCATGCATGCATGCATGCATACATACATACATACATACATACACACATACACACATACACACATACACACATACATACATACATACATACATACATACATACATACATACATACATACATACATACATACATACATACATACATACATACATACATACATACATACATACATACATACATACATACATACATACATACATACATACATACATACATACATACATACATGCATGCATGCATGCATGCATGCATGCATGCATGCATGCATGCATGCATGCATGCACACATACATACATACATACATGCATACATACATACATACATACATTCATGCATGCATGCATGCATGCATGCATGCATGCATACATACATACATACATACATACATACATACATACAGACATACATACATACAGACATATATAATACACACAAATAGCAGGATTCCCCCCACTTCCCATATTTTCCCATATTTTCCTTGGAGTCGACGATTAATTATGTCTGTGTGTTTATTTCCCTCCTGAATCGTGGGGGGGTGGCCCGGTGTGCGAGGCGGGGATTTACCCCCATCCACCGCCTGGGAACGGACGTCCTGGTGCCCCGGCGGGCGGCGGATATCGATATATTTTGGCCCCCGGGGGCCCGAACATAGATGTATGTGTATATATATATATATTATACATATATATATATTATATACATCCATATCATGTCCACCGCCTGCCGAGTTCCCAGAAAATTGATCCTCCAGGCGGTGGTCATGTATAAATTCCCACCTCG
>CAUYUJ010019135.1:90000-126531 GCA_963575745.1 Prorocentrum cordatum
AGGTATGAGTTAACTGATCCAGGCCGAACGAGTCAGCGGGCTCTCGGAACTCTCACCGTGCCTCCCGTCACGACAGAATGAAGTAGGGCATGTTGCTTGCCCATTGTTGGGTACTCCAAACTTCTCATTAATCGACTAGGGGGTGACAAACGCGAAAACACGGCGCGGCCAACCCCCCACCGGCACCACCCCCGCGCCCCAGCGGGGAAGGGATCGCACCCCAGCCCCCCCTGGCACCCCCGCGGACGCGCTGCGGCCAACCCCCCCGGGCACTCCAGGGGGCGGGGCAATTATTACGGTGAGGGCATTGGATAAGGAACCAATGGGTAAGGAATCCAGGGTCTCGAAGCCAGTGGAGCTTCGATCGTGGATCGGCCATGGATATCACCGCCGCCCTTCTCAAAAAAGCACCCCCCCCCAGGGTCTGAAGCCTCCTGGGCTTAGTGGGCCCTGGAAACGACAGGGCGGTTATTTTACCGGTTCAATTTTACCGTTTTTTACCGGTTCCGACGCTTTTTTTTACCGGTTCCGTCGCCGTTTTGTGACCGGTTCCGGCTCCGGGTCCAATCCTGGAGCCGTTTTTGTTGCCGTTTCCGGTCGCCGTTTTTTTGCCGTTTCCATTCAAGGAACATTTTGGGGGAAACGGTGAAAAAACGGCCCTGCCGTTGCCGGGGCCCACAAAGCTCCTGGGCACATTCCTTAGCCAACGCCCCCACCATAAGCGATCCAGGATATGTTTTGACTATTTGCATTTTCTCCCTCCAAGAAATCCTCCTGTAGGAGGGCATGCCAGACCCGACGTCGGAGCCCGCCGTGGCGCAACCCGACACCCAGAGCGCGGCGCGCGCCCCAACGAACGCGCACGGCGCTCGCGCACGCGGCCGCGCTGCGAGAACGACTCGGCGCAGGAAAAGACGCAGCACGGGCTGCACACGGGAGGGTGCAAAACATTTTCTTGTACACAAAAACAACATTACACAAAACATGATTATATCTATAAGCAGCAACGAAAACAACAACAACAACAACAACAACAACAACAACAACGACAACAATGACAACAACAAACACAACAACTACAACAGCAACGACAACAACAACGACAACAACAACAACAACAACAACAACAACAACAACAACACACGGCTGCGGCGAGGGCAAGAGATTTGGCGTTCTGCCGGGCGGCCAAAGGTTCCGACGCGCGCGGGGGGGAGGCAGACGCCGCACCGCACGCACCCCCCAAACGGAAGCTAAAATGTCGATCTTCGCAGATACACACACACACATATGTATAACCATAGCTAAAACTATGTTTCGAACCAAACAACAACAGCAACAACAGCAACAACAACAACAACAGCAACAACTACAAGAAAACGACGCTTTGGCTTCCAGTAATCCGACACGCTCGCACGCCTGCGCGGCGCCTGGGCGAGAGCGGCGCTCCGCCCGCTCCCTGGCGCGGCCCCGCCGCCGCCGCCGCGCTCCCGCAGGCCGGGGAGCGGCGCGCGCGCGCCGCGCCGCGCCACAGCGAGGAAGGCCACCCCGGGACACACAAATAAAACAGATTCCCCACATGTCTCATATAGTTGTTTGGGTCTTCGTCTTCCCCCCCACTTCCCATAGATCTTCCCATATTTTCTAGAGAATGGCCGATTGCTTGTGTCTGGGTGTTTTGTTTTCCTCTCCTGAAGGACGGCCACCGCCGAGCGGGAGCTGCACGGGGCCGTGGCGCTCCAGGCGTGCCCGGAGAAGGGGCCGCCGGGGGCCTCGGGGGGCTCCGTGGCCGCCCGAGGCTTCTTCTTGGAGCGGTCCAGGCAGCTCGCGTCCATCGGGAGGTGTCTTGAGTGAAGTCGGGCGCGTCCCGCTACAGGAGGCATGTTCAACAACAGCCAGGCAACATAATCGGTCAGTAAACGCACCCGACGAAGGAATCGAACAAGAAAGCGCTGTTTAGTAAACGCACGGGGCCGTTAGTGAGCGCAGATTATGGGGGTCGGGGTGGATTTGCCCTCGGGGCTCCGTGGCCGCCCGAGGCCTTCTTGGAGCGGTCCGGGCAGCTCGCGAACATCGGGAGGTGTCTTGAGTGACGTCGGGCGCGTCCCGCTACAGGAGGCAGGAGGCATGTTCAACAACAGTCAGGCAGCATAATCAGGGGGCGATACTTCGAGTAGCAGTTTGGATCATGTGGAAATCTGTCTTTCACGATTTGATATATATATATATATATATATATACATATACATATACATATACATATACAAGACTGCAGTGGCGCTTCGCGCCATGCACCTTGGTCCTTGAAGATTGGTATGCAGGCGGAAATAGCAGGAAGGTCAAGCGGACAATTTTGCGATAATTCATCGCTGCCTTTTCTGGCATCGCCGTTATAATAATGTTGTTCGTTATCCCTCCTCCATGCTTACTTTTCCTCATTCTCGCCATACCCTGGGTGTTCTCCCCATCCTCCTCAGCTCTTTTTGCGGAGGCTCCTCCTTAGAGAGCCTCTGGGGGCCTCACCAAAGTTCTCAGGCTTTCTTAAAGCCTTCTGGAGGCCTCCTGGGCGTGTTCTGGGGGCCTCTGGGGCTTCCTAAGGCCAACCTGCCTCTAACCGCAGTCTCCCTGAACGCCCCAGTCACGATTTGGAATACTTCGGAGGGTGTCTTGGGGCCATCTTGGGCCGCCATGGGGCTCTCTTAGGGCCATTTTGGATCCCTGTTGTGCAGTTCTGGGGCTCTCTTGGACTGCCTGGAAGCCCTTTCGGATGGTTGTGGGGCGATTTTGGAGCCTCCCAGGCGACTTCGGACGCCCAGAAGACCGCTGTCTTGTAGCGTCAGGAAGCCGAAAAGAGGAGAAGCCGAAATTCACCAAAAACCTACATTAAATCGATGATTATTCCCTCTTGGGGCCTTTTTGGGGGTGCTCTTGGAGGCCTCTTGGTACGTTTGGGAGCGATCTTTCGGGGTATGACGGCTTCTTGGAGCGCTCTTGTGCTGTCTTTGGGTTCTCTGGGACGTCGCCCTAGGTGTGCTGCGAAGGCTTGGCAAAAAGCCCTGCGAGGCCTGTGGGGCCGCTTCGAGGCCCGTCCGAAGGGTCCCAAAGCCCCAGATCCCGGGAGTCCGGTTTTGGGGGGTGGGGTGACGGGTTTTCCCCCCGCCTGGGCTTGTAAAAATATAGGAAGAGGAATATTCGCCGGGAGGTGTCTTGAGTGAAGTCGGGCGTGTCCCGCTACAGGAGGCATGTAAGGAACCGAAATTTCTAATACACCGATGATTTTTCCAGTCCCGCACTACAGTTCGCACAAGAGAACGGATCATGGTGTACACGGCATCCTGGTGTATGCATCTTTTGTTGTTTCCACGGGACAACGGGGAAACAAGTATACACCACACCACCCCGACGTCGTCCCCGACCCGCAAGAAAGTCCTGGGATTGAACAACAGCCCGCCACTGGTAATGTCGGAGGTGAGGGGGTGAGATCGAAGTGGAGAGGAGAGCCCCCCTACCGGGAAATCGGTTTCGGTTTCGTGTTCGTGCGTGCCGTGCGTGCGGGCGGGGCGAGGCTGCGTGGGCGGGCGAGAAATAAATCTCCTCCAGCTGAGGCGCGGCCGGACCAAATGATTCCTCTCCGGGGGCCGGTGCCGCGCGGTGTCCCGCCGGTGTCCCGCCCCCGGCTGAGGCGCGGCCGGACCAAATGTTTCCTTTCCGGGGGCCGGTGCCGCGCGGTGTCCCGCCGGTTTCCCGCTGGTGTCCCGTCGGTGTCCCGATGATGATGGTGATGATGATGATGATGATGATGATGTTGACGATGATGATGATGGTGGTGATGATGATGGTGTCCCGATGATGATGATGACGGTGATGATGATGATGATGATGATAATGATGATGATGATGATGATAATAATGATGATGATGATGATGATGATGATGATGATGATGATGATTATGATGTCGACGATGTTGATGATGATGCTGGTGATCATGATGGCCATGGTGGAGATGATGATGGTGTCCCGATGATGATGATGATGTTGATGGTGCTGATGATGAGGGTGTCCCGCGGATGATGATGATGATGATGTTAAAGATCCCGATGATGTTAATGATGACGAAGTGATGAGATGATGCTAATGATGCTGATGATGATGACAATGATGATGATGGTGTCCCGATGATGATGGTGACGATGAGGTTGATGATGATGTTGTTGATGATGTTGATATTGATGATGATCGTGATGGTGTCCCGATGATGATGATGACGATGATGGTGTCCCGATGATGATGATGTTGTTGATGATGAGGTGATGATGATGAGATTGCTGATGATGGCCCGATGATGATGGTGATGATGCTGATGTTGATGATGATGGTGTCCTGGTGGTGATGATGATGGTGATGATGATGATGGTGACGATGATGATGGTGTCCCGATGATGATGATGATGATGATGATGATCGCACTCCCCTGAGCGCGCCAGAGAGGGGGGCAGTTCAGCTGCCCTCTGCCGCGGGCCTCCTGATGAGCAGGCTCCGCACGCCGCGCCCCTTCTTGGCACTGTGGCGGGCACGCGCGCGCAGGAGAGGCAGCAGGCATTCGGGCCCGTACCTGCGCGAGCTCCTCAAGGAGTTAAAGGTAGAAAGAAGCAGATCGTGGACAAGAAACAAAGAGAACAGCTGCTGACTAGACTGGCATGGCATAGTGCACAGCATACGCGCATCGAGGCTCTGATTCAAATATTCGACTGGCAGGAAGGGCAAAACAGAATGGAGCAAGCTCAGGACATGAGGGCAATCGAAGTAATGCTGGACGTGGTCGCCGCCTGTGGCCAGGCAACCGAAACGGCAGGTAAGACGGCCTTGCCTATACCTGGCAGAGGTCGCCCACGCGTTGCAGATGGTTTTGAGAATGGCCGCAGCCACAAATGGGCCGACGCGCGTGCAGGCAATTTGGAGCCTGAGCACCGCAAGGTCGATACTAGAGGCATCAGCAAAAGGAAAAGCGAACCGAATTCGATTGCCCAGGAGAAAACTCGCGGAGCTACAAGGGGCCTCAGAAAGCAATTTCTTCAAAATCTGTCTCTGCAACTCGTGAGTGTCCTCATCGAAGTGGTTCCACGGCAGGGCAGTTAGTCGCTCGTAATTGTGAATCAGGTGGAAAACAATGGACTCGGCACGCCATGCCGGGTATCGCTTGACCATCAGAACATCCAAGTCCTCTTCCTCAAGCTCATGAAAGCGCTTCCGAATGCTATCAAAAACCTTAGACCGAACAGCGACCCGATACATGGCAGCCTGATTCTCCAGCACTAGGTTGCGCGGGGCAATGGGCCAATGCAACGCAGACGAGAGATTGCGGAGAAGATCAGTAGGGATGCTGTAGAAGGGGCATGCGGTGAGAGTCTGCAAACCTTTGGTTTCCATGCGAAGAGCGTCCTGCGATATGTAACATAGCTGCATCACGAAGGTGAGAACCGAGAAGGCCAAGGAGTTATATGCATAGATACTTTGAGTAAGCCCAAGACGAAGCGACCGAACATGACGGACACGATTAATATATTTCTGAAGCGGAGCGGACCAGGATTTCTTGTAACCTCCAGGGCCCAGAAAGACACCCAAGACTTTGCCACTAGTGCCGTGCATAAGCGAGCGAACGTTGGTGCGAACGGACTCGAACAGGGCGAAATGCTGGTCGTCTGGCATCTCTTGCACGTGCACGATCATACACTTGGCAAGGTTCAAGAGCAGGCCAGTGCAACGGCTGGACCTAATAACATTCTTCAGCACAATCGGAACAGCGAGCAACAGGTTGGATGCCGAGATCTGGATGTCATCTGCAAAGGCACGAGGGGTAGCACAAACAGGAGCTAGCAAGTTAGATAATCGGCGCAGCAGCGGGTCGATGCATAACGCAAATAAAGCACCCGACAGCGGACATCCTTGTTTAATGCCTTGGGTGATCGAGTAGCCTGGAAACTTCTTTCCTGCTAGGCATATGTGTGTGTAAATACCGGTGTATAGGAACCGAATGGCATTCACGATATACATGGGTATGTTCATCATGATTAGCACATCTATGATCCAGTCGTGGCGCAGCGACGGGAACGCGGCGCGGAAATCCAAGAGGAGTAGCCCAGCGTGCGGCATGCCGCGATAGCAGGCGCATTCAAGAATGTCTGCCTCAAGGCAGAGCAAGTTGTCGAGCATAGACCTCTTGCGCACGAAACCCGTCTGGGAGCCTAAGACGCTGTACTGGCATTGTTGGCTAAATGGTTCGCATATGGCCAATGATACTATTTTGTTATCAGTGTTGCTGAGAGCAATAGGGCGCACCACAGACGCTTCCCGAGAGATCTCAGAGGTTCCAGCTTCGTGAGGGCAGATGGCCTTAGGGAGGTATACCGTGAGAGACTCGTTGAAGCCTTTATGCGGGGGCCCATATGTAGGATTGTCCAATATAGCGAGATAAACTTGATACAAGGCATTGTGAGCAGCGTCTCCAGCGAACCGCCAGGCACTGTAGGGAATTCCGTCAGGGCCAGTCGCGCTGTCCTTGCGGCTGACGAGCTTACCTATGAAGCTATGCAGGTCGAGCGTCCACTCGATACCTGGGGCAACCTGCTGAATCTCACTGCTCAACAGTGTCTTCTGGAAGTGGTATCCCCTGTCCTGAGGCTTCGCGGCATGGACCCGCCCCCAGTGGGACGCAAGGTTCTGAGCACTGACTTCGAGATCAGGCGAGGGGTTCCCGGTGGGGTCGGGGACCGAAACCAGAACGATTCGGCGCCTTTTGGGAGACCACTGTCGCAGAAGCTGGTGCAACCTGAGGCCTCGATCGTCGTCGGGGGCTCCGCCACCTTCGACGTGTTCGCGAATTTCTCGCTGATGCAGAGAATGCTGGAGCTCGGCCATTCCCCGATAAAAAGACACAGAATCTCTAAAACAACATTCATCAGCATGAACATGTAGACTAAGATGAGGAATAGCCTGGATACACCTCCGAACATCCCAAGACTTGCCATCCCGAACAGCCCGTAGAAACTTAAGGTAAACCGACAACTTCTGCGCATCATTGTTGGGGCCTCGGAAGAACATGCGAGTCATCAGAGCATCCTTGGCAACATACATCGCGTCTTTGACGGACAGGAGGTACTCGAACGGGTCCCTGGGCATTTCAACCGAACTTATGGCAGCATCAACCTCAGAACCAAAATCAGGATGTTTGGCAATCCAGGAGGGGATCGTCGGGGCAGTTCTGCCGCCAGGCGAAAACTGAAGCCAAACAGGAATATGGTCGCTCGGCTGGGCGACATCGTGAGCAAGACCTATGACACCGCTTCTTGGTGTCGCATCAAGAACGTCGGTGGTGGCAGAAGAGATGTAGAACCGATCCAGGCGACCAAGGCTGAGAGCACCGTCCTCCCTCCTCCCAGTCCGATGAGTGGGCTCCTGTTGGGCAACTTCAGCAAAGTGTCCGAAAGCCCGAGAAAACATGTGTAGAATAGCGGTCCTCTCAGGGGTGGGTTCCCTTCCGTCTGTGAACGTCCTCATCTCCCCCTCCTCCAAGAAGTTAAAATCGCCTCCCAAGATGACTGTGGCCTGATCAGCAGGCAGAGCGTGAGCAGCAACCGCGCGGATCACACGATCCTTCTCAACGTCGGAGAGGGTAGGGTCGAGGTGAAAGTTAATCAATTGCAGCGTGCCTTTCTCGCCTGTCAGTGTAACTGCTATGCATCGTCCATCGATAATGTTAACTACGTGGATGTCCTGAAAGAGCTGGAGCAAGGAAGGATCAATAGACATGGTAACGCCTCCCGCAGCCGCAGAAGAGCAAAAAGAGCCAAGGTGCGTGTGTGCTGGCACGTCACGGTCCAGCGAGGAAAGATCTTCTTCGGTCCCGTGGGTTTCCTGCAAAAATACTACTTGAAAGCGTTGTACAAGACTTCTGAAAATCTGCTGTTTCCGATGCTGTCTCTGTGGATCGCCGTAAACACTGCCAAAAAATGCACGAGTATTCCAAGAAGCAAGACCCATAGCACGAGAAATAACAAATGGATGCCGCTGCTCAGCAAGAGCAGCTTCACCTCCCCCAGGAGAGTGTGGATCAGGAAGGTAGGGATCATGAATAGCTGGAGCATTCTCAGGAGGAAGAGAGTCAGGCGGTGTCGAGGTGGCCTCCCCCCGTTCTCGCAGCAGGGCTCGCAAACGTTCAGGATCGAATTCATCGTCACTATCGCTCCCAGATACTGGCTCACTCCGCCCCTATTCGCGGCGAAGCGCAGCAGTGACCAGCTCGGGCAGCTTGTCTACTTGCTCGTCGGTGAAGCCGTAGCGCTTCAAGTTGCCGCGGTTGGGCTCGACGTTCGGGTTGTCGGTCTCGAGGACATTCTGCAACACGACGAGCTCGTCAACGAGGTCGCCGTTGACCAAGAAGCAGAGGCCCATGTACTTGTTGCATCGGAGCTGCGAGTCAGGACGCCATGTGCCAGCGTCGGTCATGACCTGCTTGATGTGTTGCCAGACCTGGCCCAGCACCCAACCTTTCTTGCGGATGTCGATGGGTTCGTCGGTGCCGACCCGAAGCCGATGCCGAAAGCCACTGCTATCTCCCCATTCTAGCGTCATGGCACGCAGCTGCAACAGGGCATTCTTGGCGTCGTCGGCGTCTTCGAAGATGATGACGTAAGCGTACTTGCAGCTCTTGGTGATCGCGCTGCACTTGTCGCGGTAGGTGGGCGAGAGAAGTGTCTTCAGGAACTCGAAGTGCTTGTCGAATGCAGAAGCCATCAGCTTGACAGGGAACCCTCGCACCCAGAGCTTCCGCCTGTCAGCAGGCGCGGCGCTAGCTCCACGGGGCGTGGCCACGGTCCCCCATGTGCTGGCGATGCCAGACGCCGTCGAAGGTGGTCGTGAAATCGTAGCGACAGAGGTCTTCAGCTCCTCGAGTGCGGCATTGATGACGCTGATCTTCTGGTCGGTCTGAGCGCTAAGTAGTGAAACCGTCAGGCATGTGTCGACCATCTCGTCAGAGGCTTCGCCGCCCGTGATGTTGCCGTGGCGCTGCTGCAGGGCGATGATCTGGTTCTGCATGTGCTCGAATTTGATGTCCATCTCATTGCGCATGTCGGTCTTCATGCTCTCCATGTCTTTGGCGAGGCTGGCAAACTTAGCGTCGTGGGCATTGACGGTGGCTACGACGGTGGACATTGATGCCAGCAGCTGATCCATCTTCTGGTCCATGGAGAGAGTGGCGGCCATCGCGGCAGCCAGAACGTCCCAGAAGGTTGGATCTGACAGGGCTAATAAAAGCACCTCCACCGCGCACACCCTGAGGCTAAAATAACCTCGAGCCTGGCCCTCGGCAGCGACCAAGCACGAAGCGCCAGGCCGCACGTTTCGTGCTTGAGCCAAAATGGCTTGAGCCAAAATGGCTACGGATGATGATGATGATGATGATGATGAAGATGATGATGATGAAGATGATGATGTTGCTGATGATGATGACAGTGTCCCGATGATGATGATGATGTGATGATGTTGTGCCTGATGATGATGAGACGATGATGATGATGGTGGTGTTCCGATGCTGATGATGATGGTGCCCCAGTGATGATGATGATGTTGATGATGTTGATGGTGACGATGATGGTCTCCCGATGGTGATGATGGTGATGATGATGTTGAGATGGTGATGAGGTGATGATGATGATGATGGTGTCCCGATGATGATGATGATGTTGACGACGTTGATGACGATGATGTTGATGATGATGATGACGTTGATTGTGAGATCGAGTGTGATGTCGATAGTGAGATCGATAGTGGGACCTCATGTGAGATCGATTGTGAGATCGATAGTGAGATCGATTGTGAGATCGATTGTGAGATCGATAGTCAGATTCATTGTGAGATCGATCGAATGAAATAGATCGAGTGAGATCGAATGTGAGATCGATCGAGTGAGATCGACCGAGCGAGACCGATAGTGAGATCGATAGTGAAATCGATAATGAGACCGATCGAGTGACACGTTGGCTCCTCCCCACCCCCGAACCTCCTTATCACCCGAAGGGTGGTCGTATAGGTATATGCTCCAGTTTCCGAGCATGTTCAACAACAGTCAGGTAACATAATCGGGGGGCGATGTTTCGAGTAGCAGTTTGGATAATTTGGGGATCTGCTTTTCACTGTTTGATCTATATATATATATATATATATATATATATACGTCGTTCCAAATTCGCCTGTAGTTGGGCATGCCCGACCCAAGTCTTGAGCCATCTTGGAGGTCATCTTGGGCCTCCCTGAGGCCCTCGTGGAATACGGAAGAGGAAAACAATTAGTGGACACACCCCCGCTCCCCCGAACTCAGAGCTGGCACGCGCGGGGCAGACTGCGGTAGAAGTGCAGCTCGTTCAGCCCACCGCCAACGTTGACCATTGGGGTGGAGGCATTGACGAAAGAGGAGGAGGAGGAGGAGGAGGAGGATGCGGCATGAGTCTTCGCTAATCTCTTCCGAGGCCTGAACCGTAGGGGGAAGGCGGGTCCAGAGGTCTTCCTCCCGCATCGCTGTCCGACTTTCTGACGGTCCCGGGGCCCGTGAACTCCACGGGCCCCGGCACCGTCAGCGAGCGAAACGTGGGCGGGACCCCACGCGTCTGGACACCGAAACCATCCAAAAACAAGTTCGATTCCGTTTGGAAAGGACTCCGGCGCGCGCCCCTCTTCGTCTCCAGAGGAGCGAGCCACTACGAGGGGAGGCGGGGAGCCCAGAGGAAAGCGCCGAAGCATCTCGCGACCCACTTCCCTCGGGACCCGCTTCCCCCGGGGCGGTTGTCTGCACGCCCGAAATGGGTGCGCAGAAAACGGCACGATGCCCAGCAGCACGTGAGCGTGTTTCAAAGGGCCCTGGGACACACAAATTAATACACACACAAAAAACAGGATTCCCCATATATTCTCATGTATCAATATGTAAATATTATGGGTTTTTTATTCCCCCCACTTCCCGCATTTTCCCATATTTCCTGGGGATCGACGATTACTTGTGCCTGTGTGTTTTCCCCTCCTGACGATTGTCTGCACGCCCGAAGTGGGTGCGCAGAAAACGGCACGATGCCCAGCAGCACGTGGGCGTGTTGTCGCCGAGGTGCAGCGTCCGCGGCGGCGCGAACAGCGAGGCCCACTGAAAATGAGCAGGGACTGCTGTTGGGCATCGCACGGCGTGGGCACAGGATAATGAACCCTTAGATAAAGAATCCAGGGTCGGGAAGCCAGTGAAACTCCAATCGTGGATCGGCCATGGATATCACCGCCGCCCTCATTAGATAAGGAATCCTCCATGGTCTGAGGCCTCCTGGGCACATTCCTTTTAACAAACGCCCCCGCCGTACCCATTCTTCCCGCACTCACTCCGATCGTCCAGAGACTGGACTCATCCTTATTCATCTTGGACGCTCCAACGCCACGACCCCCAGAGGCCTGGACCCCTTCCCCGGGACTGGCCTCTCATCCTGAGTCGTTGTTTGACGGCCCCGAGGCTCGGGAGGAACCCCCCCGAGGCGGAAAAAAATAAAGAAAAACCGCCCGCGGCGACTTTTTCACAACTCGATGTGGTTCTGGGACGCCCTTCGGGGACCTACTGACCCGGGTCAATCCAGATCCGGGTCAATGAGGCCCTGCAAGCTCCTGCAGGATCCCGCAGGACCCTACAGGATCCTGCACCCAAGCCCCGGTCAGTGCAGCCCTGGCTCTGCAGAATCCTGCAGGACCCAGCGCTCTGGCGGGCCCCCGTTTGCATTGACCCCCGTCTCTTGACCCCTGTGTCTTGACCCGCCCACCCCAGGCCGGCCCGTAATGCTGCATTCAGGTTCAACCCTGGCGCGGAGCGCGCCAGGGGCGGCGCCGGAGGCGCCGCCAGGGGGGTCCAGCGCGGATCCGAGAAATCCGCGCGGACCTGCGAGTTTTTATGTATATGCCATTATTCGTTCCCCTATCGTCTTTCTGTTCATGCCATTCTTCGTCCCCCTATCGTGTTTATGTGAATGCCCCTCTTCGTTCCCCTGTCGTGTTTGTTTATGTTCATGCCAGTATTCGTCCTCCTATCGTGTTTATGTTCATGCCAATACTCGACCCCTACCGTTTTTACGTTCATGCCGGTCTTCGTCCCCCTTTATCGTGTTCATGTTCATGCCCGTCTTCGTCCCCCCCATCATGTTTATGTTAATGCCCTTCTTCGTGTTCATGCCGTTCTTATGTGCATGCCCTTTTTCGTCCCCCTTATCGTTCTTATGGTCATGCCCTTCGTCGTTCCTCTATCGTTCTTATGTTCATGCCCTTCTTCCTTCCCCTGTCGTTATTATGTTCCTGCCCTTCTTCGTTCCCCTGTCGCTTTTATATTCATGCCACTATTCGTCCCCTATCGTGTTTATGTTCATGCCATTATTCGTCCCCCTATCGTTTTCATGTTCATGCCATTATTCGTTCCCCTTTTTCGCGATCATGATCATGCCTTTCTTCGTCCCCATATCGCGATTATGTTCATGCCAGTATTCGTTCCCCTCTCGTTGTTACGTTCATGCCATTAGTATTCCCCCTTATCGTTTTCTTGTATGGTCATGCCCGTCTGCGTTCCCCTGTCGGGTTTCTGTTCATGCCATTCTCCGTTCCCCGATCGTGTTCATGCGCGTGCCATGCTTCGCTACCCTGTCGCTTTTGTTTATGATCATGCCAAGCGTCGTTCCCCTATCGCTTTTTTTATGTGTATGCCCTTCTTCGTCCCCCTACCATTAAGTCGGGCCTGTCCCCATACAGGGGGATTTTGGACGAACAAAATAATAATACTCAAAAAATCAAAAGATGCCCCAAAATAGTCTAAAAATAATCCCCTGACTAGTTTTTTACTGTGTTTCAATAACTCCCCCTGTAGAGGGACAGGCCCGACCTAACCCTACCGTCGCGCTGCCTCCTCCGGCGGCCGGCCCTGGGCCCGCCGAGAGGCGCGCGCGTGCGCCGAGGCGCGCGGCGCGCGCGGCGCGCGCGCCCAGGCCGCTCCTCTGCCGCGCAGGCCCCCGCCGCGGAGGGCCCGCGGCGCCCTGCGCGGGGCGGCCCGGAGGCGGCGGGGGCCGGGCGGGGGAGGCAGGGGGGGCGCAGCGCTCGGCCTCGGGCAGGGCCTCGCTCTTCTGCTGCTGCTGCTGCTGCTGCTGCTGCTGCTGCTGCTGCTGCTGCTGCTGCTGCTGCTGCTGCTGTTCCTCCTCCTCCTCCTCCTCCTCCTCCTCCTCCTCCTCCTCCTCCTCCTCCTCCTCCTCCTCCTCCTCCTCCTCCTCCTCCTCCTCCTCCTCTCCTCCTCCTCCTCCTCCTCCTCCTCTCCTCCTCCGCCTCCTCCTCCTCCTCCTCCTCCTCCTCCTCCTCCTCGTCCTCGCGCTCGGGAGAGGGCGGGGCGGGCCCTTTTCAGAACGCTCAGACGCCCACTGGGCTTCTGAGAAAAGTTGTCCGAGCCTCCCCCGAACTCTGAGACCTCGGAGGAGGAGGAGGAGGGAGGAGGAGGAGGAGGAGGAGGAGGAGGGAGGAGAGGGGGGAGGGGGAGGAGGGGAGGAGGGAGGAGGAGGAGGAGGAGGAGGAGGAGGAGGAGGAGGAGGAGGAGGAGGAGGAGGAGGAGAGGAGGAGGGGGAGGAGGAGGAGGAGGAGGAGAGGAGGGGGAGGAGGAGGAGGAGGAGGAGGAGGGGAAGGAGGGGAGGAGGAGGAGGAGGAGGAGGAGGAGGAGGAGGAGGAGGAGGAGGAGGAGGAGGAGGAGGAGGAGGGGTCGCCTAAGCCCTTCGGGGAAACCCTCCACCAAGGGGAGGCGGGAGGCGCAGATTCCAGAATGGGCCCGCGGGGGGCTGGGCGGCGCTTCCCGTGCTGCGGCGAGCCGCTGCCTGCCCTCCCCCCCCCCTCCCTCGCCGAGAGCTGGCCTGGGCGGCGGGGTGACGTGTGCTGGGCCTCGGGGCAGCGCTGAGGCGGGCTCCGGGACCATACACCACCACCACCTCCACCTCCATCCCCCCTCCCTCCTCTGCCTCTCTGTTCGCCCTCTCCGTTTCCCTTGGAGGGGCAGGGGGGGGTGGAGGGAAGCGGTGGAGGTGCCTTTTTTCGGGCCCCCTACCCCCGCCATCCCCGCCCTCTGTGGGCTTGTGGCACCTCCAAGGCCCGGGGCAGCGGGCAGCACAGCCAAAGCCACTTGGAAGTGTCGACCCACCACCGGCCGTGCTCGGGCTCCAGAGGGGCCCTGGGCGGCAAGGCGCTTCCAAGGCTGCGAGGGAACGATGCCCGAAGAGCAAGCCATCCCAATCTGCGGTGTCAGATGAATCTGCAATGTTACGGGCATGTTTGCCAGTGTGGGCCCTCGATCTGTGTTTTTGTGCAGGCTGTAAGATGCACCAAAACCCGAAGGTATCGACCGCTACTCCACGGACCTCTCCCAAGGTGCTTTCTGACCAAAAAATCGAGCTCAATCCAGCCGTGGCGACGAGGGCCTCCCAGAAGGCCCAAAAGAGCGAAAACAAGGGACGGGTTGGTATGGGTACCTTTTCCTCGTCCGATTTCGTTTTTTGCGGCGCCCAATAAATCACAGTGAAACCACAGGGCTTCCACACGTTCCGCAGCCGAGCTGTAAAATGCCTCGGGGGGAAGAAGGGTACAGCAAGGAGGAGGAGAAGGAGGAGGAGGAGGGGCAGGAGGAGGGGGAAGTGTTGTGAAGGAATACGGCAGCTAAAGAGGCTCATATGGGAAAACATTAAAGTAACCTATGGAAAACCTGAAAGTAACTCCTGGCAAATTCATAAATGTATGGATTTTTTAAAGCTCCAAGTAAGTACGAAAGCACGGGGCCGAGGAAAGCGAGGCGCGAGGTTGCATCGAGAGCTCCCCCGCGCCATCTGCGGGCACCCCGCGCGCCTCTGCCGCCAAGGGCGCTGCGCCAGATCCGCTCTTACGGGGCGTAGTGCGCGCGCCCCGAAGCCCCCAGGGCACGCTTCTGCACAACCAAAGTCAAACGCAAAAAAAGGCCCCATCGACGCCCGACTCAAAGCCTACTGGGCTGAGTCGGGGGAGTCGCCAAGCGGAGGCGCGCCTCGCGCCCGAGCGGGTCCAAAGCCGAGGCCCGCCTCCCGAGGGAGGGAAGGCGAAACCGCCGCGCGAACGAGCTAGAGGGCGCAACGGGGCACTCGCGCGCCCCTCAGGAACAAGGAACGCCGAGACTTGGCCCCCAGGGGCCCGCCAGCCGTTCTTGAACCAAAATGGCAACGGCGGATGGGGGGAGGGGGGGGAGGGCGCGGGCGGAGGCGAGAGCGAGGGCGGGGAGGGGGGAGAGGACGAGGGGAAGAAAAGCGAGCACGACAGCAGGGGGGGGGGGAAGGGCGACGACGAGGGAGATCCCCCACAAGTGCGGCCGCGGCCACCCGTCGGCCTCGACGCAGGGCCCAGGCCCGCGGGGCGGGCGGAGAGGGGGGAGGAGGGATGATGAAGGTCAGGGGTAGCGGGACGGGAGATTAAGTGGAAAAAGAGGGGGCAGAAAGGCGATGAGGAGGAGTGGCCAGGAACGGCGGAGCAAGGGAGCGGGCCTCCCTCCTGCGCGCCATCTCGCCCACTCCCCCTCGTCCACCACCCTCCCCCATTGCGTGACGTCGTTTGTGGTGTTGGTTTTTGCGCTGATGCATCGGTGCTCCAGCGTGGCGGCGCTGTCGGTGGCGCGGCGCCGTCCACGCAGCAAGCAAACTTGGTCGTGCGAACGTGCCGCTGGTGCCCGTGGTTGGTGCTTGCGTGTGCATGTTTGTGAACATAGCATAACATAACATATCAAACTTATACAATAACATGTGCACCACATACCACATGGGCTGGCCCCGTCGCTCTGACAGCGAGCTCGAGGGCTGGCGGTGGCTGGCAGGGCGTCGCCTACCTACGTCTTCTTGAGGGCCTGCATCGCCCTGGCGAGCAGCACAGGGTGGAGAAGCTCCTTCTCCTTTTTCATTCCCGTCTCCTTGCGGAAATGAAGCATTTCGCTCTGGACGGCATCACGGAGCGGACCGAGGTCCGCGATGGTCTTGACTTTGTGGCAGAGGATGCCGCTGAGCTTCGTGATGTGGCCATTCAGGATGGTGTTCTGCACTTTGCCAACGAGGTGTGCGTCGGGCTCGCCACCGCCAACTGCGGCAGCAGCGAGGTACATCTGGAGGGCCTCGCGATGCCGCAAGCGGCGAGACGCGGCCATCGTCCTCTCGTTGCCTCCTTCCTCTCCTCGCCTCCTGCCTCTCCTTGCCGTCTGATTCCCTCTCCCGCCTCTTATCCTTCCTTCCTCGCCTTGCCTCCTTCCCCCTTGCGTCCTTCCTCTCCGTGCCTCCTTCCTCTCCTTGCCTCATTCCTCTCCTTCCTCTTTCTCTCCTCTCCTTCTAGGCCCGCCGTGCGAGACGCGGCCCTCCTCCTCCTCTCCTTGCCTCCTTCCCCCCCTCGCGCTCTCCCCCGCGACGCCTTCTTCGTCTCGTCGATGCAAGACTCGAGGGCCTTGGGGTTGAGCGTGAGCAGCGTCACCTCGGCGTGCGCCAGGAACTCGTCCCAGCTCTTGCCTGTGAACGTCTCCTGCCACGGGATCGCCTGGTCGCCGTCGCCCAGCTGCGTGCCCTTGGCCATGTCGGCCAGGCAAGTGGCCACCTTCACGAGGCCAGCAGTCGTCCCAGCCAGGTTGGCGCTCAGGATGCTGCGCAAGCGGTCCGAACTCTCGGCGTAGAAGGCCTTGACCCTGTCGGCGGTGTAGCTGGCCGCGGGTGGCATTGTCAAGCTCAACTCGGCGAGCTCAGACGCCGTCTGGGTGAGTGCCTCGAGCTTAGCAGGGAACTCAGCGAACGCCGAGATGCCCTCGACCAGCTCATCCGTCGTGTGCATGTCGGCGAGGGGCGTCATCATGCCCCATGCGTCCAGCATGTTGATCGTCTTCTGCAAGTGGGCGACGTAGAAGGTCTGGCTGGCGCGGTCACCCAAGAGCTGGGTCAGCTTGGAGGCGAGGTCCAGGACGTGCAACGCGCCAGCCATGTTGAGCAAGCCGACGTTGGCCATTGTCATCTCGTACGCCACCGACTCGGACAGCGCCATGGTGCACTCTGAGATGGTCGCGATCTCGGCATCCTTGAGGGCGCTGCACACGATGAATGCGCCACTCACTGCGTTGAACAACGGCTGGATCTTCGACGCGACGAGCTCCAACGTGGATGCCTGCGGGCCGCGCGTGGCGACGTCGAGGACCACCTCGCGCAGCATGCAGATCGCCTCGATCTTGGAAGCCTGGTCGAACTTGGCCAACGACGCAGCGCTCTGGGTCTTCCACTCGTCCACCTGCCTGTCGTGCGGCAGCAACGCGGACGCCTCGGCGAGCACGGCACTCCACCTCTGCATCGCATCTGGCCCCGCAACAGAGGCAGCGACGCGGGCGTGCTGTGCAGCGAGGGCGGCTGCCATCTTAGCGTCCAGGAAGTTCACCGACTGAGGGCGCAATTGGGCCTTCATGATGGACACCTCCTTGATGTGCTCGGCCAGCGTGTCGTATGTGTCCGCGCCTGCCTCGAAGGTGTCGGCCCAACTGCTCAGCTCGGCGACGCGCACGTGGTACTTGAGCAAGCCAGGGGCGTACTCGATGTAGTCGGACAGCATCTGGGAGTACCACGTGTCGGAGTCGACCGCCGCGGCAACGACCGTCAGGGGCGACCTGGTCGTCTTGCCAATGGCGGCCTTGAGGCGCTGCACGCACTCCTATGGCCCCCTCCAGGGGTCGGGGCCAAAGCAACGTTCAGTTCGGCGTGGTGGTTTGTTTCGGGGGGGCGGCTACGACCCAGCGAGGGTCTGGACGTAAGTATCGGCTGCGTTCAGCGACCGCTGATCTGGCCCGAAGGAATTGCAGGACACACCAAAAACGCCACTTGAAAGTACGCCCGCCCCTAGCTCCAAAAACGCAGCCGCGCGTGTTCGAGCCCGCGCGGGCGCGAACGCCCGACGAAAACTAGGACCTTCGGGGACCGAAAACAATGGTTGAGGACGTTTGGCCCTGGGGCAAGTACCGAACACCAACGCAGATGAAATGAGACAACCACGCTGGAATGCGGAAAAGCTCCTCCTGGCCACTAGCGCAAACTAGGTGGGGTGGTGGTCTGGGCCCGAGAATCCTCCAGCTCGGGGTCCAGATCCAAGCACACGAGGGCGCACACGGCATGCCACGCGTCGAGGCACTCCGATATGCACGCGCCCGCGTTCGCGTCGAGCTCCAAGATGTCGACGTCCTTGAACCGATCGATGCAGAACTTCAAGTAGGTCTCCACCTGGGCGCGTGAGTCCATGCCCTTGGCGAGCATTGGGAGCAGCATCGCATCAACTGAGATGTGAACCAACAACCTCGTCTTGGCGCCCATCGGCAGCTCGATGTCACTCAACCGAGGGTTCTCAGGGTCGAAACCTGAGGCCAGCTCTGAAGTAGTGAACGGGTCCAGGGCATCAAAGAGACCGATCATATTCCCCAGCTGCTGCTGGCCAGCGATCTTCAGGTGCAAGAGCTTCTCGCTGGTGCCCAAAGGAAACTCGACCTTCTCATCCTTCATCTTGCCCAGGTAGATGGCCAGCTCACTTTTCTCGATGCCCTGAATGGTGGCAGGTTGGAGGGCCTGGGCCATGAGGATCAGCTTGATGAAATTGTTCAGCAGCTGCGCGTCCAGCCTGGCAGCCTCGTCATCAGCAGCCATCTTTATACCTGCTGCCTTCTTGCACGCACTGATGGTCCGCCCGTCCACCTGGCCGTCCATCACCAAGGACAGGTCGATCTTGCTCTTCCAGTACTCCACCGTGTTGCTGCCTGGCAGGCAAGGCGGGGCCCCTCGATCACACCACTGCCATCCAACCTCCATTATCCACTCCTCCTCCTCCTCCTCCTACCACTGCTCATCCCCCATCGTCGCCAACATGAAATAACTGCGGGTGTCTGGGGCGCCAGCCCACGAACCGCGCAGTTCCCCCGAGCGAGGGAACTGCGGATTTCTTTGAGATACTGATGTTTGGACAGGGACCCCAGGGCAATAAAGGCCAAACATGTTACACCTAACCAGAACTACACATTGACCATCAATGTGTAGTTCGGCGCGCGTCTCGGGCTGAGCCCCGCGTTCATACATGCACAATTCTATCGACACAACGATCGCGGCTAGCCTGCACTGCCAGCCTCCATGTAGCCAGCGGTGGACGCCGCGCCCCCGTCCTCGGACATGCCGCCGCCGAACTGGGACGCCGACTCTCTCGGGGACCCGCCGACGCAGCTCGCCGAGCCCGCGACGCCCGAGCCTGCGCGCCGAAGGGGTTCGGCCTGCTTCGGCGGGGCGCCGCCTGGAGGCAACGCCTTGCCCCTCTGGCCGAGAGGCGCAGGAAGGGGCGCTGCGCAACCAACCAGCTCGACGTCATCATCGTCTGCAGGATCATCCGATGCGCCGCCGCCTGTCGAGCCGTCGGCAGCTGCGCCCTCGCCGCCGCCGCCCGCCTGACCCTCGGTGCCGCCCTCGGTGTTCTCGCCGAGCCTGGACTGCAAGAAGTCCTCCAGCTTCCACAGGTAGCCCATCTTGTCCTTGGTAATGATGTTCATGATGCCCTTCTCGTTGTGCATGAGCTGCGTCCTGTGGGTGCTCATCACGGGCCCCTGGTTGGGCCACAACTGCTTCGTGCGGCCCATGACGAAGTGATCGCGGGAGACGCCTGTCCGCGATACCACGTCCACGGTCCTGTAGGGCACCATCGGGTTGACGAACCAATACGCCATCTCCCAGCCATCCTCATCCTCCTTCGGCACCTCCGCGGTATACAAGGAGCTCGTCGCAGCCTTCGTGATGCGCCTAGCGCCCAACGCCTTCCCCAAGTCGGACTCCGTCAAGACGATGTACGACCTCCTGGACTCGATCGTGTGCTCCGTGCGCTCGGCGGCCTCCTGGACGGGCTTCGGCGGCGGCTCGTGCTCATTGAACACCTTCCTGGCGGTGATCACGGACTGCTTGATCTCCTCGTCGCCCTGGCTCAGCTCGCAGAGGTCGCCCCACTCCAAGTGGCTGAACGCGTCAACCCACAGGGAGAAGCACTCCTCGCACTTGTTGCCCATCGCCACCTCCATGATCCCTGCGGTCTTCTTCTGCAGCTTCCTCAGCGCCCAAGGCTCCCCGTCCTGCTGGCCCGCCCGCACGCCCCCGACCTCTCGCGAACCCCGCGCGCGAGGAGGGGCCGCGAAGGGGGTTCGCGAGCGGCGTCGGGGGCGCGCGGGAGGACGTGGGTGAGAGGCAGGGGGCGGCCGACGGCTCGACGCGACCAATGTCCTTGGCCATCGCCTTGCACAGGCCGCACTGGCAGGAATCGCCCACGGGCTCCTTCCTCATCGGCGCCCTCTTGGCAGGGATCACCCCGACGACGGAGCCCGCCGCCGATGTCGCGGCGCTGGCCGCGCTGGCGGCGGCAGGCGCCCCAGGCGCAGGCGACTTCGCCTTCGAACCTGCTGGCGCCCTCTTCGTCGGCAGAGGCTTCGGCGGAGGCGGAGGCGGCCCCATGGCAGACCTGGCCTTCTTGGGTGGAGGCTCGCCGCCAGGCATGGCGAGGGGGCGTGTCTGCGCCAGGCGCTGGGTGCCACAACCTCCTGCCTGAAGCAACTCAGGAAACTCATGCGCCAACACGGCTGCAACTGCCCGAGATCGCCCACGCTAGGCCCCATGGGCCGCCCCTGGACGCTCGGACGCAACAAATGCCACATAACGCCTTTACTGCCCCCCCCCCCTGCGGCGCCAATGGCAAACCGAGGAACCGCAGTGAACGCCGACGGCTCCGACGACTGCCCCTGCCCCAGGCTCGCCGCCGCGGCCTGCCCCGACGAGCGGAGGAAAGCGGCGAACGTTGCGCTCTGGCACGCGCGGCCCCCCCCTCGACGCCAAACATGCCCATCGCAGCCCCCTGAGGGGCCGCCTTGCAACCAAACGAATGACAAACGTGCAAAGGCCGCGATGCTGAGAAGACGGGTGGCACGCCCAATCCTGCTACTGACGCAACTCCGACCGTAGGCGCCCTGAGGCCGACACGACAGCCATGCCACATTCGGCAGCGTACAGACCCCGCAACCATAAGTTCACACACGCCATGCTTACGCACAAACCATGAAAAAACCAACGCGCCCCCGCACACGCAAGCCATGCACGCACACGCGCATGATACGTTTGCCTGCGTGGCGTGGACACCAAACAGTTGTTTCTAACATTACACGCGGTGCAATGCATGCGGTAGAACACATGACGTACAACCTACGATGCAAATTCCAGGAAGAACCCGTAAGTGCAAGCACTGTTTGGGGGAACTGGACGGTGTGCTGCTGCGCACAAACGCACAGCGTGCCGTGCCCCTCCCCCCCCCCCCCGCAGCCTCCCGCGGCGGCGCCCTGGTCGCGCCCGCGCGCGCACCCCCGATCGGTCGACGGATTGCCAGTCGTAAGTTCCTACCGTCAAGCTAAATACTGGTTGCGCATGGGGTGCGGGCGTGCACGGCTCTGGCCAGACAATCGGTCACAGTGCACAACTTCGCACAAGTGGCACTGGTAATCCCATCGCACAAGCCAAAGTAAACTGATGTGCACCCACGGGCCAACCAAGTGTGCGACGCGCGACAAAACTGTTGTATTACCATGTACTAACGCAAGGGAAACACATACATCATGCATTCGCCTGCAACACATACAAGGGAACCCCTACAAAAAAAGTGAAGAAACAATACGTATAAACCCGTTAACAACACAAACACAAACGCGCAGCGAAGCTGGCACCGTTGGGGTAACGGAAACCGCGCACACTTAACAGCATCGGCGGGCGGGGATATGCACGACGTGAACCCCGAAAAAGAATGTCGCTTGCCACGTTTGTGCATACGATGGCGGAACACATCGGCATGGTGGATTCTGCGGGCTGGGCGCAATCGGCGCACCGCGTTTGTATTGGACAGGCGGAAGGAAAACAATGCTTGGGAAACGCAGCTTGAAAAGTGCTGCCGGAAAAAAAAAAAATAAAACAAAAGCGCGCAAAGCAAACGCAGCGCGCTTCCGCGCGCACACCGCGCAACCATCGGCAACGCTGGTTTGAAACATTGCCATATGGCTTTCCGCGGCGTCATCGTTCTCACAAAGGAAGAAACGCTAACGACATGACGCGGTCGAACACGCATGCTTCGAGATGCGCGGTGCGTATTGAACGCTGCCCATCTTGCTGCAAAACGCGCGCGCGTTGCTCCCCTCGCAGCCAGCCCCCCCCCCCCCCCCGACCACGGTGCAAGCCCCCTCGCGCGGGGGGGGCAGGCGAGGGGGCGACGGGCGGAGAGGGGGGGGGCTGCGGTGGAAGGGGGCAGGTGCGAGGGGCGATGCTCATCGCGGTCCATGGGGCCCTGGATGTTGCAGAAGGGGGGCATGGCCATGTTGGAACGGGCGGGGTGCAATTCGAAGAAGCCCAAGAAGCTGCCGACGCCCCTGGGGAGGCACTGGCGAGGGGCTGGGGACACACCTGAATACAAGCAGCAGCGGCAGCTGCGGGCGGCAAGCGCCCCTGCCCACGATCGAGCTTCTGCGCCCATCAAGCTTTACGGACAGGAGCTGCCCTGTGCGACTGTCACGTTTTCGCAAAGTAGCTTGAGGGCCGTGGCCGCCTGTCGGGCGCCGACGCGACCTTGCCCACTGCTGGTTGTCGGGGCAACAGTGTTAGCAACCAAGGGTTCTTCGCAGTGCTGCGCGTTCCTTCGGCGGCGCTACTGGAAGGCAGCCGCCGCGCGTCGGGCCTGGAAGCCCTCGTGGGTTCCAGGGGGGGCGACCAAAAAGGGCCAGCGCCCCAGCGAGCCCCCAGCGCCCCCGCCGCGGTCGCCCCCCCCCCCCTCCCCGCTCTCCTGCGCGATCGCGCGCGCGCGATCCCAAGAAACGCACGGGGCGCTGCTGGCCTCGCCATGCCCAGGCGCAAACGGGGCGCGCGCGGCGCCGCAAATGGCCCGCGCGGGCTGCGGCACCAGCACCGTCGACCGATGGCGCGGCGCCGCAAAGCACACAATCCGCGACGCACGGGCAGCACGTCCTTCCCGCGCTCGCGCGTGCCAATCCTGCAGCAGCGCGCGCCCGCGGAGCGCTGCCCCCGCCGCCATCGCCCAGCGCGGCGCTGCCGTCGTTCTGCCGAGCCATTGCGGGCGCCGCCAGCCCGCGCGCCCAGCCAGCAGCGGCGGCCCAAGGCCAGGCGGCGTCGTGCTGGCTGGGCTGGGGCGGGCCTGTCTAGGCCCTGGCCAAACTGGTTCGCGCCCAAACACAGCTGGGAAAAGGATGGGCGTTGTTCGGCTGCGCTGGCGAGCTCGCTCGAACGAACGTCTTCTTCGCAGCCCCATACTCGTCGGCCCCGACGGCGTTGCGCGGCGGTGGCGGCCCCGAGGGCTGCGGCCTGACCATGCGCGCGCTGGCCCGCATCCCCGAGCTTCTTCTGCGAACACTGGAAGGTGCATGCTGCCTCCACGCAACACTGCGCAGATCGCATGCAACGCTTTCCAAACCCTCGTCGCGCGCCGTGGGTTCGACCTCTCTGGGCCCAACGCTATCGGCGACATTGCTGAACTGTTGCGTCGCAACCCGAGGCGGCCGCCGCTGTCACAGTCGTCGTGTTCCACTTGATTGCGTCGGCCACGCTGCGCGCTAGGCCGACGGCCACGCGGCACCTGTTCCCGCGCGCGGCCGCGCGTCTTGCCCACGGCGGCCCCAGCGCGGACCAGCGAACCGCTGCAAGCAAGGGTTGGAGGAACTGCGGTGCACGCAGAATAGCGCCGTGGCAGAGGACCTGGTCTTTTCGCACAACGACAGCCCCACTGTCCGAAATCGGCACCCCGACGCCGCCCGATCGCACCCCGCCTGAGGCCCCCAGCTCCACGCCGAGCGAAACGAGCGCGCCCGCTGCGAAGCGGTGCGTGTGGGGGGAGGGGGGGGGGGGGGAGGGGTGGGCATCTGGAAAGGTGTAAGGGGACTGCGAAAAAAAGCCAGCGCCCGCGCTGAGCTGCGCCCACAATTGCGTTTTCCTGCATGGCCCGCGGGCGCCAGCTGGATCTGCCCCCACAGCGCCGATGTGCCCAGGAGAACCGCGCCCTGGCGCGGCAAGGAGAAACCGAAAAACGAACGGGCGCCTACCAAATTTGGATTCGGCAGCGGTGCACAGCGCCCAGAAGTGGCTCATGGCCCAGCAAGTCCCCGAGCCCGCGCTACCCGCCAGTGGCCGCAACAATGCCCGAGCAGCACGCCGCCAAGCCCAAAGTGGCAAGCCACCCACCGAGTCGCCGACGCACCCACCGCGATGTTGGAGCCACCTTCAGCCGCTCATTGGTCGCAGCATCAGCGATCCGCCCGCGCCTCCAGGCTGCGGGCCCCTTCGCCATTCGCAGCGATGTTTCGGGCGACCCCCTGCACCTTTGGGCACCGATGTAGCCATCGCCCCCGAGGCACGCCGACATGCGCGGCGATCGCCGACGGCCGCTGTGTGCGCCGACTCCGATCGCTCAAGCCTGCCACCCCCATCATCATCGCAGCCCTCCACAGCCCACCCCCCCCTCCTCGCCCATCCCCCACCCCCTCGTCCACCAACTCCCCCACAGCGCGCCCCTCCACCCCACCCCCTCGCTCCGTTCGCATGCTCGCCCTGGTCGCCCCCCCCCGCCCCGCCCCTCCCGTCGCCCCCCGCACCCCCCGCCCCCCACACACCCCCACGCACTCCCCCGCCCGCCCTCGTCGCCCCCGCCGCAGTCGCAGCCGCCGCTCCCAGCAACCGCGCCCAGCCGCGCGCGGTGGGGGGGAGACTGATGGCGGGCGCGGCGGAGGGGCTCGCACCCGCCGCAACCAGCGCCGTCCACTGACGGATTCTCAATCGAACGCCTGCCGCGCGACTTCGGCCGCGGGCGCCGCGCGCGGCCGCGCAAAGCCCATCGCGCAGCTGGGGTAGTGCGCGCACCAAAACAACGCCCGCCGACGTCGCTGCCACGACGCGCCCCATCTGCCCAGCCCGCTGCTCCGCGCCACCACGCGCGAAGCGGCGCGAAACCCGCGCAATCTTGTTGTTGCGTGGCGTTGCGAGCTCACCGACTCCATCTGCCTCGGGCCGACCCAAATTGCGCCGCCGCGCCGCGCTAATCGCCTCGGGGGCACGCCCCGTCAATTTGTCACGCGCCGCCCTGCGAACTGGCGGGGTCGCGCCGCTCGGGGCCGCTGGTATGTCCGCGGCCACGGCGCGCCCACGCCGCGGCCGCTGCGCGCCTCAGCGCGAGGTCGCGCCCCGAACGCGCGCGCCCGCGTTCGTTCCCCTCATGGAAACGTTGCAGCCGACCCCATGGCCCGCCCGCAAGCGCCACCGACGGGCGCCCCCCCCCCCCCCGCCCACCCCTAGCACGTTGCCCGCGCCCATCGCGCGCCCGCCCCAGCATCGACCGCCCACCTTGGCAATCCCTCCAACCAAACGCGCAGATATGACGAGAATGGCGCGCAGCCCCTCGGGCGGCGCTCGCTCATTCGCCCGCGCGGCGCCGCTCTGCCGCGCCGCGAACGCGCTGGGCGGCCGCGGCTGCAAATCGGCCCCCGCAGCGCCTCGCGCGTGGGAACGACGGGAAGGCTGGAATGGCGCGCTGGCGGCAGTTGCTCAACGGTGCGGGCGGCCGACTTCGAGAGTTCCAAGGCGCCCGCCCGCGCGGCGGGGCGGGCGCACAGGCTGCCCTGGCGGGGCGCCCCCACGGGCCAACCTGCAAGCGCGCACAACCGCGCTTGGACAAACAATGGTCCCGCGTGGTCGCTGGCAAAGGCTGCCCCCCCCCCCCCGCCCGCGCCGCCCGCCCCCGCCATTCGCCCAGACTGATGGAAGAATGCGGCGCAATGAATTCCCACCAGCCCCCTTCAGCCACCGCCACGTGCTCGGTGAAATGCGAACTCCAGCGCCCCCCCCCCTCCCCCCCGCGGCAGCGGGGTGTGAGAACAGACGGGAAGCCAAGTACATCGGTGCTCAGGGCGCTCGGATGGGATTACGCAAGCCGCGCTAGGCAACGTCGCCGATGGTGCGCGGAGGGCGCTGCAGAGGGAGAAGGGGGGGCAAGGGGGTGCTTAGGGCGCGCGACACGGGCGGCGGGCGCGGGGGGGGGGGGCGGCTTAATGCGCGCGGCGATGGGTGAGTGGTGGAGGTGAACTTAGGGCGCGAGGCGAGTTGCTCTCGCAGCCAGGATGCAGCTGCCTCGCGAGAATACAGCCTGCCCCATCAAGGCGCATGTCACCGCCGCGAGGCAGCTGCCCTCCCCGCGAGGCAGCTGTCCTCGCAGCGAGTCAGCTGCCCTCTCCGAGATGCAGCCGTCTTCGTCAGGGTGTCACTGTCGCCGCCAAGACGCAGCTGCTCTCGCACCCATGCAGAAGTTCTGGCCGCCTCCACGCAGTGAGTACAGCCCATGGCGACAACCCTATGCGCTGTTGCTTACGCATGGTAGTGTAAATGCTGCACTGATGCAACTCGTTTCACTCAAGTGAACGCCCACGTATACTGAAGCACGCGCAACACAACGCCAGCGCACGTTGGCCAGATCAATGCACCAGATGGCGATCAACAGCGGCCGATGGCAGCCACCAAAGTTACATGCGAGTTACTTTTTTGTTACATTCATTGCGGCTGAGTTACTTTAAAGTTACTTTTGAGTTACTTTTGTGTTACTTGTGTGCTACTTTTGGGCGTGCGGTGAAGATATGATGACCACATTCATGTTACAGATCGACCACGGTTGGGGTTACTGCGATGTGCAAAAGTTACTTTTGAGTTACTTTGAACGTTACTTCGGAGACCACGACCTACATTTGGCAATCGCGACCGACCGAGGGTGCACACTTTGAGGGTTACTTTTTCGAGCGCCACGCTCGACAAAGTAGGTCTTGCGACCCACGGCGTGTCACCAAGTTGGTCGGGTCCACGGCGCCAGACCGCCTCGGGGGCGCAAAGAAGGACAGTTGCTTCAGTGGCAGCCGCCACCCCATCACCACGCTAGGACGTCGGGAACATACTCTGACGACGCATGCTGCGTGGAAACCAGACTGGGCTGCACCGACAACCAAAGCTCATGCTGTCACTGGCACGGTCCGCAAGAATCCAGGCACGCGCCCGCCTGCCCACGGGGGCGGGGGGAGATGCGTGGAGGAGGAGTGGCGGGGATGGTAAGGATGACATCGGTCGGGGTGCGAGCGGCTGGCTAACAAGGGAGGTCGGGGGGACTGATGGGGGAGGAGTGGATCTGCGCAGGACAGAGGAAGAAAGGAACAGGGCAAACGATCATCAGAAGAGGTGGAGGGCGAGATGGAGGAGGATCAACAGCGTCATATCATGAAACCATTCGGTTGCCCTGCTCATCCATCTGCCCTCACCCGCATCAAAACAAAGGAAAGGCGCCGCCCGCGGCAGCTGGGCGCGGCCGCCGACGGCGCCGAAGACGACGCCCCAGCAGCGCGGCAGCACCTCCCCAATACCACCCCCACGCAAGCAAAATTGAACGCTGCTAGGACCAGGACACAAGGGTGAAAGGGTTGCTGAGTCCCCAGCAACAGGGCGACACACGTGCAGAGGGCCTATCAATGCATGGACGGCCGACTGCGGCAGCCAGGATACCAGCAGGAGCAGGTAGTAGATGGAGCAGGCCGCAGTGAGCATAAACATGGATGGCAGAAGGTCGAGCAGTTGACAATATACGAGACCAGATGAATGGCAACCCCCTGCCCCATGCGCAAGCCTGGCGCAGCAGCATGCCCGCGGCCCAGCAGCCAGCAGACCGCCGCGCCGACGGCGAACGCCGCCACGATGCGCCTCCCCTCCCATCCTACATCATTAAGACTGGCTGTGGCATGAGAGGGCAGCTGCATATGCTAGATAAGTGCGCGAAGGCGCACAAGGCCAACCATATTGGATCGAGCGCGTCCGCTGCGAACGCCGACTGATATTAGTTCCGAGTGTGCGTCGCACCGAACCAACTGATCGCGCTGGCGAAAGCTACAAAATAACGATGCGCTGGCCAACAACACAAGATGAATCGACCACGCACCGAACTCGCACGCGCACGGTGGTGGACCATGCGTCCCTGAGTCGGGCACAAGTGCACAACACATAAGAGCACACTCCCACGATCACCCTGAGCGCAAGCCTCCAATCCCGCCCCAGTGTCATACCTTGAATTGGTGGCACTAGCGAGGGTCAAGAAAGGAAGTGTCCGCCAAAGGCATATCGAGTGAGTTTAGGCGAGGGGGGGGGGTCGCGGGGGCAGGGGGGCGAAAGGATACAGAAAGGGGCCGCAGTCGATGACAATCACAAGCTCAACATCACCAGCAATGTTGACTAGCTCTGCACCCGAACAGTGGTATCTAGCATCCCACGTGGTGTAAGATGTGCTATGCGCTATGGATTACAGCCTGTAATGGGCAACCTGTACATGTTTGAAGCTATGTGCGCGGTGCAATACACGCATTGGCGTGGCAAAAGTTGCGGTGTACGAGCATCGGGCTGCAATGCGGTATGGCGCCCACGTGGGAACGCAAAGCGAGTCACAACAGTTGGCCGTAACGCACAACAGTGCAAAGCAGTGCAACCAATGCGTATCATTGCGTGGCCAGGGAATGCAATGCGATGCACTGCGTGACAACCCGAAGCAATGCCAACCACGCAAAGCAACGCAACGCAAAACAAGACCACGCCACGCAAAACAGCTCAACACGATGAATGCCACGGCCCATGCACCATAACAAACAAGAAGACGTATCCGTGCGAACACCGCCAAAGTGCAATGAATGGCCGATTGGCCAAACAAACATGCACGGGGCACCCGCTTCCCACCAGCCACCGAACAACTCTACCTGCCCATGTTATAGAACACCCAGTGCTACCATACCAAGAATGTAAAAAACATGCATCCAGATGTTTAGTTACCCCGCGGCCCGCGGGGCCGCGAATCCACGAGAGGCCCCTTGAGAGGAGAGCAAGTCCTCATGAGTGCAAGCGCTGCTTGGGGAACAACAGCACAGCAACACACGATCGCCAAACGCTTGCGTTTCAAGCGCCGAGCCCGCCGAGCGGCGTCGAGCGCGGAGCGCCGCGCGCGGGGCCGAACCACTCGGCCTAGTCCGAGCCGCTGTTCTCACCCTGCTGCTGCGCGCCAGCCGCCGCGACCTGCGACGCGGGGCCATCGCCGACCAGCTCTTCTTCTTCATCATCTTCTTCGCCTGGTCCGAGATCTGACCCCTCGCCCTCCTCGAGCCTGCGCTGGAGCTGCCCGATCTCGAACCGCAGCGACGAGATCATCCCCCTCTGCGCGATCACCTTCCTCGCCAAGAGCGCGTGCTTCGCCTCGAGGACGCCGATGCAGCGAAACGCCTGGGGCTGCTGATGCACTCGATCAGCCCCATCTCCACCGCTACCACCTCCCACTCCTCCGCCATCCCAGGAGGGGCGGGAGGTGGTAGCGGTGGAGATGGGGCTGATCGAGTGCAAGAGGAGGAGGGGCGAACGGGGGGTCATAGCGTAAGAAGACGCCAGGTCCGCCCATGTGACCCCTGCCAGCCTCCGTAAGCGACGCCAGCCGCCCGCCGTGGACACCGCGAGGCTGGCCACCTGCACGTGCGCGAACGCCGTCGGCCGTCGCCCGCAGCCGCGGGAGGATCGGGCCAGGCCCTGGCACGGCGGCGCCGCTGCCCTCGCTGGGGAACGCCGCCGCCGCCGCGCGAGGCGAGCGCGAGCGGGCTCGGGTCGCGCCAGGAACGGGCGATGACGGCATCGGCACCATCTGCGCAGGCCGACTGCCCAAGGTAAATCGGGTTCGGGCCGCCAAGCCCGATCCCGAAATAACGCGAGCATTCGGCCTCCGAAAATAGCGGCGCGCCCGTCTGCCTCGACTGGGTGGAAGGATGCGCGGCCCTGCTCGACCGCAATATGCCCGTGCCAATGGCACTCGAAGGCTTGAGCCTAAACAGCGACGGCAAGCATCGGGCTGGATGGAGGTCGGGCGAAGGGCAGAGTCGGCGGCAAGAGGGACTGGCCAACGCAGACGCAGGACTGGAAGCCGTGCAAACCAGCACAGGGACACGGGCTGGCCCCCGCGCGAACGCGCAAACCCGATTGACCCAGTTACGAACACATGGCCCTTCGCATTATGCGACTACCAGCGGTGAACGCACGTTTCGGTGGCTCGGCCTGGGCCAATGCATAACGGTTATGGCATAACGCATAATCAGATATGGCTGCACCGTGGCACCGACGGGTTCCGCAACTGCCCCCCTGCGCCCCAACACCTGCAGAAACAACAGAAGATGCGCTTCGCCAGGGGGAGGGCGATCGGCTAGGGGGCGAGGGCTGCGCAGGAAAAGGGGTTGCCCGACGATAATGGACGGGCGAGCGGGCCACTGGCGCGACACGGGACAAACACAATGGCAACAACGGGGGCCGACATCGCCAGCAACGCAACAGGAAGGGCAGCACGGGCAGCACACTGCGCATCGACACCAGTAGATGAGAACGTACACGAGCATGAGCAACCAGACAAACACATATGATACGGATAGCATTGCCATCGCAATGGTAAGCCACACGCGTGCCACACCGACGGCCGCCCCTGGGCATCGTTTATCCGAACCCTATCCCCATCTAGGTGGCCTTTTCTCCACTTGGGGATTTACCCCCCGAGATGGGGATATAGGCCGTCTCCCTCGGGTTTTGGAGGGTATATCCCCAAGTCGGGGGCGGCGGGAGGGGGTGGGCTGGTGGGAGGCTTCATGGGGTTGGGGTTAGGTTAACCGATACTGAGCCCCCCCCCCAGCGGGCCTGCGTCTGCCGTGACCTTCCAGTCGGCGCAGCCAGCGGCCGCGCAACCGCTGCTGCGGCACCTCCCCAAGCCCGCCGTCGCTTTCGAATCTGACAGCTAAGGCAAAGAGAGCAGATGTTGAAACGGAGAGCCCGCTGGACATGCAAAGCAATGTAAGCTGGCGCGCGCGTCGTCCTGGCTATGCTGGCCCAAAACAATGCAAACGCAATCTGGCGGCCGAAAACTGCGGCCCCCGCTTGAACGCAAAACCAACCCCCCCACACAACCGAAAGCGCATCGGCTTCGGCTTCGGCCCTGCAAATCGGCAACGGAAAGAACAACCAACGACCGCGATCGAGCACCCCACCCCCGAACCCCGAACATCCACCGCCCACCGTCAACTGATGGAGTGCTGCAAGTTGGCCGTGCAACGCGACCTCATACATTCACCTACCCTCACGCCTCTGAAAGTCGGTCGGGCGGACGACCACAACCCCCTATGGCTACTGACAGTTCGCCCCGACCGAGCGCGAAGACAAGATCACGCGGGCCCCCCGCCAGAAAACACATATAACAAGCAGCAACCATACAAGTCGATCTGAGCTGGCCCTGGCGCGGACAGAGCAACTAACGCATGCGTTTCAGATGATGGGCCAACCTGGGGCCTTGTAGCCTTAGCTGTTGTACCCCAGCGAGCGCCAATCCCCCCCATGACCAATGCCCCCCGCGACGGCATGCCGCGTGGCGCGGGTTATCGGCGAGACCAGGCACCCCAAACGCGCGCCCCGCGCCGTGCGAAATCACGCCTGGCCAATCGTGACAACTGCGGCGCCGTCGGCACGGAACGGCCACATGGCCGTGCGCGCACTTACCTGATCAGATCGCCCTCTGGCCCGCCCCCCAACCGCGCCCGAGCCCTGCTCGGCTGCATGCGGCGTCTCACGCGGGACAGCTCAATGCGCGGCGCATCGGACGCACGCGGTGGCCCACGCGGACAAAGAAACTATGCTGTGGCGAAGAAAGAACTTTGCGAGACGGATGCGAGGGCCCCCCAAGCCAACGGAAACCTCACCGCCACTGACACCACATGTCACAAGCCCAATTGTGCATGAAGCAACCACTCGCATGCGGGAAGGGAGAGGAAACGCACTGCAGCCGCCGACACCGACAACGACGAACACGACCGACTCCGCCCCGCGATGCACACACGCGCGAGACATGACATGCAATGCAACTGCGCACCGTGCGCGCCACAACAGAGCAAGCCCCCGCGCACCCCCATGTCACCTGCGCACGTATATATATATATATAAATAGCTAGCCGTTGATTCTGCTGACATAACCTCCAACAGACTCGGCCTCGCTAAGCTCACCGTCGTCCTTCTCTCTCTCTTTCTCTAGTAGTCGGAGGCCGTCCGAGGTGGACTTGATGCCATTTCTAATCTCGTTCCGAATCTCCCACCCGAGTGTGGCCTGAAAGTCTGGATCAACATGCGAAGCCTTGCCCACGATACCTGGCTGCCTTGCGCCTTGCAACCATGCGCCGAGGAACCCGCCTGGCCGACCGACGGTGCGCATCTGGCCACTGAGCACGCTTCTCTTCCTAGTCTTTTTCACGGTCCGCGTGAGGACGCAATCGTCGTGGAACCCGCAAGTAGCAGTGAATATCCCAGACCTATAATACCGTAAAGTCCCGCCCTCAACTTGAAGCACACATTCGGCTCGGCTGCTGGCGCCTCTGACTGGGGCCACTGCAGGACCTGGCGGAGGGGGCGGCGGAGGGGGCGGCGGCGGATCTCCGCCGCCGCCGCTGCCTGCAGCGCCCTCGTGGTGGCCTCCTACAGGTGGGTGGGGCGGCGGCCCTGCTGGCTTCGGACCGTGCTGGGCCGCGTGTACTTTCTCGCCGTGCCAGTCCTCAATCAGATCGAGGATGGGCCCTAGCAGCTCCCCGCCTACACCTGGCGCGCCAGACGCGCCGCCCTCGATGACATCATCATGGTCCCCTTCGTCCCCGTCGAGGTCGCCCATCTCATCTGGGTCATCGTCGCCCGCGCCAGCGTCGCCGTCTGCTTCCGCCGCCTTCCTCGCACCGCGCCGCTTCGGCGGGAATACCTGGACGGGGCCAGTCGAGCCCTGCACTGGGCGAACTGCAATTACATTCGGCATTAGGTGTGGCACGCGCCGCGCTGATGATTCCACTTCGTACCAAGCAACTGATATCAGGGCATCCTTGGAGACTGCCTCAATAGCCTCCCGCTCCACCATAGGTTCGAAAGTGGCCTCGATCGGGGGGGGGGCAGGGCGCGATTATGGTGCACCCCAAGATGTAGTTATATATTATAGTTGTGCAAGCTCACTTGTGTATCACTCCGCGCGCACGCACACATGCGCACTGGTGCACCACGCGCACATAGACCGTGCCACGCGCGCCGCCGCGCCCACGCCGCGCAGAAAACACGCACATCACACGTGCCGCGCACGCGCGCAGGGGCCCGACCACAAACACGACCACGCAAGCGCACCCCCCCCATCGGGCAAACACCGCAAGCCAACTGCAAATTACTGCAACATGGAGACAAGAAAGATGGATAATCGAAGGGCAACGCACATTGGTCTGTAGCCATATCCTCTCCACCGTATCTGATGCCAGGCTAGCCCAAGGACATTCCACTCGCACCATCTTTTGGAAACTGGGCCTGTACGGGCTGAAGTGCATGTACCCGACATGGTACCACGTCTCTGTCTGCACGTGCTGAACTTTCCCAGATACTGCTACAGCAGCCCACGGGTCCTCCTCCACATCCTCATCCACCTCCTCCCTGCTCCCCAGAATCTTCATCACGGCGCCCCCAGAGGCGAGAACTGGTCTGGCTCCATTGGGGGGCGGGGCGAACGTCACTTTCATCTGCTTCAAGACTGAGTTGCGGATCCTCCAGCTACGTTGGCCATCGGGCGTGCACGTGCACCAACCCCGCTCCCAACACTTCGACGGGCCGTTTGGCGCAGGGCCAGGTGCATCAGGAGCGCTGTCGTGCAATACTGTCTTGTGCCTCTCCATCCACTGTTTATCTAATACCGTGCCAGTATCTAGATTTGTGGTGGCCTCGCACCAGGCGAGGATCTGACTGGCAACGTCCTTGGCACTCGTATGTATTGTGACCACTTGTGCGAGTTCCGACGGCACTGCCGACAAGTACGTGCCATCTAGTTTCGGAATGCATCTCAGGACATCTTGGATCAAGGGGGGGGCGATGACTGACTCGTACTGCTGCAACTGCCTGTCCTCCTCCTTCTCACGCTCCTTCTGCTGCTGATTCCTGAACCTCTGCATGTGCTTCACTATCTCCACGCCCTGGCCTAAGTCAGCCTGGGTGAACTGGGACAGCCTCGCCAACATCTCATCGGGGGCTGCGCTGCTCAGCTGAAGGGCGGTAGAACGCATCGTATCTCGCTGCATCCGCACAGCGATGCTGGAGGCGCTCGGCCCGAAAGCCTCGACCCTCCTGGGGTCCACCCTCGCTCTCTTAGCCCTGCTCGCTCTGGTTGCAGCGCGCGCATAGGGCACCAATTCCATGAGCTCTCGGCGACCTTCCCTCTTTGCTGCGCGGTACTCTGCACCGAGTGCGCGCGCGTCGGGAAGCCTGCGCATGCCAGACGTCTTGTAGCGTACCCATGCGCGCCACAGCCCTCCACCTCTGAACTCCCTCCTCGCCCTCCTGGCAGCGCCGCCCCGCACCTGCTGGCCGACGCTCTGCCGTCTCACCTCGCGGCGGAGGGGGGCGCCCGAGGGAAGCGGCAGGGCGCTCGGGGCAGAGGGGGCCCATGCAGCGGCGGTGCAGATGGGGCGTCGGGGCACGCGCAACAGCCGCCCCCTCCTAAACCCTCAGGCGCTGGATGCAGGAAATCAGCCGCGCGCTTCATTCCGAGGCCCGATGGCGGGCCCCAACGACCGAAGAAACATATGGCGGTGGCCCTTCCCCTCCCCCCCCGCCCCACGCCCCCGCCGCCTCGCCCGCCGCTGCCGAGGAGGGGGGTGGAAGCGATAATCTCACGCAGAAAGCGTCGGCCCTCGAGTCGTCGCGCAGCGACGCTGCCTGCCTCGAGACTCGCGATGCGACGCGCGTCGTTGCACGCGTGAGTACGCGCGCGGATGCACACGTCGTCGCAAGCATTGCTACGCACGCGGCTACACGCACGATTGCGCACGCGGGTGCGAGAAGAAATTCACGATAAAACTACGTTAGCAACGCGGACAATCAACTACACAACCAGTTAAACGAACGACCCACTACAAACTCATCACGTTGCCGCGCGCTCAGAGGGGGCGGAGGGCGGAAGCGGACAGGGAAGGCTGAAAACGGAAGGAACCACGCGCATCGAACCCCAGATCAACGCGTCGGACCCCCCCCCCTTCCATTCAGCGGCTCGGTTCCTGCAGACAGGTTGGTCTCTTGAACGCGCCGACCGCCCCCCGTGCAAGACCCGCCCGTCGCCGCTCGCAAAAACCTGCGCTGCGCCTGCCTTGTCTGGCCCAGGCCGACTGGGTTGCGCAGCGACGGACACGCTCTTGCCGAGAGGGCGTGGTGGGGGTGGGCCAGAAGGCAGGAGGCGCCGCCCGTCGCACCCTTCTCGCCTCGAGCGGCGCCGATGCTGCCACCGACCAAGCGAAAGGCCCCAGCGGACAGACCTCCGCCCTGGCGCTGCATTCCCCCCGCCCCCCCGCCCTCGGCGAGGAAAAGGAAGAGGACGAGGACGAGGGAAGGGGGGGGCACGGGGGGGAGGGGAGGGCGCCGCCGTCGGGGGGAGGAGGAGGGGGAGGAGATGGAGGAGAAGCTTTTTTTTTGAGGAGAGGTCGCCTGTCTGCCCGCTGCTGCTGGACGGTTTGCCTGGCCATCAAGGGCGTGCCGCCTCCTCTTCGCGCTCTTGAGTTGCTGAAAGACAAACTCGCTGCTGCTGTCCGCCACGTCGAGCACGTGCGTTTGAACGGATCGCTGGCAGAGCTGCCTGCGCACTGAGGCGTGTCGGGCCTCGATGCCGCTCATGTCCGTGAACTGCAACAAGGCCGTAAGCATCAGCTTGGCCTGAAATTCACTGCCAACAAAAGTCGGATGGTGCGCTTTCATGGAGAGCGTCCACGGGTCCAACATGCATTCTGGAACGGCTGCCAGGTCCGCGCTCTGTCCTGGGTCCCGCAGCAGGCGGAATAGCTTGACTGGGAACTGCGCGTGGGAGGCCGAGATGAACTGGTGGACGGTGCACAAGCTGCGACTCAGCACCCGAAACGCCAAAGAATTGAAACCAAGGTACTTGCATGTCGCTGGGAAATGCTCCCACAGGCTCCTAGTGGTAGATATGCCCGTGACTGACTGCACGAAGTTGGACTCCAATTTCCCCGACGCTGCTTCCAAGATCCGGTACGATCGCTTGCCCTCGGGGGGCTGGCCCTGCAAGATGGCCTTCGCGACCTTGCTGCGTTCTGAAATCTCCCAATCTGCAGACCCGACCTTGAGTTGCTGCGCGAGCAGCGCCACGAGGGGCTGCATGACCTGCCGCATCAACATGAGGTTGCCGAGGGGAGAAGCTGCCAGCCAGGACCGCGCCTTCCTGCGGTGCGTCTCGTTCTCCTTTGCCCAGTCACCTGGCGCTGCCT
>CAUYUJ010019135.1:129131-145954 GCA_963575745.1 Prorocentrum cordatum
AAAGACGAGGGCGGGTCATGGGGGAAGCGGGGGAAGAGCTGGAAGTGGAAGGATGGGGGAGGGAGAGGGAAGACACGCGCCGCACTAAGCCGCACCAAACAGTACTGAACGGCAACGAACTGGAGAGCTGGAACTCGGCGGGGTGCTAAAAAAGAGGCCCCCATGACTTGCCACCTGGGGGCCCACGCTGCACAGAAAGCCACGACGCCAGGGGCCTGGGCCTTGACAAGACGAGTGGCCTTGAGTCGGGCCTGTCCCTCTACAGGGTGGAACATCAAAAAAAAATCCAAAAATGATCATTTGGCGATTTTTCAAATATTTGTGGGGCATTTGGGGCGCATTCTTCTAATATATTTAATTGTTCGCCCAAAAGTCCCCCTGAAGGGGAACAGGCCCAAGGACGCTCGCTCGGGAAACGCACGCGCGCGCGATGCTGCCGCCGACGAGCGCGAGAACCGCCGCCGCCGAGCCTCCACGACCCCGGCTGGAGCCCGGCTCCCTCGCGGAGGGTTGCCTGCGCTCCCCCAGCGGATGCCGAGCGCGCCAGCGGCCGGAGGGGAGGAGAGGAGGCTGGAGTGAAGTCGGGCGTGTCCCCCCCCCCTACACGGGGGATTTTGGGCGACTCCAACAATACGCCCCAGATGGTCAAGAATTGTCAAAACATCGTCCCCTGACTATTTTGTAAACTACGTTTGCATATTCCGCCGATGAATATTATTATCTTACTACTTACTTTACTATGTTTTTTTACTGTAGAGGGACAGGCCCGCCTTAAGGCTAGAGCCGATCTCCAACGGGATCCAGGCGCGGGCTGGGCCTTTGGAGGCTCGGTGGAGGGCAGCCTTCCCCCAGCCGACGCCACGGGTCGCCCCACGCCCCAGCAATCAATCTGCAAGAGCTGCACGCAGCTCCTCCTCCGCCTCCCCCTCTCCCTCTTCCCCTTCCTCCTCCTCCTCCTCCTCCTCCTCCTCCTCCTCCTCCTCCTCCTCTTCCTCCTCCTCCTCCTGCCCCTCCTCCTCCTCCTCCTCCTCCTTCCTCCTCCTCCTGCTCCTCCTGCTCCTCCTGCTCCTCCTCCTCCTCCTCCTCCTCCTCCTCCTCCTTTCTCCCTCCTCCTCCTCCTCCCTCCTCCTCCCTCCTCCCTCCCCTCCCTCCCTCCCTCCCTCCTCCTCCTCCTCCTCCTCCTCCTCCTCCTTCTCGTTGTTTTCCTCCTCCTCCACCTCGTCCTCCTCTTCTTCTTATTAGTATTACTAGTAGTGGTATTCTTCTCATCTCCTTATTATTATTCTTAGTTTTAGTACTCTTATTTTACTCTGAACATTATGACTCGTATTCTTCTTATTATTATTCTTAATGCTTATGAATAGTCGTATGATTATGATCCTTATGATTATTAGTATTCTTCTTATTCGTCATAACAGTATGATTAGTGTTATTGTTCTTATTCGTATTGTTATTATTATTCTCAGTATTATTCGTCTTCTTATTATGAATAGTATTATTATTATTATTCTTATTATTTCGTATTATTATGTTGTTCTTCTTATTATTACTATTATTCGTTTTCTTATTATTCTTCGTATTCCTCCTCCTCCTCCTCCTCCTCCTCCTCCTCCTCCCTCCTCCTCCTCCTCCCCTTCCTCCTCCTCCTCCTCCTCCTCCTCCTCCTCCTCCTCCTCCTCTTCCTCCTCCTTCTCCTCCTCCTCCTCCTCCTCCTCCTCCTCCTCCTCCTCTTCCTCCTCTTCTTTTCCTTATGAGCAACTCCCCTCCCCTGCAGCAGATCGAAGCCCCCCAGGGATGGCGAGGTCCAATCTAGATCTGCTTAGCGCGTCGCTCCGCTGGAGCTCCAAGCGGCCCTCGAGGGTGGCGACCGGTTCGCAGATCGCAGCCCCCCTGAGCCTGAGTCTGCGTGGCTCGTCACTCCGCTGACCCCCCAGCAGCCCTCGAACGTGGCGACAGTTTCGCAGATCGCAGCCCCCCCGGGGATAGCGCAGCTCGCGGTCCCCCGGCACTGGCGAAGCAAGAGGCAGGCTGGCACGAAGGCAGGAGGCACGAGAGCGAGGGAAGAGGCAGGAGGGAGAGAGGAGCGGGGAAGCGGAAGGAGGTGTGCGACCGCAGAGCTCTATTCGAAAAGAGAACCCAACGCAGGAGGGTTGGGAATAAGAAGTCTCGCTAAAAGAAATCTAAGGGCGCGTTTGTCGACGAGATCTGAGCCTCATGAGTTGCCCCAATGTTTCCGCGGGTCCCGGCTGGCGGGCTGCTGTCCTGCCCCCCCCACCCCTCCCAGCCCGCGAGTGCCCCGCCGAAGCAGCAGGCCTCTTTCTGTGCCGCGCGGACCCTGGGCCAGGACCTGATGCCGCAGCGTGGCGGCTGGAACGCTGGAAGACCGCCGCAGAACGTGCAGGAGAACCCGGAATCGAATCGATAAGTCGGATCGGCGATCGAAATGAATCGGATCGGAGGAAAACGGCAGCCGATTCGGGAGAAGTCGAATCGGAGGAAATCGACAGGCTAGTATGTCTCCAGTAAAGAATCGGAATCCACATCGGAATCCGAGGTCGAATCGACTCGGAATCGGAGGCCATCGAGATCGAATCGAATCGAATCGAAGGAATCGAAACGAGCCCTGAAGGTGTGACACCCCCTCGCAGAAGAACAACAACAGCGACTCCAGCTAGCATGAGGGGCAATCATAGGGGGGGGGAACTGCCATACGGGGGGTCGCATCGACTTGGAATCGGCGATGCATCGCCGATAGATCGGCGACAGGCTTCCGATAGTGAATCCGCACCTTCCTGAGCGCTGTCGGGCCCCTATCGGCGATCAATAGGCGATTGGGGGTCGATGCATCTCCCCCTATGCTTAGGTCGGGCATGTCCCCCCCACAGGCGGATTCTAGAGGAAGCACAACAAAAATCGAAACACATTCAAAGAAATAGTCAAAACTAGGCAAAGCATCGGCCCCAGAGTGTTCTTTGACTGTTTTCGACTTCAGCCTGCGCCTATCTCCCCCCCAGGCGTTGCCCCTGACAGCAGCAGTGTCCGAGGGGAGGCCCAGCCTGCCTGCCGATGCCTCAGAGGCTGGCACGTTTCCCACAAGGGACGCCAGCGAAGAGGGACCTCCGAGACCGCGGCCCCGCACCGGAGACCCCGACGAGTGCGAGGGAAAGCGCCGCGCGGAGACCTCGTGGGCGAAGCCGAGCGGCCTTGAGAAATCCGCATCGCCCGTCTCAAACCGGAGGGTTCTCAAAGAGGCTTTTCGGGGAGGGGGTGTTCCAGGGAGCCCCCACAGGGGCCTCGGAGCCTAGTCCAGACAGGGGGGCGAAGCCCCTGGGGGACCCCTCCTGGAAAACCCCCTCCCCAAAAACCCCCTCTGGAACCCTCCGGTCCAAAGTCCCTTCCCCTGGGGCCCAGTTCGGGACCGCACGAGAGTCGGGCCGGGCGAAAGGGGGGGATAGCACAGGGGGGGTTAGAAAATCAGCTCACGTAGCTGATTTTCCCGGCGCCTCCCGGCGCCGGAGGCGGCTATGTATCGAGGCATGGGCTCCTCGGTGGGGCCGAAACCAGCTGCACGCAGCAGATTTCGTACCCCCCCTTTCCCAATCCCCCCCTTTCGTGAGGCCCGATACTCGAGTCTTACGTTGTCCCTCCCCCTACCCCCCCTCTGCGCGTTGTCCCTCCCCCTGTCCCCCTACCTAGTCTAAAACACGGCTAGCAGAGCGTTCCGGAGCGCTCTCAGAGCGTTCCGGAACGCTCTGGAGCGGCCGCGGCGCCCAATACATCCTCCAAACCCGCCGATTCTCAGAGATTCCGAGTGATCCCGATCCGATTCTGCCCCGACCTTCGCGTCGTTTTATTGTCCCTCCCCCCCCCTGCCTACCCCTCTTTCCCAATGCTCCCCCCCTTTTCCGTCCGGCCCGCGAGAGGCGGCGGCCGCCGCCCCGCGCTCCCTGCCGCGCGGCGGCCGGCCGCCCAGGCCCTAGGCGAGGCCCCTAGAGGGCGGGGGCGCGCGCGCGGAGAGCGCGGGCGCTGCGCGGGCCGGGCCGGGGCGCGCTGCCCCGAGGTCGGGCACGTCCTCCCAGAGGCGGGCTCGCTTCGAGGGGGAAGTAAGGCACTATCCTGACACTGTCCTCCTCCTCCTCCTCCTCCTCCTCCTCCTCCTCCTCCTCCTCCTCCTCCTCCTCCTCCTCCTCCTCCTCCTCCTCCTCCTCCTCAAAAACGGTCAGACGCCGTAGAGCATGCGGCCGGGTTTTCGGGGCAGCATAGGGCATGGCCAGACAATCCTCAACAAAGATCAGACACGGTAGAACATGTCGCCGGGCTTTCGAGGAAACAGAAGGCATGGCCAAACAACATTCAAAATGATCAGACACGGTTGAACATTTCGCCGGGCTCTCGAGGAAAAGTAAGGCATGGCCAGACATTCCTCAACAATGATCAGACACGGTAAAACATTTCGCCGGGCTTTCGAGGAAAAGTAAGGCATGGCCAGACGAGATTCAAAGATGATCAGACACGGCATAGATAATATTTCCTGAATACAAAAAAAAACGTACTACAGCTGTTGTTTGACAGCTTGTGAGTTTTCCTCCTGTAGAGGGACGTGCCCGACTGAACGCTATCTAAGAAAAACTACTACGGCTGTGCGAGGCCAGGCGGAGGGGGCGGGGAGGGAGGCGAGAGGCGAGAGGGAGGGAAGGGGAGGGCAAGAGGCGAGAGAAGAGAGGGAGGGGGGGAGGGAGGGGGAGGGGGAGGGGGAGGGGGAGGGTGGGGGAGGGGGGGGGAGGGGGAGGGGGAGGGAGGGAGGGAGGGAGGGAGGGAAGGAGGGGGAGGGGGAGGGGGAGCGCATGGCCCGGGGAGCAGATGGGGGGGGAGGGGAGGGAGGTGGAGGGGACACGGAGGGGCGGGCCAAAGAGGGGAGGACGAGGAAGGACGAGGGGCGGACGCGCCGAAAGCAAGGGCGGGCCCAAGCCCGCGACCACGGGGCCCAGCGCGGCGCACACGGGGGCACGCGCACGGCGGGCCCCCCCGCACGGCACGGGGGCCGCGGGGCGGCGGCCGACCCGCACGGCCCCTCCCGGTCCGCAGCGCCACGGCGCCAGCGCGGCGCCGACGCCCGGCGGACTCGAGGCAGCGCGGGGCCCCCCCCTGCGCTGGGGCCCCGGGCGTTCGACGCGCCTGGCTGGCAGGAGCGGCCGAGGCGCGGCGACGGGCCAGGGCGCGCCCCGCCGCAGGCCCCCGGGGCGAGGTCCGGGCGCCGTCGCCGTGTCCACAGCGTGGCCCCCTTGGAGGCCCGCCTGCTTCGCGAGAGAACGGAGGCTGCCGCCGGGGGGCGAAGGAGGGCAGAGCATGAAAAGGCTTCCGCCGTCGGGGACGCCTGCCCCCCGGGCGGTTGCAAAGTCTGTGCCCCCACGGTGCCACGCAGAGGGGCACGGTGGGGGCGTTGGTCAAGGAAGGTGCCCATGAGCCTTCAGACCCTGGACCGTTCCTGAGCGGATGAGGGCGGCGGTGCTGTCCATGGCCAGTTCACGATTGGAGTCACCCCAGCTTCCAGACCCTGGATTCCATCTCCAGGCGTTCCTTATTCAACGCCCTCACCGCACAAACTTTCCAGCCGCCCAGGGACAGGCGCCCCCGACGGCGGAAAAGCTCGTGTCAGTACCGCTCGTCGCCCGCTGAGACAGAGGCCCCGCCGCGCGGCCGCAGACGGCGACGGCGGGCCTCGCCCCCGAGCGCCCAGCCGCGCGGGGGCAGGACATCCGCGTGGAGCGTCGGCTGCTGCTGTTGGTGCCGTTTTGGACGGGGCCCTGGGACACACAGACGAGTAGACACGAATAACAAGATTCCCCACATTTTCCAATATTTTCTGGGCGTTCGTCTTCCACCCCACCTCCCATAGTTTCCCATATTTTCGGGGCAATCGACGATTCATTGTGTCTGCGTGGTTTTTCCCTCCTGAGTTTTGCCTCCTCTGTGAACGGGCGGATTCAAAAGGCGCTGAACCCAAAAGCGTGTTCCCGTCGCTCGGGGGCGCAACTTTTACTTTCGCCGCCTTCCGCCGGCCTCCACCGGCGGCGGCGGCCTCGTTTTACTTCCGACGGCCCTCCGCCGCCTTCCACCGAGGAAGCGGTGGCATCACGCCACGTATGCGTCTCGACGTCTGGGCGTTCGGCAGGCACCCCTCGCGAGGTGATGAGGGAACATAACAGGCTCAAATCCCCAGGGAGGAGGGACAGGGAAGAGCGGGGTGATGAAGGCGCTACGGTGAGTGCATTGGACAAGAGATCCAGGGTCTGGAAAGCCAGCGGAGCACCCACTGAAGCTTGGTCATGGAAATCGCCGCCACCCTGATCAGATGAATAATCATCCAGGGCCTGAAGCCGCAAGCCTTCTGGGCACATTCCTTAACCAATGGCCCCACCGTATAGGTAGGGGGGCGAATTGTAGGTCGTTCCTGGATAAGGGGGCTCCCGTTCGAGCGGGGACCCCCATCCGACAACGCGCAACCATGGCGGGGGAAACCAGAAGGTACGGATACCGCTACTCGGGGTGCGTTCTGACCAGGACTTCGAGGCGAACCCCAGCAGTGGCGACGAGGGCCTCCCAGGAGCCCTAAAAGGGCGAACACGAGGCACGGATATCGGTGTGGGTACCCGCTCCTCCTCTGAATGCCCCGCCCCCCCCCCCCCGCGGAAGTCCACCCCGACAAATCTGGAGTTCCCCGAGAGCCTTCCGACGAGACCCCAAGAAGCATCCCTGAGGACTCTGGCCCACGTCAGCGTCGTCATCGTCGTCGCCGCCGCCGCCGCTGCCGCCGCCGCCGCCGCCGCCGCCGCCGTCGTCGTCGTCGTCGTCGTCGTCGTCGTCGTCGTCGTCGTCGTCGTCGTCGTCGTCGTCTCCCTTCAGGGTCGGCGGCACCAGCCGTAAGGCTCTCGCCGTCTGGGGTCGCACAAGCATTCGGTCGGGCATGTCCGCCTACAGGCAGATTTTGGAGGACAAACGAAACACAGTCGAAACATACTCCAAAATGGTCAAGCATAGTAGAAAAAAACGTCCCCTACATTTGTTGGACTATTTTTGAATATTCCTCCTGTAGATGAATTGAGCCAGGACCGACCGTCCCGGCATTCCTATACGCCTACCACGACATGCTCTTAGAACCAAAGAAATATCTGAGAACAAAAATATTTTCCTTAGAGCATGAACCCGATGCGTTAAAACACAACCGCTTCAGCCAGACATGTTCGAAAGAACCCTCCGCGCAGACCACATAAGGCTCTTAGAACACTCTTTGCTGAACCTTTAGGCGAACCAAGACGCTCCGCCACTGCATGAATAGATCGGACGCCCGAGTTACCCGGGGTAACCCAGGCCCGGGGGAAATCGGGTTCGGATTCCTTTGGTGGAGCTCCTTATGTGGCCACGAAACGCAATACTGGGTGTGGCGGACGCATGTGGTACCCCCCCCCCCTGGGGCCTTAGGTGGAGGTCCCCATGGGGCCACGAAGCGCCGTAGTGGGTGTGGCGGGCGCACGTGGTACCCCGCCCCCTGGGGCCTTCGGTGGGGCTCCCTATGGGGCCAAGAAACGCAATACTGGGTGTGGCGGACGCATGTGTGGTACCCCCCCCCTCTGTGGCCTTCGGTGGCGCTCCCTGTGGGGCAACGAAGCGCTGTACTGGGTGGGTGAAACGCATGGAGGAGGGAGGAGGGGGGGAGGGAGTGGGACGCGGGGCGCTGTCTCTACAAAACGAGGACCCAACAACACAAGATGGTTGGGAACTGATCAAATCATCCTGGCGAAGGACCCAACCATATGCAGTTGCGGGTACCGCAATTGTGAATATCCTCTTCTGTGAAGCTCCCCATGGGACCACGAAGCGCTGCACTGGGTGGTGGGGAACGCATGCGGGCGGTAGGATTGGGGCCGTCGGTGGAGCCCACTGTGGGGCCACGAAACGCTGTAGCGTGTGGGTGACATTGCCGACTTGGGTGCGCGGGACGCATGCGGACGGTCCAACTGGGGGCTTCGGTGGAGCTCCCCATGGGGACACGAAGCGTTATACTGAGTAGGTGAAACTGCCAAATTGGGCTTCTGGGGCGCACACGGACGGTCCCACTGGAGGTTTCGATTGAGCTCCGTATGTGGCCACGACACGCTGTACTTGGTGGTGAAAATGCCAAATTGGGTGTGCGGGGCGCTCGCGGGCGGTCCCATTGGGGGCTTCGGTGGAGCTCCTAATGGGGCCACGAAGCGCTATACTGGGTGGGTGTAACTGCCAACTTGAGTTTCTGGGACGCACGCGGACGGTCCCACTAGGGGTTCGGTGGAGCTTCCTGTGGGGCCACGAAGCGCTGCTCTGGGTGGGTGAACTGCCAAGCTGGGCGTGTGGGACGCACGTGGGCGGTCCCAGTGGGGGCTTCGGTGGAGCGCCCTTACGAGGCCACGAAACGCAGTACTGGGTGTGGCGGACGCATGTGGGCACCCAAACTGGGACCTTACGTGGAGTTCCCTGTGGGGCCACGAAACACAATACTGAGTGTGGCGGCCCTCTGGCGCCTTAGGTGGAGCTCCCTATGGGGCCAAGAAGCGCCTTAGTGGGTGTGGCAGACGCATGTGGTACCCCCCTCCTGGGGCCTTCGGTGGAGCTCTTTGTGGGGCCACGAAACGTGGTACTAGGTGTGGCGGACGCATGTGGTACCCCCCCCCCCCCCGTGGGGCCTTCGGTGGGGCTCCTTATGGGGCCACGAAACGCAATACTGGGTGTGGCGGACGCATGTGGTCCCCCTCCCCTGGGGCCTTCGGTGGGGCTCCGTATGGGGCAACGAAGCGCTGTACTGGGTGGGTGGAACGCATGGAGGAGGGAGGAAGGGGGAGGAGGGAGTGGGACGCGGGTGTGGTACCCCCTCTGGTGCCTTCGGTGGGGCCCTCTGGGGGGCCACGAAACGCCGTACTGGGTTTGGCGGACGCATGTTGTACCCCCCTCCCCCCCCGAGGCCTGACGTGGAACTCCCCATGGGGCCACGAAGCGCCGTAGTGGGTGTGGCGGACGCATGTGGTACCCCCCCCCCCCTCTGGGGCCTTCGGTGGGGTTCCCTATGGGGCCACGAAGCGCCGTAGTGGGTGTGGCGGACGCATGTGGTACCCCCCCCCCTCTCTGGGGCCTTCGGTGGGGCTCCCTGTGGGGCCATGAAACGCCGTACTGGTTGTCGTGGACGCATGTGGTACCCCTCCCCCCCGTGGGGCCTTCGGTGGAGCTCCCTATGGGGTCACGAAGCGCTGTACTGGGTGGGTGAAACGCATGGAGGAGGGAGGAGGAAGGAGGAGGAAGGAGGAGGAAGGAGTGGGACGCGGTGCGCTGTCTCTTCAAAACGAGGACCCGACAACACAGGATGGTTGGGAACAGATGATCACAAACAGGCAATTATCCCAGTGCGACCCTACCTAGGAGTTGGAGCATTTAGGAAAGCAACATCTACACCTACACCGACAGCTACATGTACATCTACACCTGCATATACGCCTACATCTACATCAACAGCGAGACTCACATCTACATCTAACTCTACATCTATATATATACACACCTACATCTACACCTGCATATACATCTACATCTACATTTACACCTACATCCACAGCTACACCTACACCTACAGCTACATCTGCACTTCCCTAGGAGCATAGGAGGCTATGCTAGCATAACAGGCAATGCTATGTTATGATATGCTGCGCTATGATATGATATGCAATGCTGCGCTATACTATGCTATATTATGGTGCGTTATGATATGGTATGCTAGGCTATGATATGATATGCGATGCTGCGCTATGCTATGTTATGCTGTGCTTTGATATGCTGCGCTATGCTGCGACATGCTATGATATGGCATGCTATGCTATGCTGTGCTATGCTAAGCAATGTTATGCTGTGCTATGCTGTGCTGCGCTATGCTATGTTATGATATGCTATGCTATGCTATGCTATGCTATGCTAGTATGAGCTGTGCTCTGCTATGCTATGCTATGCTATGCTTGGCCATGCTATGCGATGCTATGCGGTGCTAATGCTGCGCTGCGCTATGCTGCGCTGCGCTAAGCTAAGGTAAGCTAAGCTATGCTAAGCTAAGCTAAGCTAAGCTAGTCTAAGCAAGCTAAGCTAAGCTAAGCCAAGCCAAGCCAAGCTAAGCTAAGCTCAAGTAAGCTAAGCTAAGCTAATATGAGATAAGCTAAGCTGAGCTAAGCTAAGCCCAGCTAAGCTAAGCTAAGCCAAGCTAGGCTAGACAAAGCTAAGCTAAGCTAAGCTAAGCGAAGCTAAGATGAGCTAAGATAGGCTAAGCTAAGCTAAGCTAAGCTAAGCTTAGCTAAGCTTAGCTAAGCTAAGCTTAGCTGGGTGAACCCAAGGGGCGCAACTGGGGGAACCGCGGGGCGGGGACTGGGGGAACCGCCCGGGGCGCTTTCCACTGCCCGGCCCCTTTAAGCTAGAGAGTAAGAACCCTTCTAGGCAGAGCCTAGGTAGGGAAAAAGACAACGTCAAAAAATCGTCCCCATACTATTTGTTTGCCTATGCTTGAATACTCCTCCTTCAGAGGGACAGGCCCGACTTACAGGTGGACGAGGCTGGCACCGCGGCAAGCCCACGGCAAGCCTGCCGTCCCAGACGGAGCCTTGCCCGGGTGGCCGAGGCGCTCTCTCCCCGGGGACCCGAAGCCGCGCGTCGGAACACGCGGGGCGCCGGCACCTCGCTGCTCGTTGCTCGACTTCGGCCCAACAGCGGAGAGACAGCACCGGGGGGGTAGCGAATCGGCTCATCGGGCCGGGTGAAAGGGAGGGACAGCAAAGGAGGGGTTTGAGAATCAGCTCGCGCAGCTGATTTTCCCAGCGCTTCCCGGCGCCGGAGACGGCGATGTATCGAGGAATGGGCCCCTCGGTGGGGCCGAAACCAGCTGCATGCAGCAGATGTCGAACCGCCCCCTTTCCCTATCCCCCCTTTCGTTCGGCCCGAGAATCGGCTCTGGCTTCTCTGGCGCCTCCTGGCGTGCCAGTGCACGGAAGACAAACGCCGGGCGGCGTGGCCGAAACCAGCCGCATGCCGCGCAGCAGCCAGGAGGGGCGCAGGGGCACGGGGCGCATCACACGCCGACCACGCGCAACATCCGCCAGGGAGGGGGAGAGGAAAAGAGACAGAGAGAGAAGGGGGGAGAGGGGGAGACAGATAGAGAGGGAGACGACTAAAGATAATACTGATAAGAAGACTGAGAATACTTAGAAACGTCATACTGTAATAATAATGATAATGATAATGGCATGATCAACAATACCACACATACCCCCACTAACCATAATACTGACACTCATACGACTAGCCATACCAATACTACTCATATGGTTTAGCATCAAGCCATGGAAAGAACCACGCTAACAACAAAATAATAATGGCCATAACGATGGTACTAATAACTCATACTAGCAGAATCATAAGTATAACACCATACTAATAGCCTGAATAATAACAGCAGCCACAACCCCACCAACAACAACAACAATACCACCAACAACAATACTTATAATACGCATACGAATGCGAATAACAATAGCAATGAGAATAGTATATATGCTGTAGAGATCCATTCCTATCGAAGAACTACCCCGGCCTACCCTCCAACCGGCCCCAGCCAACCTCTGGACAACCCTCGCCAACCCTCCTTGCCAAGCCTTTCGGCCAACCCTGGTTAGGGCATGTGTCCAATAAGTGGGAGGCCTGAAGCTGGGCACCAACACCAACACAGAGGTCTGCCTCCACAGGGGTAAGATGGTCCTAGATTTCGGTGCTGGTGGCAATATTTCGGCCACCTTGGAAGCCCGGATATGACCACCATCACCGAGATCGGGATCTTCTTCCCTCGGTGGAGGCACACGGCCGATATTATTTTGATGTCATAGGGGATCGAAAACTGACATAAACATAAAAACTCAGAGGTCCGCGCGGATTTCTTGGATCCGCGCTGGACCCCCCTGGCGGCGCCTCCGGCGCCGCCCCTGGCGCGTTCCGCGCGCCAGGGAGGGGGGTCCAGCGCAGATCCACGAAATCCGCGCGGACCTCTGAATTTTTTATGTTTATGCCACTCTTCGCTCCAGACACCGAGATCGGGATCTTCTTCCCTCGGCGGAGGCACACGACCGATATTGGTGTTGGTGTCAACCTCGAGGCCTGCGAACGAGGAGGAGGAGGGAGGAGGGAGGGGGGAGGAGGGAGGAGGGAGGAGGGAGGAGGGAGGAGGGAGGAGGAGGAGGAGGAGGAGGAGGAGGAGGAGGAGGAGGAGGAGCCGAAGTGAAGCGCCCTCCCCGAGCCCTCCTCTCCCAGGGAGCGGCGCAGGGGCCGGCGGCCCCCCGGTTCTCGAGGCGCCCCCGGGGGGGGCTCGCCGCGTGGCCCAGCGCACTGTCCTGGCATCTCTCCAGGGGCAAGAGGCTGAAGGGGCCCAGGGACACACCAATAAATGCACACACAAATCCCAGGATTTCCCATATGTCTCCGACCTGTCCGGGTTGTTCGCCTTCCCCCCCCACTTCCCCCATAGTTTCCCATCTTTTCCTATGAGTCGACGATGAATCGTGTCTGTGTGTGTTTCCCCCACCTGGGAGGACTCCGAAACAGGCCCAGATGACCCCAAGAGGCTCCCAACTCTCCAAGTCGCCCAAGATGGCCTCAAGACGGCCCCAAGGGACCCCCAAGACGCCCCAAAAAGGTTCCAAGAGGTCTTCCAGGAGGGCCTCAAGAAGCAAACATCACTGGTGTACTGATCGTGTTTGAAAGATTTTAACATTCTCGACTTGTCGGGCTTCCGACGCTCCAAGACGGCCCCGTAGGCCCACAAGATCGCCTCAAGACGGCCCAAGTGGCCCCAGAGATGCCCGCAAGACGGCCCAAGAGGGCCCCAAGACGGCCCGACAGACCCTCAGGACAGTTACAAGAGGGCCCAAAGAGAGGCCCGAGAGGGGAATCTCGAACTGACATGTCGAGCCCTCCGCCCCAAGATGACCCCCGAGACCGCCAGCAGGCCCCCAATAGGCTCCCAACAGCCCCAGGAAGCCCCGAGGCAGCCCAAAGGGAGCCTCCAAGAGGCCTCCAACAGGCCCTCGAGAGGCAACAAAACACCGCAGAACCGCCTCCAAGGGCTTCCGAGAGGTCCCCCACCAAAAGAAGGTGGGCCGAGGACCGCTAGAAGATAAGACATAGCTACAAGAGAGACAGAGACGAAGGCAGAGCCAGAGAGAGAACGGGAGGGGAGGATGTGAAATGGGAGAGGGGAGGTGAGGCGGAGGGGAGGTGGAGTTGGAAAGGGAATGAGGAAGGCGATGATGGAGGACAGGAGCGCAGCAGAAAAGGGACGGAGATTGAGGGGAAGGGAGGCAGGATTAGGTCGGGCATGTTCTCCTACAGGGGGATTCTGGATGAAAAATAAGAACTAGTCACAACAAATCAAACATGGCCCAACAAAAACTCGACAGATCGTCCCCAGACTATTTTTCCTCTTTTTGAATGCTCCTCCTGTAGAGGGACACGCCCGACGAAAGGCAGGAGGAGGATCGGCAGGAGGAGGGGCGGGAGAAGAATCGGAGCAGGAGCGGATAAAGGCGAGGGAGGGGGAGGGGGAGGAGGGGGAGGAGGGGGAGGGGAGGGGGAGGGGGAGGGGGGAAGAGAGGGAGGGGAGGAGGAGGAGGAGGAGGGCATGCAGGGAGAGAGGAGAGACAGGGGCGCGTGCAGGCAGAGGGAGGAGAGAGGAGGCGTGGGAAGAGAAGAGGGGCGAGGGGCGAAATTGAGGGGGATGGCAGTGCGCCCTGCACGTGCCCGAAGCACCCGCCCTGCCGGAGAAAGCCCGGCACGGAGATGCAGGCAGGAAGGGGCAAAAGGTGCCGCGCGGCTCAGGGAGGCCAGCGGGGCTGCATCGGCACGGAGCCAATGCGGGCACGGACCGGGGAATCGGTCAAGGGCTGCATCGGCATCAGTCGGCGGGGGCCCTCCTTGGACCAAAAAACAAACGACACCACCCCACCTAGCGACCCCACGGGGCTCAGCGTATACCAGGAGATCTGGCGTGGGTTTTTGCGTGGTATACGCTACGGCCCCCGATGGGCCGTAGCGCAACATGGAGGGCCGCAGGTGGGGTGGTGTCGCTGGTTGTTTGGTCGACTCCCCTCGGGCTGGCAGAGAATCTCAGCACTTGGGGACCGGCTCGGGGAAGGTGAACTGGCTCGCCATGAAGGCGTACGGCCGGTCGGGCTGCTCCTTGATCACGGCCTCTGGCAGTCACTCCGTGGAAAGTCCAGCCTTAGGTCGGGCATGTCCTCCTACAGGCGGAATTTGGAAGATCCGCCGGCCCCCTTGTGGAATTTTAGCGTCTTTTGGGCGCGTGGTCTGAATTGCTGGGGGGGCTCGAAATCGACACCCCTCACGCAGATCCGCGGGGTCAGGGTCAAAAAACACATGGGATTTGCCACATTTCTGAAATTCGGCGCCACCCCTCACGCAGATCCGCGGGGTCAGGGTCCAAAAACACACGGGATTTGTTACATTTCTGAAATTCGGTGCCACCCCTCACGCAGATCCGCGGGGCCAGGGTCCAAAAACACATGGGATTTGCCACATGTCTGAAATTCGGTGCCACCCCTCACGCAGATCCGCGGGGTCAGGGCCCAAACACACAGGATTTGCCACATTTCTGAAATTCGGTGCCACCCCTCACGCAGATCCGCGGGGTCAGGGTCCAAAAACACAAGGGGATTTGCCACATTCTGAAATTCTTTGCACCCCTCACGCAGATCCGCGGGGTCAGGGTCCAAAAACCACAAGGGATTTGCCACATTTCTGAAATTCGGTGCCACCCCTTACGCAGATCCGCGGGGTCAGGGTCCAAAAACACAAGGGATTTGCCACATTTCTGAAATTCGGCGCCACCCCTCACGCACATCAATCGCAAGGCGTAGTAACCCAAACTGCGAGTACTCCCTCGCCCTTTAATCCAAGTGTGGTAACGGGGGGAGCTCGTAAACCATACACGTTTTACCAATCGCCCTGTGTGGTAACCCCTCTTGTGATCAGTTGGTTTTGCCGATTGCGAATCGGCCTCGCATGAAGTTCCGATACTGCTGCACGACAGCGCCAAAGCCTCATGACTTAGCTCTTCCATGGCGCATTCTCCGAGAGAGGGGGCCGGCGGCAGGGGGCGAAGCCCTTACGGATAATTGGAAATAGTCAAAGCATACCCAAAAATAGCCAAACAATAATAGAAACATCGTCCCCATAATTTGTTTGACTAATATATGATTTTCTCCTGTAGAGGGACAGGCCCGACTTAAGCCCAACATGAAGAAAGGAGGCCCGACGCATGAGAGCAGCATGCAGCATCCGGCGGGACTAGCGCTTCCGCCTCGGACCCACCCGCGTGCAACAAGGTCAAGTGCAGATCAAAACGTGGCAGAAGCACACGTTTGTTCTGGAGGTGGTGAGCAGCGCCACGCCACGTGGAAGGGCGCTGCGTCCACTACCAGCAACTTGTAGAACGCGAAGCGGGAGGGCTAATTCCGGCCATGTGGTCTGCGGCTTCTGGCCTCATGCGTCCGAGGTGGGCGCCCAGAGGCAGCGGCGTTCGGCTCGCGCCCGCAGTCGAACTCTCTCAACTCGACGATACGGTCGGGAACTTTTGCTTGCTTACCATGTCGCTCTGGTCAGCGGGGCTGGCGCTGGGAAAAGCTCAGGGTGTTAATGCTTGGGAGTTGGGACGTTGTTAGCGTGTCGCGCCGAAGCGTGGTGGACCAGAATTGTCAGCTCGACACGCGAATGGGGAAACCAAAAGATACGGATACCGCTACTCCCGGACCTCTCCCGGGGTGCGTTCTGACCAGGACTTCGAGGCGGATCCAGCGGTGGCGACGAGGATCTCCCAGGAGGCCCAAAAAGGCGAAAACGAGACAAGGGTGGCGATACCAGTACCTTTTTCCTCCGGCGAGCTAAGCAAACGTTTCCGAGCGTACGACCACAAGCCGTTGCGGAGGGGCGCCGAAGCAGCGTCGGCGGCAGGCAAAACTGGAGGGGAGCGAAGAGGACGGGGTGGAGAGAGGGAAAAAGGGGGAGAGAGCGGGAGAGGAACAGGGAGCAACTGTAGCCGAACATGCGGTCAATCTGATGATCGTGTTAGACACCTGGGCCAGCTGTCCAGAGGTTTCCAGAAACAAGCCTGGGCCGATTTCTGCCGTTGACGGTGGAGGGGGCGAACGTGCTCAAGAGACTGGGCCAACTGTTCGGCAAGTGGGCCAAGAAACGCTGAACCAGCTTTTCGGGAGGAGGTTCCTTAATCGGACGCTCGACTGTAGATCGATGAAGGGACGACGCAGACGGGCGACAGAGTCTGCTGTCTCTGCCAGCGCTCACAGACACACAGCGACCCATAGCTCGGAAGCGCACTCGACTTCCTCATCATCAGCCTCATTACCGTTATCCTGCTCCTCCTTGATGGTCACCACCCTGGTTCGCTGTAGCACATACACCTTATCCACCGCCGCATTCACCACAGCTCGCGGGCAAAATCCCCGCTGCGTCGCTCCTCTAATGCCCCCCGCGCGCCTGCACAAGCTGTTGAGTGAATTCCACGAGGTTGTGTTTGTCCAGGTAATCCCTGTTGGCCAGCTGCTGCGCGCGCGACGACCTGGCCATGCTCGCATCCCCGCCGTCCTCGAGCGAACGCAAACAAAGGCGTCCGAGCCCCGAGAAGGCAGAGCGCGAGGCTTGGGCACAAGAAAGTCAGAGGACTCAGAGGGTGGCGGTCGCAT
>CAUYUJ010019135.1:146054-186782 GCA_963575745.1 Prorocentrum cordatum
CCTCCTCCTCCTCCGCCTCCACCCCTCCTCCTATCCTCCTCCCCCTCTTCTCCCTCCTTCTCCTCCTCCTCATCATCCTCCTCCATCCCTCTCCCTTCAATTGACGCACTCCTCCACGTCGCACCGAAAAACTTGTCGCTAGGGCGGGCCAAAATGTTTTGCCTGATATTCCGTCGCAACGTACGGCACCGAAACTGGAAACGCCCACTAATTGCTCAAATGGAGGGCGGCCCGCCCGGTATAACGCCGCGCAAATTAGTGTTCAAAATGCCCTGCTGGTGTACACATGTGAAGGGCAGTTCTTGTTCAAAATGGGGCTGTCGCTTAAGACACCCTCAAAACAGACGGCCTCGACGTCAAACATTGCGCAACAAACACACAGATGGCGAGCTGCTATGTTTTCGAAATAGGTTAATCGCTTAAGACACCCTCAAAACAGACGGCCCCGACGTGTAAGATTGCGCAACAGTCACACGGATGAAGAGGGGGTCCTTTTCAAAATGACGTTCTCGCTTGAGACTTCCTCGATTTCCTCTACAAGGATGGAGGGCGGTGCTGTGTCAAAGCAGGGCTCTCACTGAAGACAGCTTCAGAATGCACGGCCCAACGTGTAGCATTGCAACAGTTGTAAGAACGAACGGCGGCCCATGTTCGATCCCAGCTCTCGCTGCGCACGTCCTTTACCTTTCTACTCCCATCGCTTTCGTCGAGGCAGCTCCCTCCCAGAACGGGGCTCTCTCGCTTGAGCGGCAGGCCCGCGGGGGCGCTCGTCTTCCAAGGCGGCGCGTCCCGCGGTGAGGAGGGGCGCGTGCTGTCTGATGAGGAGGGGGTTGGGGACGAACGAGTGTACAACAGCATTGTTGATGCATCCTGGGTTCTTCGTGGGCAAGGGGCCTTTGCTCACTGGCAAGAGGACTCAACGGGAGCCCTCCTCGCACAAGGCTGGATCCAACCAGTGGTCCGCCGCCCTACCTCCCCCTCCCCCTCCCCCTCTTCTTCCTCCTCCTCCTCCTCCTCCTCATGCTCATCATCATCATCACCATCATCAGCATCATCATCATCATCATCATCATCATCGTCATCATCTTCATCGTCAGCATCGTCACCATTACCATCACCACTAACCCTCCTCCCCCTCCTCATCCTTATCATTGTCATCGTCATCACGGACCCTTATCATTCGAATCATCCTCACCAGCATCATCATCATCATCATCATCATCATCATCATCATCATCATCATCATCATCAGCAGCAGCAGCAGCAGCAGCAGCAGCACCAACATCATCATCCACGTCCTGACTGTCATCATCATCATACCCCCTCCAACCTCAACATTCCCCTCTTCCTAGGCACCACTCGCTCGTAACCGCCTGTTCCTCCTTCCCTTTTCCAAAGTCTCCTTCAAATCACTGTTCATCCTCATCCTTGGTCCCGCCCATCAATCCTCGGCGGGCCCCGGCGCACGTGCGTCGCGGAGGTGCAGCGATGACGCCCACGACGATTGCATCCTTTCCCGTCTGGACTTGGGCACCTTGGCGCAGCGCAGACCGGGAGCAACAGGAGCGCCAGTGTGGGATCTGAAAGGGGGCAAGGGGAAAAACATGGGAAAGGGGAACAAGGATGAGAGCGAGCACTGATTTCGGGAGGCGCCGTCGTGTGGGCAAAGCGCACCGCAAGCGCATCAGGCTCCAGGGAACCTTGGCTTCCCCAGACTCGGAATCGCCATGGCACCAGAAGGTCGCGACGCGAGGAAGTTGTCACACCCATGGTTTCTGTCACCCCTAGGGCACCAAGGTGCCAGGCTGTATTTGTTGCCACATGCACGTCAAAATGCCCACTGGCGCACCTAGTGTCATGAAAAATTCTCGGCACTGTATCGCTTCCGACACCATTACACTGTATATTGTCCCACGCCTACAAGTGACAAGGCATCGTACATGATGGCGCACATTATGTTTTGCGGGTGCCCATATTGAAACAAAATACTGGTGGCGGTACGCCTTTTCTGTATCAGTTGTACATCGTACAAGCGCGTGCCTCTTTCACTTCTCAAATTGGCGCCGTCGTGTTTCTGTGCCTGTCACAAACGCGCCGTGGGCAAGACAGAGAGGCTGCCTCTTCATGCGCGCGGAGGGGTGCGCGCGCGCGAACCTCTGCTGCAGCGGCCCTGCGTTCCTCGATCGAACTTCCGAAGCTTCGCTCAGCGGTTCAACCACCCCCCCCCCCGACCCTGCCCGCCCCGCGCCCGCCCCCGCAGAGGGCGCGACGCCCCTTTCGGGGCAAAGTCGCTGATAGAACGCTAAGAATTGGCCGCGCCCCCTCCCCCGAGCTTCTATAATGTAATAACGGCACAGGGGGTGGCGCACCTGCGCCGACAGAAAAATCTGGTCCGGCGAGCCTGCGACGGCGCCTGCGATGACAGGACAACGCCTGCACCTTCCTGTTTGGCGCGCCGGAAGTGCCCGCGCATTCCCATGGGCGGCGCCTACGCTGACAAAAACCACGCCCGCGGCGTCTGCGCAGACTGCGCGATAGCGGGCAGGTGCACGCGCCCAAAATAATTTGACGCGCCCGCGGCGCCTGCGCCCGGCCGAGCGCAGCGCCCGCGCGACTGAATCGACTGCCCCCGCGGCGCCTGCGCCGACAACTCGATGGCGAGGCGACGCCAGCGCAGTATTGCTTGGCGCGCCGACTCATGCGAAACGGCGCAGCGCCTGCGCTGATGAAGCGACAACGCCTGCGGCGCGCGCGATGCCGCCGCCGTGGCGGGGGCGACGCTTGCGCTTTACTATTTGACGTGCCTGCGGCACCTGCGCCGAATCACGCGCCCTGAGCCCCGGGCACAGGCGGGAATGGAACGGAGCAGTGGTTGGACCGCGCGTCGTCGGACCACGTCGCTGGTCTTGCGTGGAACAGGCAGCAGCCGCGCCCGAAAAGGTCGACCTCGCGCCGGTTCACGCCGGTTCACCAGCGCGCCATCCTAACCTGCCAGGTCGCGGGGCCTGGACAGGGCGTTCCGCTTTGTCTTTGGTTGACATTCGGTATCGGACTATGGACATCAGGATTGACCCAAAATGGCCACGGACGGCATCGCCGTGGAAGCGGAGATGGCGGCGACAGCGGTGCCGGCGATGGCGACGAGGCAACCCTCGCGGTTTGAGCACGAACATCTTCATTGCATCCCGTCACGCTGACCGGATTCCAGTAGGGTATCCCTGGTTCGTCTGGCAAATAAGATGGCGCTGGAAACGCCAATAGTATGCAGTTTGTCGTACATGCTGGGATATGCTGTGATCAGCATTGCAATTAGCTTGGTTCGCTTGTTCAGAAAACTCTCGGTTGGCTGCTGCAGAAGTCCAAACTGCAAGTGCCCATAGTATCTATTGGTCGCTTCCATACGTTTGATAGGAGGGTGTGACAACATAACGCCGGCAACAATTGATCTGAGAATGTCAATCTCAACATTGGAATATAACCGTCTCGTGCTGGATACCCGATCGTTTCACCGAGTCTCGTTCAAACTGGTCGAGGCAAAAATGACAGAATATCTTGGGAGTACGTTGGCGACACGCTTTCGGCTGGCTTCTTCATCGTTCGACACTCTCGCAGTCACTGGACGGTGACTCCTCTCAAAGATAAGAATGCCCACTGCCATTTCTTGCGGCGGGCGACCAATCCACATGCTTCTGCCATTCGGGCCCTTGTTCTGCCGCTCGCCGCCTGCTCCAGACCAGAGCGAACAGGTCAATGCTTGAACTGTTGATCTACAGCCAGGTATCAAGATCGCTCTCTGTGCCGCGCACTGAGATGCAAATCTCGGGGATGGACAGACCCCACTTTAGGAAAACGTGGTTTAGTGAAAACGACCTGAGGCCCAAACCTGGCGGGCGCAAGCCTGGAAAATAACGGCCACGGCGCCCTCTCGAGAACCGAGAACGGACAATTCACTAATCGACGTGTCACTGTTGGGGGTTCTGTCCACCCCCGAAAATCATGTTTGCCAGCGCTGATACTTATTGACGTCGTTGAAACCATCAGCCGGTACCCTTGCGCTGCATCACTCGAACTCATACCGCCGGCTTCCCTGGTCTGCCTGGTAAACGGCAGAACTCGGAGACTGCAGGTGCTCCCACCGTCTGCACCAGCGTGGACAACGATGACATCGTCGGCGACTCTCCGCGAGTCCTCTGACATTAAGTGCGCTATGGTGCGTGTGCAGCACCGATTTTCCTTACCAACACCTGCGCTCGTAAAGGAATATCTGGTAACTCCGTTCTACAGGGTCTTGGTACCCGTGCTGACTTTCCTGCCACTGATCACTGATCTCTGTTGGCTTCCAAATTCTGGGGTCAAACGATGGTTCACTTTAAACACACTGTCAACTGCAATCTGCTTGATTCAATATTTGATACCCCTGCATACGGCATTGACGTAATCCTCCCCTGCCGCCTGACAGACAGCGCATCCGCATCATAATGTTGCTGGGTAAGGATGCAAGGCCCATGGACACCCAAATCGAAGAGGAAGTTGGAAGTCCCATGGCTAAGGGCTGGTCGACATGCAGGGATGCAGGGGCAGCCTTGGAACATAACTCATCCTTGCGATGCGGATTCATTGTACTCGCTCCCTACAATATACCAAGTGTTGCTCCTCTGGTGTACCAAACTCAAGCACTTCTTTGGTACCACAAGTGGCTAGCTCCCCCGCCAGAACAACTGCCCATAACAAGGTAGCACACGTGCGTGTGCCCAACACTGCTGCACGCGTTCCGTCGACGCTTTAGGTGTAGAGCGGGGGATACATCATAACCCTTTGTCGGTCCTGCACCCAATGCTGCGTTGATCGCATTCCTCCAAATCTTCATACTGCGTCACGTGCCCAATATACGGGCACACGCGCTGTCAATGTTGCATCTTCCAGTACTCATGACAATGTTCTTTGGTTGATGTTGGCACGAATGCCCTGCTGAGCAGTTGTTCTTGCAAGTAAACGTGAATAGTGTCTGCGGACTGGACCGCACACTGCTTCGACCCTGCAAAGCTGAAGTCAAACTCTACGCTTCGACATCACACGTCGGCGCATTTGACTTGACACCATTTTTTCCAAATATCCTGTCAAACTCAATACGGGACTTGAGTGTCCATCGATTTGCTGGTCATCATGAAACTGCGTTACTCTGTTGATTGTCACCTTCTACCAATCTCACAGAGGGGAGAATTACGCAGTGCACCTGTGAACGATGCCTCACATCAGACCTTGAACCAAATCGGGAGGGGGAGGGGGAGAAGAAGGGGGAGAGGGGCAAGGGCACTCAAGGAGGATGAGGAGGCCAAAAACAGCACCTCCCCGAACAGCCTGAGAACCCCGCATGATCGGTCTCGCGCGTACTGCCGCCTCGTTGGTGCTCCCCTGGGCCCTCAAAGGAGGCCAGCAACCATCCCACCCTGGTTTGCAGTACCTCTTCAGCCCTCCGCGAATGTTGACCCGGGTCTTTCGTGAAGATACCGAGCTCGTGATTTCGATGCACACGCCGCTGCGCTGATGACGTCCATCTGCTTCCCCGATCCTGCGAAGAGCGTCGCAAAGACGCGCCCCGGATCGGGCTGCCAAAAGAGGGCGCCAGGGAGGCGAACTGCGCAAAGCGTCCTTCCTCGAGTTCCTGTTGAGCGCCCTCACAGATTTTCTGGCAAAGCGTCACTGTCCATTCCAATCCACCAGGCTCCGTGCCGAAAGTAGACTTTGCATGTTCGCGATATTGATACACAGAGTCCAGCATTCCCAGATGATGATAATGGTCGTCGCCATGATGGCGAAAAACATGTACACCGAAAGCGCCTGAACGCCAAGGATAGAACCGACTGTGATGCCACTGCGTCCGCCATCCTGATCTGAATCGGCTCCAGCGATACAATGCCTCCGCATCCGTTCACTGCCATGACGTACTTCACCAAACAATATGCTATGTTCCACTCCCACGGTCGCCAATACACGACCCAACAGTGTAAGCGCAGTATCGTTCCACAAATTCCCACAAGTCAACCCACGTGTGCCGCACGTGTTAACTCAACACCTAAACGGAGGGTCTGGAGACCTTCCGGGACACCTCAGACTTCAGTCCGGCCCTGCGGGGGGCGAGGGCATCGCGACGCCCTCCGCGGCTCCCTCCCCCTGCCCCGATCCCCTCGGCACGCGGTGCGGTCGGAAGAAGCACGAGCGCACCAACCCCAGGCCCCACTCTCAGTCCACGACCTGCCCGCACGCCGCCTCGGAGCGACACGCGGATGCAGGATTGTGCGCCCCGGCGGCGCTGGAAGGGGGGTAGGGTTAAGTCGGGCCTGTCCCCCTACAGGGGGATTTTCGACGAAAAATAAAGAATACCCCAAAAATAATCAAGAAATTATCAAAAAATAGTCTGGGGACTATTTTTTGAATATTTTTGGACCCTCTTGGGGCATGTTGGGGGTATGTTTTGTTTTTCGTCGAGAATCCCCCTGTAGGGGGACACGCCCGACATAAGGGTAGGGGGGCCCCCTCCTGGACGGCCAGCCACCCCCAGAGGTGCTTTCCTGGGCGACGGCGCCCCGGGTGGTCGCCGGGCCCCGCCGACGAGCAGAGCGGCCGAGCAGCCTCATCTGGCTGATCGGCTTGGCCTGGAGGGCCTGGCAGACCCGCCCTCGAAGGGCCCTCCGCGAGGTGCGGCAAAGCGGGGGACGTCCAAGAGGGGGGGTGCAAATCATGACCAGCGGCACGTGCGCGGCCCAGCGGGGGGGCCAGGGACGTAACGAAATGAGAAGAGGCGCCATGAAATCTGGGGAAGTATCATGCCCCCCGCCATGATATCCACCCCCCCTGATCATCACCCCCCTCTTTTCCACCCCCGACCTCCACGAGATGCAGCTCCCGACGCCTGGCCACCACGCCGAGCACTCTCCGGTCTTAACCTTGCCTTACGCCTGGCGCAAGCACCCCGCCAGTTGGCCATCCGAACGCATGCTAGCTGGCCCTCCTGGCAATGCCTGGCCAGCGAGAGAACGATTTCGGTGCAGTGGAATGTGATGAGGGGGACGAGAGCTGTGCAAGTAGACCCGTCATGGCCAGGTCCACCCTGAGCCAGAGATCGGCACCCATCGGTCGGCAGAAGCAGGTAGAAACATGAAGTAGGAAGGCGTTAGATTGGGTGTCCGCCCGCCCCCTTAAGGAGGACGGAAAGGGCGAAGCCACTCGATCATGGAAGTAGGAGGGCGCTTCAAGTAGATTGGAATCTGGGAGCCCAAAGATACCTACTCTCAACGACCGATGGGTACATGCGCCCTCCTGGCCTGGTTGGCCAGGCAAGCATGTTCGCTGCCCCTGCGCCGAGGCCAGGCGTGGTCAGGCTCGGTGTGCGTGCACGGCCCTCGTGGCCTCGTCGCTCGAGTGGCTGCGCGTGGCCGAGCCTCTTGCTCGAGCCGGCTGGCTCCTCGGAGCGTCCCGACGTTGGAGGTGCACTCACCTCCGACATCTGGAGGATCCGGGTCGCCCGACTTCGCACGTGGCGACGCTCGATGCGCGACAGGGGCTCGTGCCTCTTACTCGAGCCGGCTGGCTCCTCGGAGCGTCCCGACGTTGGAGGTGCACTCACCTCCGACATCTGCAGGATCTGGGTCGCCCAACTTCGCACGCGGCGACGCTCGATGCGCGGCAGGGGCTCCTCTTCGCGCCCTCGCGAGGCCCCGCTGGAGAGGCGCGGCTCGTCGGCCCGGGCCGCGGCGCACGAAGCGCACTTTGTCTCCGCGCCCCTGGCGTGGACCCATAAGAGGCGTCGTACGCGCAGCAGGACAGACCAATCCCAGGCCTTCCCATGCCGCCTTCTCGGCACGAGAGGGTCCCGAGGGAGAGAGGTCCTGGACCTGGGGCCCTCCTCGGGGACAGCTCTTCGCCCAGAGCTGTTCCCAGCCATCCTGGAGTGTGGAGTCCTCACTTTGAATCCGCAGCGCACCGCGTCTCCGTCTCCTCCTCCTCATCTTCCTCCTCCCCCTCCTCCTCCTCCTCCTCCTCCTCCTCCTCCTCCTCTTCCTCCTCCTCCTCCTCCTCTTCCTCGTCCTCCTCCGCCTCCTCCTCCTCCTCCTTCTCCACCTCCTCCTCCCCCTCCTCCTCCCCCTCCTCCTCCTCCTCCTCCTCCTCCTGTCCTCCTTTCCTCTTCTTCTCTCCCCCTCCCTCATCCGTTCTCCCCTGTCCTGTCTCTGCCTTCCTCCGCATGCACATTTCGGCCCCTCAAACGTTTCGTGGCCCCACAGGGAGCTCCACCCAAGCCCTCGGGGGTCCCCCACCCATTGCGGCACACCTCTCACACGCTTCGTGGCCCCACAGGGAGCTCCACCGAAGCCCCCAGGTGGGGAAGGTCGCATGCGGTCCCCGACCCATTGCTGCACACTCCTCACATGTTTCGCAGCCACATAAGGAAATTCACCAAAACCCCCAAGAAAAGAGCTTCGCATGCGGTCCCCAACCTATTTCGGCACACTCCTCACACGTTTCGCGGCTCCACAGGGAGCTCCACCCAAGCCCTCATGGAGCGGAGTTTCGCATGTGGTTCCCCACCCATTTCAACACACCTTTCACACGTTTCGTGCCGTGGCCCCACAAGGAGCTCCACCGAAGCCCCCAGGAGGGGGGGTTCGCATGCGGTTCCCTACCAATTCCGAACACCCCTCACGTGTCGTGGCCCCACAGGGAGCTCCACCGAAGGCCCCGGTGGCACAGCTCGTATGCGTTCCCAGGCCCGCTTCGGCGCACCACTCACACGGTTCGTGGCCCCACAGGGAGCTCCACCGAAGGCCTCAGTGGCGGGGCCCGCATGGGCACCCGAGCCCATGTCGGCACACCTCTCACACGCTTCGTGGCCCCACAGGGATCTCCACGGAAGGCGCTGTTGACAAATGTTGTGCCCACACTGCACATGGCTCGCCAAGACCGTTGCTTGACAGTCCCGGGCAAGGCCCAGGAAGCCCGAAAACGGTGAACAACTTTTTTGCGTCGGCGGCTAGGCGGGGGTCGTCTGCACTGGCGAATGAAGCTAACTAAACGGGGGCACCGTTGTAGCGCATTGGCCACTGCGCAAGAGGGGGGGAAGGCGGAAAAGCGGACGGCCGTGGGGAGAACGGTGAAAAACACGAGGACCCGTTTCCCTCAGGACCCGCTTCCTTCATAGCCAGCTTCAGGCCAGGCGAAAGGAGGGGATAGCAAAGGGGGGGTAGCAAAGGGGGGGTAGCAAAGGGGATAGCAAAGGGGGGGGGGCAAAGAGGGGGTTTGAGAATCAGCTCACGTAGCTGATTTTCCCAGCGCCTCCCGGCGCCGGGAGGCGCCCATGTATCGAGGAATGGGCCCGGCGGCGGGGCCGAAACCAGCTGCATGCAGCAGATTTCGTACCCCCCCCTTTCCCTATCCCCCCCTTTCGTTCGGCCCGACAGCTTCCCTCGCCGCCCCGGCCCGAGCCCAGCACGGCCACCGCCGGCACGTCGCCCATCGCCAGCAGGCACGACGCTTGCTCCTCCGGCGCCGGCACGGCCGGAGAGCAGCTGCTGCCGGACGCCTGCGGGCGGGGCGGGAAGGGCAGAAGAGTCATAGGATGAGGTCGGGCCTGTCCCCCTACAGGGGGATTTTCGACGAAAACTAAAAAACCCAAAATAGTCAAAAAAAAATCCAAAACTAGTCTGGGGACTATTTCTTGACTGTTGTTTGACCTTTTGGGGGTATTTGGGGGGTATTTGTTATTTTTCGTCGACAATCCCCCTGGTAGGGGGACAGGCCCGTCTTAAGATTAGGTCGGGCATGTCCCCCTGCAGGCAGATGATGGCCGAAAGACAAAAATATGCAACAAAAGTTCGAACATAGTCCAGAAAAATGCTCAAAGCAGTCGTCCCCAGACTCATTGTTTGACTCTACTTGAACGTTCCTCCTGTAGAGAGACGTGCCCGACTCAATCAGAGGAGAAGCCAGCGCCTGGCCCTCGGCACGGAGTGCTGAAGGCTCGACTCGGGGGCCCCCAAACGGGGTGGTGACCACACCGTGCGGTGAGTCGGTGGGGATTCGGGGTCACCGCACGGTTTTGGGACTCGGGTCGTTCTCCGAGGACGTTTCGGGCGACTGGGGCATCCGAGGTCCCAAAACCGTGCATTGACGGACCGTGCGGTGAGATCTTTGCGGATTGCGAGGTCACCGCCGGGTCTGTCACCACACGGTTTTGGGACACCCAATCGACGGAGTGCCGAGGGCAGCAGTGAGAGGGGGCCGGTCTGCCTGGCTGGCGACGGGGCTTCCCGGGAACCCTCCCGCCCTCTGCGAGAGACCGCCCTCGGCTTCGGAGCAGGCTCGCGGAGCTTCTCAGAAGGCCAGGGGCCGCCTCCTCCTCCTCCTCCTCCTCCTCCTCCTCCTCCTCCTCCTCCTCCTCCTCCTCCTCCTCCCCTCCTCCTCCTCTCTCCTCTCCTCCTCATCCTCCTCCTCTCTCTCCTTCCTCCTCCTCCTCCTCCTCCTCCTCCTCCTCCTCCTCCTCCTCCTCCTCTTCGGAGCAGGCTCGGGGAGCAGGCTCGGGGAGCTTCTCAGAAGGCTTGGGGAGCTTCTCAGAGAGCCTTCCGAGAAGGCCCGACCCCGCTGCCTCCCCCCCTGGGCGACTCGGTTTTCGGGTCGCCTCCCGGCGGGTCTCCGGCGGCCGTCGGCTGACGATCTGGGCACCTCCGGAGCGCCCCCCGCGAGGCGCAGCGGGTGGAGCGGAACGCCTCCCGAGGCAAGCACGCCTGCAGGAGCCCTCGCACGCTGCGATAACCTCGAGCCTCGAAGAGCTCGAACACCTCTGCGTGCCCGGGGATGCATTAAACAGAGGTACCGCCACCGCTGCTCCCCGGGCCCCTCCCGGGCCGCGTGCTGACCAGCATTTCGCAGCGAAGCCAGCGGTGGCGACGAGGGCTTCCCGGGAGGCCCGAAAAGGGGGAAACGAGGGAAGGGGAGCGGCATTCGGGGGCGCCAGATCCATGGATTCGCGATCCATGGATCTGGCGCGGCGGCACCTCCCCAAGATGCGGCCGGCGCCGCCTCGCTCGGCGGCGGCAATCCGCGATGTCCCATGGAAACGGGACCCGTCGCTAACCCATGCCCCCGTGATCCATGCTTGCGATCGCCTGAGTAGCGAGCGGTTTGGGTACCTTGTCCTTCTCTGACGGCCTTCCCCCCCGGGGCGCGCCGCCGATGGTGCCGAAAGGGCGCCTCCGACAGAGGCGCGCCTCGCCGAGGGCCGCCGCGAGAGGCCGCCGCGCACACTCAGCAGCGGCCTCTCCCGTGATTTTTGTTTTTTCCCAACCATCCTGTGGTGTTGGGTCCTCGTTTTGAAGAGACGTCGCCCCGCGTTCCTTCCTCCTCCTTCCTCCTCCCCTTCATCCCCCCTCCATCATCATCATCCTCATCATCATCATCATCAGCATCATCATCACATCATCATCATCATCATCATCATCAGCATCATCATCATCATCAGCTCATCAGCATCAGCATCAGCACATCATCATCATCATCATCATCATCATCAGACTCATCATCCATCATCATTATCATCATTATTCATCATCATCATCATCATCATCATCACCATCATCATCATTATCATCATCATCGCCATCGCCATCACCATGATCATCATCGACATCATCGACGTCATCATCACCACCATCATCACCGTCATCGTCATCACCCAAGTCGGCACACCCCTCACACGTTTCGTGGCCCCATACGGAGCTCCACCGAAGGCCCCTGTGGCTGCGTTCGCACGCGCCCACCGCACCCAGTTCGGCACACCCCTCACACGTGTCGTGGCCCCACAGGGAGCTCCACCGAAGGCCCCAGTGGCTGCGTTCACATGCGCAGCGACGCCACCGCACCCAGGATTCGCCCACCCCTCACACGTGTTTCGTTGGCCCATAGGAAGCTCGGAAGCCTCACCCAAGGCCCCGTGGCTGCGTTCGCATGCGCCCACTCGCACCCGTTCGTCACACGCCCTCCACCGCTTCGTGGTCCCCATAGGGATGCTTCCACCGAAGCCTCAGTGCTTGCGGTTCGCATGCGCCCACCGCACCCATTTCGGCGCACCCCTCACACGTTTCGTGGCCCCACAAGGAGCTCCGCCGAAGGCCCCAGTGGCTGCGTTCACATGCGCCCACCGCACCGATTTCGGCACACCCCTCACACGTTTCGTGGCCCCATAAGGAGCCTCACCGAAGGCCCCCGTGGCTGCGTTCGCATGCACCCACCGCGCCCATTTCGGCACACCCCTCACACGTTTCGTGGCCCCACAGGGAGCTCCACCGAAGGCCCCAGTGCTGCCGTCCGCATGCGTCCCGCACACCCATTTCGGCACCCCCCTCACACGTTTCGTGGCCCCATAGGGAGCTCCACCGAAGGCCCCATGGCTGCCGTCCGCATGCGTCCCGCACACCCATTTCGGCACACCCCTCACCCGTTTCGTGGCCCCACAGGGAGCTCCACCGAAGGCCCCAGTGCTGCCGTCCGCATGCGTCCCGCACACCCATTTCGGCACACCCCTCACACGTTTCGTGGCCCCATAGGGAGCTCCACCGAAGGCCCCAGTGGCTGCGCCCGCATGCGGTTCCACCCCTCATTCTGGCATACCCCTCACACGCTTCGTGCCCCATAGGGAGCTCCACCGAAGGCCCCAGTGGCTGCGCTCGCATGCGGTTCCACCCCTCATTCTGGCACACCCCTCACACGTTTCGTGGCCCCATAGGGAGCTCCACCGAAGGCCCCAGCGGCTGCGCTCGCATGCGGTTCCACCCCCAATTTCGGCGCACCCCTCACACGTTTCGTCGCCCCATAGGCGGCGCCGCCCCATTTCGGCACACCCCTCACACGTTGCGTGGCCCCATAGGGAGCTCCACCTAAGGTCCCCGTGGCGCAGTGCGCATGGCGCCGCCGCCCCATTTTGGCACACCCCTCACGCGTTCCGTGGCCCCACAGGGAGCTCCATCTCAGGTCCAAGTGGCGCAACTCGCATGGCGCCGCCGCCTCATTTTGGCACACCCCTCACACGCTTCGTGGTCCCATAGGGAGGGAGGAGGAGGAGGAGGAGGAGGAGGAGGAGGAGGAGGCAAGGGAGGGCGAGGGGGCGATGGATCGGCGGCGAGCGAGGGGTGAAGTGAGAGGCGAAAGGCCTTTTTTTTCAGAAGGTTTGGAAGTCCCCCGGCCTTCCGAAGAGTTGTCTAAGCCTTCCGCGAAGACCGAAAAACTTCCCAGACGGCGCGATGTCGTTTGAGAAGTCCAGCCGCCTTCTGAGACGGTCTTTTCCTTCTCGTTTCCCCCCCTCGCTCGCCGCCGACGAGTGGGTACTGAAAACATGGGCGCTGCTCAAAACAGGGCCAACGATGTTCTCCCAAACTGACAGCGCCTAAAACAGGGAGTATCCACCACATCCAAGCCGACAGCGTCCAAAACCAGCAGCGTCCAAAGCAGGGCCGACGATGTGGTCCAAAACCAACCGCGTCATGGGCGCGCTGGCCTTGTCTGAAATCAACGATGTTGTCCTGTGGCGTGAGCAGCAACAAATGTTGTCAAAAATCGTAAGCGGCCGATGTTGGGCAGACGACTTTCCGTCTCAAATGAATAATGCCCGTAACGACACCGACAGCGAGTCATGTTCAATGTTGGCCAGCGTGGACCCCAAACAGTGAGATTACAAGATGTGTGGTGCAATTGACGTGATGTAATATGTGTGGTGCAATCGACGTAAGACAAATTAGGATAAGCCATATATGTGATGCAGTTTACGTTAAGCAATCGATGTAGTGTAGTCAGTGTGTGGTGCAATGTGGCGTATCTATGTTGAACCATCTACGTGATGCCATCTACGTCAAGCAATGCGGCGAAGGGGCGTCGACGGCGACCACAGGGCGGCGGACCCGACGCGCAGACCCAAACGACGGGCGGCGACGAAGCGGCGACAGGGCGGCGATGGCGGCCGCCTGACCGACTCCCAAGCCCAAACGGCGGGCGGCGACAATGCGGCGACGGGGCGGCGACGGCGGCTACGTAGCCGCCAGACCGGCATACAGGCCCACACGACGAGCGGCGACGAAGCGGCGACGGGGCGGCGACGGCGGCTATACATGACTACGTGCTCATCACAGACACCCCCAACCATGAAAGATCGACTTCTTATTTGTTTCGTATCCGCAAGGCGCGCCACGACCAAGGGAACATCGGGGCTTCGAGTGCCAGCTACACTAGCAGAAATGCAAGAGCACTCTCACGTCCCATGTCGCAACCACGCAGGAAAGCAAACGCCGACCACGTTCGTCCCGAGGGCAGCGGCACCGAACCGAAGAATTCTTCCACGGTCGATCGAATCATGACACATTTTTGTTTGGGGCGGCGCTCCCCATATCTGAAGTTCAGATTGCCCCTGTCTGGAATTCAGATTGCCCGTCTGAAACTCAGATTGCCTCACCCAGGGACTCGGGCGAGGGGTTCTGCCTCAGACTTCTGCACATAAATTATTCAAATTGGCCCGGTCCGAAATTCAGATTTGTCCGGTCTGACATTCAGACAACCGCTAAGTGCCAGCACTGTCTACGGAAAATGGACAAGAGCTGGCGTCGGTCTTCGTCACAATTCTTTCCGTACCCATCTCGATCGCAGTGGACGGGGAGCTTCGGTCCGGAACAGGACCACGCCGTGGCCGTCCGACTCCATGCGCGCTGCACGCCGCGATGGCTTTAGGTTGGGCATGTCCCCATACAGGCCGATTTTGGACGAAACATGAAAAATAGTCCAAACATACCCACGAGAAATTCAAAAATGGAGAGAAACAAAAAAAAAAAAAAAGGCCCCTGATTATTTCTGTTGACAATGGTTGAGCATCCCTCCTGTAGAGGGACATGCCCGACTTAACGGTGGCTTCCCAGATCTCCGAGCCGACATGTACAAGAGATCCGGGCAGGCTTCCTGAATCCCTGCCCCCGGGGGCCGGGGGTGGGCCCCAGGGCCATCGAGGTCCCCACGAGCGAGATCTGAGAGTGCATAGTGCATCCCGGTTCTCCCTCCTCCGCCCCCCCGTTCCTGAGTATCGTCTGACCGATCCCCACCCCCCGCGGCGTGGCCTGGGCCCCACTGGCCGATTTACCCCCTTTTTTGATGGGGATGCAGGTCGTTCCCTTCGGTTTTTTCCCATGCCTGCCACATTGGAGTATCATCCTGGCCGTGCTCAGGTCCTTCAACCCCCCGGCTGCGAAGGGAGCCATCCAGACTCACGAAGCTGCAGACCTGGCGTCCTCGAAGGCTCCGCTTGGCGGGACCGCATGCCTGCTGGTAAGGCGACAGCCAATGCCAAGACAAAAAAGGGAAAAATGAAAAATACGGTAAAGGAAAACAAAAAAAAACGTAAAAGTGGCCATCTCTGGACGGGCCAATACTTTGTACGGTGCCGCCCTCACCCTGCTTGCCATGTGCACCCTCCTCCTCCTCTCCTCCTCCTCCTCCTCCTCCTCCTCCTCCTCCTCCTCCTCCTCCTCCTCCCCCGCTCCTCCTGCACTCCTCCTCCTCCTCCTCCCTCCTCCTCCTCATCCCTCCTCCTCCTCCTCTTCCTCCTCCTCCTCCTCCTCCTCCTCCTCCCCTCCTTCCTCCTCCTCCTCCTCCGCCTCCTCCTCCTCCTCCTCCTCCTCCTCCTCCTCCCTCCTCCCGTCCGCCCTCCTCCCTCCCTCCCTCCTCCCTCCTCCCTCCTCCCTCCTACCCTCCTCCTCCTCCCCTCCTCCCCTCCTCTCCTCCCTCCTCCCTCCTCCCCTCATCCCTCTCCCTCCCCCTCCTCCCTCCTCCCCTCCTCCATCCTCCTCCCTCCCTCCTCCACCTCCTCCTTCTCGCCCCTGGCCCTGCGGCCCATCCCCTTTCCAGGGGTGGTCGGTGCCAAAGGCTGGGAGGGTGCCGAGCGGCGCGAGAGCCCAACATCCACTGGCTCGGGGGGCGGTTCACGCGGCTCCACAAAGGACCGTGGCCAGAGGCAGTGCTTGCAGAACTAGAAATGCGGCTTGCTGTCTTGCAGCTGCAGTGAAGGCACTTGGCCTTGCTGCTGATCCCATCACCAGATGAGCTGTCGTGGTACCACTAGCGCGTGCCCCCCGCAGGACTACGCACCCAAGGCTGGCGGCGATGAGAAAAAACAATCAAAACTAGACACAACAACTACAAACAAATACAATTATAAAAAAAAAAAAAAAAAAAAAAAAAAAAAAAAAAAAAAAAAAAAAAAAAAAAAAAAAAAAAAAAAAAAAAAAAAAAAAAAAAAAAAAAAACGGGCGGAGGACACGCCTCCAGTACAGTGTTCAGAGAGAAAGAGAGAAAGAGAGAGAGAGAGAGAGAGACGAGTTCTGAAGCAACGGTGGGGCCGCGGAATCCCCGATGCCAAAATACTCTGGTCCATGAGCCACCGCTACGTACTTGAGCCAAAAATGCGACGGACCCCCCCATTATCCTCATCCTCCCTCCCTCCCTCCCTCCCTCCCTCCCTCCCTCCCTCACCCTCCCTCCCCCTCCCTCCCTCCCTCCCTCCTCCCTCCTCCTCCTCCTCTCCGCTCCTCCTCCTCCTCCTCCCTCCTCATCCTCCTCCTCCTCCTCCTCCTTCCTCATCCTCCTCCTCCTGCCCTCCTCCTCCTCCTCTCCTCCTCCTCCTCCTCCCTCCTCCTCCTCCTCCTCCTCCTCCTCCTCCTCCTCCTCCTCCTCCTCCTACTCTCCTCCTCCTCCTCCTCCTCCTCCTCCTCCTCCTCCTCCTCCTCCTCCTCCTCCTCCTCCTCCTCCTCCGCCTCCTCCTCCTCCTCCTCCTCCTCCTCCTCCTCCTCCTCCTCCTCCTCCTCCTCCTCCTCCTCCTCCTCCTCCTCCTCCCCTCCTCCTCCTCCGGCCCAAAGCCGTCCCCCGAACCCTCCCCGGCCTTGAGGCACCCCGTCCTGCCCCCCGGCGCACTTCCGCCACGCCCGCGCGGCCCCGCAAGGGCCTCCACGGCGTCACGGGAGGGCCCCGCCGAAGCCTCCCGCGCGCTCTTCTCCTCTTCGGCGGCGACGAGCATGTCTCGGCGGCGCGAGCGGGAGGGATACAGGAAGATAAGTTCCCTCGTAGAGTAAAAGTGCCGGCGAGCTAATATCTGCAACGACCTCCACCCACCCTCGCATGCACAGCTGCTGATGGCTTCGTGCATCAGCAACTTTCAATCGAAGACTGCGCCTAAGATTTTGAAGTTGTCTCCCATAGGGGATGAATACGACAAAATGTGACCCCCGCCTCCTCGCGCTGTGAGAAAAGAAGCGACGGGAAGGCCCCCCCCTCTTGTTTCCCCAAACGGCGCCTGCACACGGGGGGCCCGACTTGTTTGCTGAGGACCCGGGCTCCTTCGTCGGGTCCGCGGCCTCGTTGCCGCCGTCGCCGCCCCGTCGCCACCTCGCCGCCGCCCGCCGTGCGGCTTCGGTTATCGGCTCCGCCGCCCTGTCGCCGCAGTCGCCGCCCCCCCGCCACCTCGTCGCCGCAACAAGGACTGCGCAACATAAACATGTAAATAATGTCGTGAATATGAAGAAAACACGAATTATTATTGAAGCTGCGCATGTCACTGTACCAGCACATATAACCTCGTATAAGACTACAACTGATATAACAACTACGAGTAGACGTGAAACGACACCTGTCAGTGTACATGCAACATGGCTGCGAACATCACTACACAAATAAATAGCAAGATAGCTAGAAACGTGGACATACTTAAAACTAGAGTTGCAACTACCAATACAATTACGAGCGCATACATTTATATATATATATATACACACAAGACTGCAGTGGCGCTTCGCGCCATGCACCTTGGTCCTTGAAGATTGCTATGCAGGCGGGAAAAGCAGGAAGGTCAAGCGGACACTTTAAAGAGAACTCCTTGATGCCTTTTCTGGCATCGCCGTTATAATAATGTTGTTCGTTATCCTTCATCCATGCTTATTTTTCCTCATTCTCGCCATACCCTGGGCATTCTCCCCATACTCCTCAGCTCTTTTTGCGGAGGCTCCTCCTTGGAGAGCCTCTGGGAGCCTCACCAAAGTTCTCAAGCTTTCTTAAAACCTTCTGGAGGCCTCCTGGGCGTGTTCTGGGGGCCTCTGGGGCTTCCTGTGGCCAACCTGCCTCTAACCGCGGTCTCCCTGAACGCCCCGGTCACGATTTGGAATGCTTCGGAGGGTGTCTTGGGGCCATCTCGGGCCGCCATGGGGCTCTCTTAGGGCCATTTTGGACTCCTGGTGTGCCGTTTTGGGCCTCTCTTGGACTGCCTGGAAGCCCTTTCGGATGGCTGTGGGGCGATTTTGGAGCCTCCCAGGCGACTTCGGACGCCCAGGACCGCTGTCTTGGAGCGTCGGGAAGCCGAAAAGAGGAGAACCCCAAATTCACCAAATACCAACATTAAATCAATGAATTTTGCCTCTTGGGGCCTTCTTGGGGGTGCTCTTGGAGGCCTCTTGGTACGTCTTGGAGCGATCTTTCGGGGTATGACGGCTTCTTGGAGCGCTCTTGTGCTGTCTCGGGGTTCTCCAGGACGTCTCCGATGACCCCCCTGATCGCCCCAGGTGTGCTGCGAAGGCTTGGCAAAACGCCCTGCGAGGCCCGGGGGGCCGCTTCGAGGCCCGTCCGAAGGGTCCCAAAGCCCCAGATCCCGGGAGTCCGGTTTGGGGAGGGGGGGGGTGTGACGGGTTGTCCCCCGGCCCGGGCTTGTAAAAATATAAGAAGAGGAATATGCATACACTGTATAAGCATAATCATGGGCATACCTATGATACGTGTGTGTGCGATTCATGTAAATACATATGCGTGTATGATAAAATGTGTGTACACTTATAAGCATGAAAAAAGGAAGAAATCGAACTCCGCCGGCCCCAGAAACGTGTGAGATATTCCCCCGTGCCGCTTGATCCCCACCGCGCCCTTCACGGCGATCTGTGTTCTTCGGAACCCCCACCCTGTAATTCCTCGCCACGATCTGAGCCTGTCCCTGTCCCAGGTTCCCCGACGAAGCATTCAGCCCTCGGGATTTGTGTTCTTGGGACTCCCCCCACCCTGGCCGCCTGACCCCCACCACGCCCCCACCACGCCTGACACCGCCATCCTGCTGGAGCCTCTGGGCATAGGTTCATAGGGGCCACCCACCCTGCAAAAACCGTGCTGGCACCCCCCGACCACGCCCCCACCACGCCCACACCACGCCTGACACCGCCAGCCTGCTGGAGCTTCTGGGCATAGGTTCATAGGGGCCGCCCACCCTGCAAAAACCTCGCGGCCCCCCCCACCACAACCCAACCACGCCCCCATCACGCCTGATACCGCCAGCCTCCTGGAACCCCTGGGCATAGGTTCGTAGGAGCCGCCCACCCTGCAAAAACCTCGCTGGCACCCCCCCACCACAACTCCACCACGCACCACGCCCCCATCACGCCTGACACCGCCGGCTGTCTGGAACCTCTGGGCACAGGTTCATAGGGGCCACCCACCGTCCAAAAACCTCGCTGGCACCCCCCACCCCCCCACCACCACACCACCACGCCCCCACCACGCCTGACACCGCCGGCCTCCTGGAGCCTCTGGGCATAGGTTCATAGGGGCCACCCACCGTGCAAAAACCTCGCCGGCACCCCCCCACCACAACCCCACCACGCCCCAACCACACCTGACTTCGCCAGCCCACGCCCCCACCACGCCTGACGCCGCCACCCTCTTGGCCACCAGCCTCCTGGAGCGTCTGGGCATACGTTTTAGGGGCCGCCCACCCTGGAAAAACCTCGCCAGCAACCCCCCTCCCACGCCCCCACCACGCCCCCCAGCGTCCTGGAGCCTCTGGGCATTTGTTCTCAGGGGCCACCCACCCTGCAAAAACTTGGCCGGCACCCCCCACCACAACCCCACCACGCCTGATACCGCCAGGCTCCCGGAACCTCTGGGCATAGGTTCTGAGAGCCTCCTTCTCAGAACCCAGCCCTCTCAAGAGGCCACACGTCTTCAAAGACCCAGCGACCTCAATTGGTTTCGCCTTCGCGCCTTTTTGTTCCCAGCGCGCTTTTGAGGCCTCCAGATGGCCCCACAACGGCCCAAGAGAGCTCCAGGAAGCCCGCAAAACGGCCCCGGGAGCGCCCGAGAGCACCCCATACGCCCCACGAGGCCCTGTTGCAGCTGTTGGGGGGGGGGACCTCAGCTGGACTACGCCGCTTCTTTGGTCGAGCTCCTTCACAGATGGCCCCGAGAGCACCCCCAAGGGCACCGAGGAGGCTTCGGGGTCGCCCCCCGCGGGGCCGAAGAGGCCCGGAGGCGGCCCCACGAGCGCCCGAGAGCGCCCCCAGATGCTTCCCGTTCGTCCTTTCCTCCTCCTCCTCCTCCTCCTCCTCCTCCTCCTCCTCCTCCTCCTCCTCCTCCTCCTCCTCCTCCTCCTCCTCCTCCTCCTGCTTCTCCTCCTCCTCCTCTTCCTCCTCTTCCTCCTCGTCCTCCTCTGATGGGCGTGTTTTCAACCACTACCACCATAAGTTGGAGGGGGGAAGGAGGAAGAGGACGAGGAGGAGGAGGACGAAGAAGAGGAGGAGGAGGAGGAAGAGGAGGAGGAGGAGGAGGAGGAGGAGGAGGACCCCCTCCCCCTCCAACTTAAGGTGGTGGTGGTGGTGGAAAACAGGCCCATCATCCTCGTCATCCCTACGTGACGGCTGCCCCCTCGCTGGCCCGTTGCATGCTCCACGGGTTCCCTAACTCATCAAGGCTAGTCGCTGGAGCATCGTTGCAAGATGGGCTCGTGGGGATACTTTTTTGATTCGCGGCCCGCAAGGAAAAGTCCAGAGGGCGGTGTGAACGACGCTGGGACACAACGCACGGGAAGGCAGATAATTAACGGCGCAGGACAAGTGCCGGCCAAGAAGCAGCTGAGCGTGTGCCAGCAGCGAAAGAAACGCTGAACATCTGCCAGCGACGAAGCCACTAACAGGGCTCGTGGGGATACGCGGAACGTCCTGATATCAGTGAGAGCCCGAGTGGCGTCGACTATGATACGAATGTACCCGGATTTCTATCGCGCCGACGGCGGAAGCCCCCTAAGCAACGGCGACGCGCAGAGCGGAGGAGAAGAGAGCGAGACAGACAAGGGCAAGGCACGCGAATCACTCGCCGAGGTGTGCGTTGCAAGAAGATTGAAAAGCGACGCCCCGCCCGAAGGAGCGCCGAAAACCAACGGAGCGCGGAAAACCAAAGAGGCGCCAAAAGCCGAAAGGTCGCCGACAACCGAACGGATGCCGAAAACCAAAGAAGCGCCGAAAACCAATAGAGCGCTGAAAACCAAGGGAGCGCTGGAAACCAAAAGAGCGCCAAAAACCAAAAGGCCACCGAAAACCGAAAGGGTGCAAAAACAAACGGCGCGCCGAAAACAAAAGGAACGCCGAAAATCGAGAGGGCACCGAAAACCGAAGGTGCGCCGAAAACCAAAGAGGCACCAAAAGCCAAAGGAGCGCCGAAAACCAAAGGAGAGCCGAAAACCAAAGAGGCGCCAAAAGCCGAAAGGTCGCCGACAACCGAAAGTATGCCGAACACCAAAGAAGCGCCGAAAACCAATAGAGCGCTGAAAACCAAGGGAGCGCCAAGAACCAGAAGAACACCCAAAACCAAAGAAGCGCCGAAAACCAAAAAAGGCTCCGAGAACCAGCAGGGCGCCGAAAACCAGAGCAGCGCCGAAAACCAAAAGAGCGCCGAAAACCAAAGAGAGCCGAAACCCAAAAGGGCGCCGAAAACCAAAGGGTCGTCGAACTTGAAAAGTACGCCAAAAACCAAAGGAGCGTCGAAAACCAATAGGGCGCCGGCAATCAAAGTGTCACCAAACACTAAAAGGGCACCGAAAACCAAAAGGGTGCCGAAAATCAAAGGGACGCCGAAAGCAAAAACGAGCACTGAAAACCAAAACGGCTCCGAAAACCAAAGGGACACCGAAGACAGAGGGCGCCGAAAACCACAAGGGCGCCGAGAACCAGAGAAGCGCTGAAAACCGAAAGGGCGCCGAAACCCACAGGGGCGCCGAAAACCAAAAGGACGACGAAAACCAAAAAAAGCGCCGACGCACAACAAGGGGCGCCGAAAACCATGGATGAGCGAGGGCTCCGAGAACCAAGAAGGACACCGAAAAAAAACACAAGGGCGCCGAGAACGAAAAAGAGGCACCCAGAACCAAAGGGACGCCGATCATCCCAGGGGCGCCGAAAACCAAAAGGAGCGCCGAAGACCAAAGGGACGCGGAAGACCAACGATGCGCCGAAAGTCAAAGGGTCGCCAAAAAACCAACGGCGCTCCGAAAAACCAAAAGGGCGCCGAAAACGAAAGGGGCGCCGAAAACAGCAGAAGCTCCGAAGACGGACAGGGCGCCGAAAACCAAAGGGGCGCCTCTTGGGGCCGAGGGCTCGAAATGTCCGTTCGGGGCTCCCGTCTGGATCCTCTGTGGAGTTGTCTTGGAGGCTTCTGGGGCCGTCTTGGAGAGGCCTCTTAGGTCGTCTTGGGCCCCTCTCGGGGCAGGCGAGAAAACCGAAATCTTTAATAACACCCGATAAATGAATGAATGTGGCCTCTTTGGAGGCCTCGTGGAGGCTCCTGGGAGGCCTCATGGAGGCCTCGTGGGGCGTCTTGGAGGCCGCATGGGCAGCGCCAATTCTGGGGCCAATCTGGGGCCGTCATGGACTGTTTTGGCGGTCCCGAAGCGCGTTTTCGTGCAGGCCGGGGCCGCCTTCGGGCGAACCTGAAGGGCCTCTGGCGCGCCGGCGGGGCCCCGGGCAGCCCAGTCCACACAGTTGTGGTCGGGATACCGGCCCGAGGGCCCCCGGACCAGCTTCCCCGTTACGTGTGTATCGATGCACATTATATATATATATATATATATACACACAAATACATATATATATATACATACATACATACATACATACATACATACATACATACATACATACATACATACATGCATACATACATACATACATACATACATACATACATACGTACATACATACGTACATACGTACATACGTACATACGTACATACGTACATACGTACATACATACATACATACATACATACATGCATACATACATGCATACATACATACATACATACATACATACATACATACATACATACATACATACATACATACATACATATACGTACATACACACATACATACATACATACATACATACATACATGCATGCATACGTACATACATACATACATACATACATGCATGCATGCATGCATACATGCATGCATGCATACATACATACATACATACATGCACATACATATACATATACATATACATATACATATACATATATATATATACATATATATACATATACATATACATGTGTATATATATGCATAGATATGCACATATATCTATAGAGAGAGAGATATCTATCTATATATATATATATTAAAAATGTACATTGCCAGAGAACGCAATATGAGGTCCACGCTTGCTATTGTTTCAGCCTCTGGGGGCCCTCACCGGTCCCTGCAGGGTCGTAAACAAACGGCTCGGGACGAAGAGCCGGTCCCGGGGAAGGGGCCCAGACCTCTGGGGATCCACGCTGCGGGAGACAAGCGCGGCGTCGGAGATCTGGGGAGGGAGGGGCAGCAGCAGGTGGAGCCGCCGCAGGGTCTGGAAGGCCCCAGAATCATGCTCCGACGTGGGTTCTGGCCTGAGCCCCAGACGGCGGACCCGCTGTCCCAAATCTTGGTCTGGGCACACGCAGCGTCACATCGAGGCCAGAATCCCGACGAGGGCTGCTGCGAATCGACCATCGGCAGTTGGACGACGGGCATGGCGGAGCGGCGGCAATGACAACGACGACGGCACCGACGACTGGCATGGATTGGATTGGCTTGGATCGGAGTTGACTGGATTCGATTGGATTCGAGTCGACTCGAAGGGGAATCGAATATTTTAAAGTGGATTCGATTGGATGCGCCACCTTGACAAGGCAATGCTATGGCTGGTGGCGACGGACTGTGCACTCGCAACAAAAACACGTCACCCATGAGAATGTGCACCCGCCTGTGTCCAACACCAGACGCATCACAAATCAGCGGTGCCGCACATTGCAGCTTCTTGCTCCCATGCCGTCCGTTCAGCCACTCCAATGCTCAGCACCCCAGGCAAGACGACGACGACGACGACGACGACGACGACGACGACGACGACGACGACGACGACGACGGTGGCAGCGACAGCTCCATGCAAGTAGGCAGATGAAAACCAGGAGAAAGAGAACAGCTAAGCTGGCGTACCCATGCCAACGCGCACCACCCAGCCCTTAGGCCCGCGCACCGCTTCGCCTGGCTGGGCCCCAGTGGCAAGACGTGAAAGTAGCAGGGAGCTGAGTCTGAGAAACAAGCTTGCACAGAGCCGTGGACTCCTGCCTCCTGGCGCTGCAGGATCAAAGATCGTTGGATCTGGTTAGTGCCCATCGGTCGCGTAGAACACTTGTCCTACGTGCAGCCAGGTAGCGCATGGGCAGCCGAGCGCTGGCAGTTGGCTCAGAGAGGCACAGTTGGAGCAGTGGAATACTGCGAACACTTTTCACGAGTATTCCAGGACCTACATGTCGACGATCGAGCGGATGACGGAATGGGGGAAGAGCGACCGAGTATGCATGCAAGTGGAGCATGCATGAACATGTCTACCCGTCCAAAACCGCGAACGACCTCATAGCAGTCACAGTGGTACGGACCAGGCTAGCAAGCTCCAGCCAGCCAGAAGCACACAGAAGCTGGCCCAGTCAACTCCGCCACGCCACAAGACCCTGACAAGCACCTGCCGTATGCTGGACGTTCCCGACCACGGTGCCTCGTTAGCCTGGTCCGCACTGACTTCGGTGAGCCCCGAGGTACCCACTCGGCTACAACTTCTGCCCGATTCCAGGGTGGTGCAGCCTCTTCGCACGGCTCCGTGGTGGAGCCTGGGACCGACGGTGCCGCACGCGAGGTGCCTCAAGCCCTGAGCGTGCCCCCCTCCTGGAGCTCGCCTCCGCAGCCGCCCTCTTCTTCTCGTCGCCTGCCTGGTGTGCAGCAAACGCGGCCGCGGCCCGACTACTTCTGAAGCGCTTCGTGGTCCGCTCACGTCGCTGCGACAAATCGAACGCGCCAGATGCTGCGCCGTAAACTGCGCCAGGCAACCCACAGTAGACCAACTCGTCCGTTGCCGCAGCGGGCGTACCACTGCGCCACATGTTGCGCCGTACATTGCGCAGTAGCTTGAGGCATAAGTTACACCTTGCACCCCGCAATCGACCACCCCGCAATCGACCACATCGACCGTTGCCTCTGTGAGTGTCTCATTGCGCCAACATTTGCACCATAGGCTGTGCTACGGGTTGCGCCACGCATCCCAGCAGTCCACTAGATCCCTCGCTGTCTCCGTGGGAGTACAATTGCACCGTATGCGCCGCAGCTTGCATAATTGGTTGCTATGGGTTGCATTATAGATACCGCCATTGATTGCGCCAGGTACTCCACATTCGAAAATACAGTCGCTTCTGCGCACCATTGCGACATGGAATGCACCATAGGTTGCGCAATAGGTTGTGCCTGGCGCCCACCAGTCGAAAAGCAGTCCGCTGCCTCATCGGGCGCACAATTGCGCCTAGGCTAGGTTGCGCAAGAAGTGGCTGCTGGCATCCCGCAACCCACCAAATCGTCTGTTGCGGGTGTCTTATTTTGCCATGGAAATCAACATACTCTGCGCCAACTTAGGCTGCGCCACAACTTGCACCAGACAAGCCGCAATTGAGCGAACAATCCGTTGCCTGATTGGATGTGCCATGTCTCCATAGAGTGCGACACCGGTTGCGCTCAAGGTTGCGAATGGGTTGCGCAATAGGTTGCGAAATAGATTGCGCAATAGGTTGTTCCAGGCACCCCGCAGTCGACCACATCGTTCGCTGCCTCACTGCGTGTACCATAGCTCCGTAGGTTGCGCCATAGGTTGCGCCTTGCACCCCGCAGTGGACTAAATCGACCGATACTTCAGTGAGCGTATCATTGCGCAACAGGTTGCGACATAGGCTAGGCTCAGGTTGCGCAATAGTTACGTTGCGCCAGGCACCTCGCGGTCCATCAAATCGGCCGTTGCCTCGGAGGGTGCACCATCAAATGTTCCACCGTGGTAGTGCGCACTGGTTTGCGCCATAGACTGCGTCAGGCAGCTCGGAATCGACCAATTGCGCCATGGGCTGCGGCGGGCCGCTCGCAGGAGTATCGTTTCACCGGTCCCTATCCCCAGCGGCGCGGCCTGGGCCCCACTGGCGCCGATTTCCCCCCCAGATGGGGATACAGGCAGTATCCTTCGGATTTCGAGGGGTGTGTCCCCGGAGGGGGGGGGGTAGTTTGGTGGCGGTCTCGAAGGGGATGGGGATGGGGATGGGCATTGGCTCAACGATATCGATCGCAGTTGGCCAAATCGTCCGCTGCCTAAAAGGGGTGCACCGCTGCGCCGTGGGCTGCGCAGCAGGTTGCGCCTGGCACCCCGCCGTTGCCCGAGCCGCCCGTTGCCACGGCGAGCGCGCCTGAGCCGCCGCCGTGCCACGGGGCGCGAAGGTCCCTCGAGGGTCCCCTGCGTCGGATGTCAGAATACGGCAGGTTCGCCTCTGAGGAGGCCCCAAGAGGCCCCCCCCCCAAGAGCCCCCAAGAGGCCAACCAAGAGACCCCCTGGAAGCCCCAAGAGGCCCCCACGAGGCTCCCAAGCGGCTCCCAAGAGCTTCCCGAGAGGCCCCCAAACTGCCCCCAACAGGCCCCCGAGAGCGCTCGTCGTCGTCGTCGTCGTCGTCATTCAGGGTCGGCGGCACCAGCCGTAAGGCCTTCGCAGTACGACAGGCTCGCGTCGTGTCGACCCCAAGCGTTGGCTCCTGACACCGCGGGGATCGTTCAGCCTTGACAGATCGGCCGTTCCAGTCACGCCGGATCGTGCCACGACGGGCCGAGTCTGGGCCACGGGCGGCGTCCAGCCTTAAAGACGCACGCGCTGTGGGGCCGCCGCCCGTCGACACGACGCGAGCCCGCCGTGCTCTTTACGCGGGGCCCTGGGCCCAGGAGTTTTCAGGCGCTCTTGGGCGCTCTTCGGCGCTCGTGGGCGCTCCTGGTCGGCTACACGCAAGAGTGACCCTGGGTAAGCCTCCTCCTCCTCCTCCTCCTCCTCCTCCTCCTCCTCCTCCCTCCTCCTCCTCCTCCTCCTCCTCCTCCTCCTCCTCCTCCTCCTCCTCCTCCTCCTCCTCCTCCTCCTCCTCCTCCTCCTCCTCCTCCTCCTCCCCTTTGGCGCGCGGCTTTTGGGGGGGCCGCGGGGGGACCAAAGCTGGGCGCGCAGGCCGCTGCTCCTGCGTCGTTTTCAGCCATCTGGGGACCCATCCGTGCCTGCACCAAAGGTCACTCAGGCGAAAGGTCACTCTTACGTCTAGTCGACCTGGGCGCTCCTGGTGCTTCCCGGGCGTGGTTGCGTGGCTTTGTCAGGAGGCAAAAATGGCCCCCCAAACCGGCCAACCGGGACTCCAAGACGGTCCAAAATGGCCCCGAGTTGCCAAAGGAGCGCTCCAAGATGCCCAGGATGGCCTGAAGACAACCCAAAAACAAGAGGGTCCTCAGAGGCAAAAACATGATGTTTTCCATTGGGTATTGAAGCATGTTCATGCCATCGCTTGTCCGTGCTTCCAACGCTACAAGGCTGCCCAGGAGGCCCCAAATATCGGCCCAAGGCCGCCCAAGAGGCCCCCAAGAGGCCACAACACGGCCCGAGATAGCCGCCAGACGGCCCACGAGGCCCCCAAGGCGGCACAAGAGGGGCCCCCAAGGAGGAGGAACTCGAACTAACACTTCGAGCCCTCCGCCCCGAGATGGCCCCCGAGACTGTCAGCAGCTCAAGAAGCCCCAGGGAGCCCCGAAGAGGCCCCCGAGAGGCCCCAAGACACCCCCAAACCGCCTCCAGGAGGCTTCCGAGAGGCCCCCCAGAAGATCCCCAACAGGCAGCCGAGAGGCCTCCGACCCACAACCCAGGCACGCTCGGAGCCGCCCCCTTGTTGCCTGCAAGAGGGGCTGCTGGCGTGCCAATCGTTTTGCTATTGTATCGAGCCCGTTCGGCCGATCTCGCCCGCCGCCCAGCAGGCACCCCCGAAAAAGTTCCCCCGCCCCAAGGATGCCTCCAAGACTGCCCCTACATCGGGCAAGATGGTACCAGGGCGGGCCAAGATTGCGCCGAGATGGCCCGGGACGGCCAAAGAGGGCCCCAAGAGGCCTCCAAGAGGCCCTCTTGGAGGGCCCGCGGAGTCCGAAATCGTGAACTTCGGTGGGTCTTGCAGGACTGCGGCATTTACTCCTTTGCGTGCTTCCGACGGCCCAAAGCAGCCCAAGAGATCTCCAAGGTGGCCCCAGGACGGCCCAGGAGGCCGCCGAGGCGCCCCAAGACGGCCCGAGCGGCCCCCGAAACGGCCAGAAGAGGGCCACAAGACGGCCGCAGAGGCCTCCAAGACGGCCCTACAGCGTTTGAAGAAGGCCCCGAGACCGCCCTGTGAGGCCCCGAAGACAGCCTCCGAAGGCTAAGCCCAAGAAGTCCGCAGGAAGCCCCCAGGAGGACCCAAGAGGCCCCCAAGAGGCACCCACTTCTTCCTCCCCATACTCCTCTTCTCTTATTGTTGCGCTCTCTCTCTCTCTCTCTCTCTCCCTCTCTCTCTCTCTATTGTCTCTCTCTCTCTCTCTCTCTCTTCCTCTCTCTCTCTCTCTCTCTCTCTCTCTATCTCTCTCTCTCTCTCTCTCTCTCTCTCTCTCTCTCTCTCTCTCTCTCTCATTTCCTCCCCCAAATGTTCCGCCAAGGGTTTTCACCACGGCTGAGATAAATATCGTAGGCCCCCCGCAGTCGCGGATAAGAGTGAGGGGGCGACGGGGACGTCTGCAGTCCGCGAGGGTCAGATGAAACCCGCCGCAAGAGCCTAACGTTTTAAAAATATACAACGAGCCCGCCGCAGGCGCCCGTTTTCGCTAAAGCAATGTGAATGGGTAGCGGGGTGGGTCGCGGGTGGTTCGCGGGTGGGTCCCGGGTGGGTCGCGAGGTGGGTCGCGGGTAGGTCGCGGGTGGGTCGCGGGTGGGTCGCGGGTTGGTCACGAATGGGTCGCGGGTGGATCGCGGGCGGGACGCGGGTTGGGTCGCGGGTGGGTCGCGGGTGAGTCGCGGGGTGGGTCGCGGGTGGGTCGCGGGAGGGTCGCGGGCGGGTCGCGGGCGGGGTCGCGACTAATTCTCGCGGGCGGGTCGCGGGGGGGACGACGCAACAAAACAAGCAGAATCCTCGCCGTGGATCCCCACTTCAGCCACGCACCCAAGGACAGTGAATGACCGTTCGGCCCCCTCACTCTGATACAACGAGCCCGCCGCAGGCGCCCGTCTTCGCTAAAGCACTGTGAGTGGGTCGCGGGGTGGCTCGCGGGTGGTCGCGGGTGGGTCACAGGTGGGTGGCGGGGTGGGTCGCGGGTGGATCGCGGGCGGGACGCGGTGTGGGTCGCGGGTGGGTCGCGGGTGAGTCGCGGGGTGGGTCGCGGATGAGTCGCGGGTGGGTCGCGGCGTGGGTCGCGGGCGGGGTCGCGGGTGGGTCGCGGGCGGGTCGCGGGGGGGACGACGCAACAAAACAAGCGTAATCCTCGCCGTTGATCCCCACTTCGGCCACGCACCCAGGGACAGTGAATGACCGTTCGGCCCCAATAGCTTGGCAAGACGTCGGCCAATTTCCAAAAGGCAGGGGGCGGCTGTGGTTCGGATTTTATTACAGAATCTCTGCAGTATTCGTTGCTGGGGGAACGAATGCTTTTAGAAACAATGATCATTACTCGCTTTGCCGTAAATGTCGCCCCAACCCAGCCCGCTCACACTCTCCAGCCCGGCTCATGGCATTGATGAACGTGCCAAGGGTGCCCCAGCAGGTGTCTCCGATGAGCCTGCGAAGGAAGCTCGGCGTGGCAGCAAACATCAAGATCGCAAGCGGCTCCCAAGGAACGGAAGGAAGCATTATTACAATGAATTCTCGCGCATGTAACTGCGAGTGCAAGGACATAGGAACAGCTGCAATAGAGCGGCAGCACTAACCGAATCTCCAGGGGTGGCTGCAACATCAAAACACATTACGAGAAGACCAGCAGCTACAACACCGCCGACACCACCAAAAACAACTCGGTCAAAAATAACAGCAACAGCGACGACGGCAGCGGCAACTGACGTAAACCTATGCGTCAACAACCCCGCTAAGCTCGCTTACGCTGCACAGCTGTAGAAACGCACAGACAACGAAGTGGACAACACTAACTATCAAATCGTGCCATGCTGGGGAGCTCCTTCTTGAAAACCTTTTCACAGCACAACCATTCGACGTCCTGCACACATGCTTGCGTGGCTTGCTGACCCGAGCACTTCGACTGGCTGTACGGCATTATGTAAGCCAGACTGCATGTACCCCACGCTCAACCTTGCACTTCCCTATGGCCACAACTAAGAAGCTCACTGAAGGCAGCGTACGGCAACTGCGCTGGCAGCTTACAACGGTCGTCGTAACCTTTGCAGGACGAAGGACCTGCAGAGAGCTATCGAAGAGGATATTTGGATGTAGTACATACAAGACGGGCCCAGTCTCTGGCCTCTGAGTCTTGGAGTCCTCTGGGTACATCTCGCGATAGACGTCGTGCAAGAGCACCTGGAAGAGAACCGCGGTGGTGCAGGAGGAGATGGCTGGGCTGAGGCCAGAGACAGCAGGACGCCGGGACGAGCGGAGTTCGACTCCTCGCCGTAGCCTCTCCAGCCCAGCCTCATCTCCTCCTCCTCCTCCTCCTCCTCCCCCTCCTCCTCCCCCTCCTCCTCCTCCTCCCCCTCCTCCTCCTCCTCCACCTCCTCCTCCTCCTCCTCCTCCTCCTCCTCCTCCTCCTCCTCCTCCAGCCTCATCTGGCAACGTGCACACCCCGTGCTCGCCCCATCCGGGGAGGCGCGGCGCCCGGCCGCGCCCTCTGTGCGAGCACGACGTCGTGTGCCGGGGGTCCGGCCCTCCCCGCTCTCCTTGGCCAGGGAGCCCGCGTCAGATGACGCCCGCTGTGCGAGCACCGCGAGAGTGAACATCTGGGCGCCTGGTTCTCTGACCCTCGATCTCGAGATGAGCTGTATCTGTCCATCAGGCTACCGCGAAGCCGATCTCACGATCCGTCGAATTCAAAGACACCGACAACCGCGGGACGCCCGAGGGGGGGCAACCACACAATCTCGACGGGACAACCACGGGACAACCTCGCTTCTCATCGGTTCCTTCTCCCCCACCTCTCCACACGCTCCCCTCATGGACCTCCTTTTTTCTCGCCTCTCATTTGCCCTCCTCTTTGTTCCTCTGGCGCTCCCCTGCTCGAGCTGCGAGGGCAAAAGCGGCGTTGATCATCTCATACTGGGTTGTTATCGTTGTTATCGTTGTTATCGTTGTGATCGTTGTGATCGTTGTGATCGTTGTCGTTGTTATCGTTGTTATCGTTGTTATCATTGATCGTTGTTATCGTTGTCGTTGAAGTCCTTGTCTCTTCCAGATTGGGTTCCTCTGTGCCGCGCGCAACTGCCTGCCTGTGTCCGGTGCTGCCTGTATCGCCTCGTCAGCGGCGATCACCTCCATCGCAGAGGCACAATCCTGCGCCTCGAGATGTATGGCATGAACAAGGAAAAGGGTCAGGGAAATAGCGTTCGCCACGTCGACCGCGAAAACGGCATAGGCAGCTGCGCCACTGCCCCCTCGCAGGCCCCCGCCTGAATAAATTTGCAGTGAAGCACCCTGGCACAGTAAGTCTGCAATAGAAGGCACAAATTGCTGGCGCGAACTGCATGTGCTATCGAGGGCGACGTTGCAAAGCAAATCGGCGGTCTTGTCACTCCCGCGGCCGCCAATCGTGCGTTGCCAAGTATCCGGCCTTATGTTCGAACTCCCATTCGAACAGCTGTCAGCTTCACCTCAATGTCATACCCCTCCTCTACCACGTTCTTCAATCCTGTCGCTAGACATGACAAAGGTAGTTACTCCTGTTGTCACTAGACGTCACATCCTCACTAGGTAGTCCATCACAGGCACTAGACATCACAGATTAGTACACTCCTAGTGTCACTAGACATCACAGAGGTAGCTCCATCCCGTCGCTAGACATCACGTCCCCTGTCTACAGATCGCAAATTTCCATCGCATATCACCACCACCCTGAGAGCCCCAAAACTGAATAGCACCTTCTGGTCGCAGTAGTTCTGCGCCAGGTACTCGACGAATCGCGCTGCGAACGCCTCGTCGCGAGGCGACCGCCAACCCTGCTTCACCGCAGGGGCCCCAGCGCCGCGCAGGAGATCCCTGATGAGGCAGCAAAGCGGTGAGAATCCCCCGCATTATAATAAGCAAAACAGAACGCAAGATGTGTAACAGGCGCTGTGAGACAAATGCGTTATGAAAGACAAGTATCGTAAATCATAATCGAATTGAGACATGTACGGCAAATGCACTGGAGGTCTGAGATTATCCGCTCTCCCCTCAAAAAGGTCCAGGGAGACGTTTCCAAGGAGATGCCAGAAACCCTGAAAGATGCCGTATAAGGAAAACTCCCAGCGGCTCCCTCGCCCTGGATGTTGTCCGGTCAATCAGAAGCGAAGGTCGCAGTGGGCGCCCTTCATTTAGCCGAAGGAAAGTATGTTGACGACCCTGGAGTACACACATAAGACAGAAAAACTTGCTACAAGAAACCGAGGGGCGGATGTACCCTCGACCTGTCCATTTCTGTCCCAAGATGCCTCATGTCTTCTGTGGGTTCCCCAGGCCACCTGCTGGCAGGGGCACCTGCTTGCAGGTCGGGTACTCTTCATGGGCTTGCTGTCGCTTACTCTACATAAAGTAAGGCCAGGGCCACCCCAGGCTGGAACCTAGACCGCCGTGCGTGGTCCCGGGAGTACAGTCGCATGGTTTGGGGCCCCAAGATCGCTCCCAGGTGCAACAGCCCAAGATGATCCCAAGACAAACCAAGATGACCAGGACACGGCCCAAATTGACTGAATCACAGCCCAAGAGGACTCAAAAACTGCCTGGGAGGCACCCAAGACGCCCTTTTCCTCCTCCTCCTCCTCCTCCTCCTCCTCCTCCCCTCCTCCTCCTCCTCCTCGAACCTCCTCCTCCTCCGCCTCCTCCCTTCCTCCTCCTCCTCCTGCCTCCTCCTCCTCCTCTCCTCCTCCTCCTCCTCCTCCTCCTCCTCACCTCCTCCTTCCCCTCCTCCTCCGCCTACTCCTCCTCCTCCTCCTCCTCCTCCTCCTCCTCCTCCTCCTCCTCCTCCTCATCCTCCTCCTCCTCCTCCTCATCCTCCTCCTCCTCCTCCTCCTCCTCCTCCTACCTGCCTCCTCCTCCTCCTCCTCCTCCTCTCCTCCTCCCTCCTCCTCCCTCCTCCTCCTTCCTCCTCCTCCGCCTCCTCCTCCTCCTCCTCCTCCTCCTCCTCCTCCTCCTCCTCCTCCTCTCCTCCTCCTCCCTCCTCCTCCTCCCTCCTCCTCTCTCGCTCCTCCTCCGCCTCCTCCTCCTCCTCCTCCTCTCCTCCTCCTTCCTCCTCCTCCTCCTCCTCCTACCTCCTCCTCCTCCTCCTCCTCCTCCTCCTCCTCCGTCCTCCTCCTCCTCCTCCTCATCCTCCTCACTCCTCCTCCTCCTCCTCCTCCTCCTCCTCCTCCGCCTCCTCCTCCTCACTCCTCCTCCTCCTAAAGACTCTCCTCTCCTCCTCCTCCTCCTTCCTCCTCCTCCTCTCCTCCTCCTCCTCCTCCTCCTCCTCCTCCTCCTCCTCCTCCTCCTCCTCCTCCTCCTCCTTCCTCCTCCTCCTCCTCCTCCTCCTCCTCTCCTCCTCCTCCTCCTCCTCCTGCCTCTCCTCTCTCCTCCTCCTCCTCCTCCTCCGCTCCTCCTCCTCCTCTCCTCCTCCTCCTCTCTCCTCCTCCTCCTCTCCTCCTCCTCCTCCTCCTCCTCCTCCTCCTCCTCCTCCTCCTCCTCCTCCCCGAGAGAGCTCCTGGCCCCCAGGATCATCTCCAAAAGGGCTCTGCGAGGGCCCCCGCTCGCGGAGGGCCGCGGCCAGGCCCAGGACGGCTCCGAAGTGGCTCCAGGTCGGCCTCGGGGAGCCTCACATGGCCCGGGAGCGCCACGGCACAGCCGAAGAGGGCTAAAACAGGGCTAGGATCGGGATAAATCGCTCCAGAGCGTTCCGGAGCGCTCTCAGAGCGTTCCGGAACGCTCTGGAGCGGCCGCGGCGCCCAATACATCCTCCAAACCCGCCGATTCTCAGAGATTTCGAGTTATCCCGATCCGATTTTGTCCCGATCTTCGCGTCGTTTTAAGGGCCCCGCGAAGGGCCCAGGAGAGCCCCCAAAGACCGGCAGAAAGCCCAGGAGGGCCCCCAGAAGAGCCCCAGCCCGCCCCGAGACAGCCAGAGCAGCCAGCAGAAGCCAACCGCGGCCAAGTGCATGTTGCACTGATGATCGGCCACACGTGCGCTGCGTTTCCACCACATGTGGCCGCACATACATACTCTAAAGGCACGGGGCAACGAAGACTTGTCGAATGCTTGATGATTACCTTTCCTCCGACTCATCATCACATTTCTCATCGTCACCCGCCTTTATTAATATGTCCTCCTTATGTCTCCTCCGCTTTCACAGCACACCTGGTCCTGCATGTTCCTCCTCGTTATCCTACTCCGTCTTCTCATCCATATGCATCCTCGCCTCGTCCATTCCAAGAGGTCACAATAGTGCGCTAAGAGGAACCTCGCATCGTAGAAAACAATATACGTCGAATTGCATTCGTTTGTTGTTTGACGCATTCTGGGATCTCCATCTGCTCGTCTGAAGTAGTTCCATGGCGTCTCCAGGAGACGCCATACATCATTTATAAAGGCTCCAACAAGACCACAAAGCACAATCGACACCCTGCGGTTCTGGATTATCATGGCACGGTCCATCTTCCGCGATGCGCCCTGGCATCCGACCTAGGTGGACCTCGATCGCGCGTGAAACGCGCGTGATGTTGCGTTCAAGCAAGAGTCACGTTTGACGAGGATGGGGCTGGATACTGCCGTCCTGCGAGGAACTACCGTCGCCAGCATGATGCACTTGGAGGAGCGACGATGGAATGCGCCTGCACACGCCCAGTGGTATCCCGCCGCATACGCCAGGGCGAACGCGCCACACCTTTTCCAATCCGCGGGCGCCAAGTCTTTCAAGACAGTCAGACGCCAGTCGAGCAAGCGGCGGGTGAACCAGGAAGTAACTGAGGCACCAAGGCGAAAGAGAACAGAGCGCGAGGGGGGAAAAGGGGGGAGCCCGCTCAGAGCACCAGCGCGGGGATGCCGCAGCAAATCTTGCAGGCCGCACACCAGGCAGCGAACCTGCTGTTGCAGGGCACGGGCCGGGGGTCCAACCGGGGGCTAGGCTCGAAAGAAGCGGTCGCGCAGGGAACACAAATTCGCTGAGCACCCCGCTCACCCGTAGCTGGGTTGCGTCTGCAACCACAGCGTTGGGCGCGCGCCGAAGGCTGCGCCGCGCCGAGAGGGCGCGGGCGCCACGAGGCCTCGGCGCTGGTCGCAGCACGACCCAGCAACGGGCGAGAAACGGGGCGGGCACGGGCGGGTCAAATCCCGAGCGCGGGGCGCGCGCCCCAGGCACACACAAACCTGTGGTACCTGCGCGCGGCCACGGCGGGCAGCGGCCGCGCGCGGGGGCGCGCGGGCCTGCCCACATCGCCTGCGGCGCGCCGCGGCGCGCGCGAGCCAAGCGGCGGCGCGGCGACTGCTCGCGCCTGCGTCCGCCGCGTGCGCCTGGGGCCAGCGAGTGTGTGCGATGGAACCAGGGGCCGAACTCGTTCCATACACACAAATTCGCTGAGCACCCCGCTCACCCGTAGCTGGGTTGCGTCTGCAACCACAGCGTTGGGCGCGCGCCGAAGCCTGCGCCGCGCCGAGAGGGCGCGGGCGCCACGAGGCCTCGGCGCCGGTCGCAGCACGACCCAATGCAACGACGCGACCAGCGCCGTGCGCCGCTCACCCGTTGCGCACGCGGAGTGCGGCGCTCGGGCGCGCGCCGGGATGTCGCAGCCACACTAGGTGTCTGAGCTGCTGTCAGAGCTGTCCGAGCAGTCGGACGCGGCGTTGCGCGCGGCCGCTACCCTCTCACTTTCGACCCGGACGCGGTCGATGTAAGCCAGGTAGGCGTTCGACGCCCAGCCTCCAACGTTCCTTCGTTACTGCGGTCGGTGCACCCGCGCGATCGATGTCATCGGCGCGCCCCCTTGTGTGCGCGAGAGGGGCGGAGGGATGTGCGCGCCGAGCCGCGCGGGCGGTCGCGGGTCGCGACCTTCGTACGTCGCGGGTGCCGAATAGGTTGGCACTGTCCACGCCTATCCTGGACAATAGGGACCGAAGGATACGCCGGGCATCCGACCCTGAGAACTGCGCGAACGGCTGAGCGCCTACTGCTGTGCCGCGCAGCAACGGAGGCAGCGCGTGCACGGCGCACGTCGCGGCGCGCGCGCGGCACCAACACCTCCGGCGGAGTATCGACGCGCACGGCTTGTTCTTCCGCCTTGGCAACCAGAGGAGTGCCTCGTCTGCCGATATGGCCAACTCCGCCTAGCGCGCTCGGCGCGTGCGCGGGTGCCCCAGCGCGCGCGCTTCCAGAAGGCGCGGCCCGCCGTGCGGCCGCGCGACAGAGTGTTGCCGCACCACCGGATGGGTAAACACTCGGATGGTAGGCGAAGCAGGAATATGGTGGATGCCACCTGCGCGACCGCTGGGTTGACTGGCGAATGCCGCGCGGCGGCCCCGCCTTTTCTTCTTCGCTGCGACCACGTAGGCCAAGTAATTGTGCAAGCATAGCGTCACGAACGAAGCGCGGTTCGCGTGGCGTGTGTCCGCCGCGCCGCACAGTGGCTGCCTTGGCCTTCCTGGGCGCGCGACGCGCGGCCTCGCGCGCGCGGTGGCGCGGGGGGCCGACAACGGAGCAGCCGTCTGTTGCCGAAGGCGCTCGTGTCCAGACGTAGCACTTCGCACGCCGTCTGCACGTGCCCGCAATAATTCCGGAACGTGCCCGCGCAAGAGAAAGTGCCCGACCAGCACAACTGATCGTCCTGGGCGCACGCCGCAGATTATAGGAGTCTGCGGGCCGCGCAGGAGGGGTTGCGCGGATTGGTCGCGCCTCGCTGGGAGGCAGCGCGAGATGCCGGTCACGTCCGAGTACGTCTATCGCGAAATTGAGCCAGCACCGCACACCGCTCTTCAAAGATTGGCGGGTGGATGGTATAGTGCTGACCAGGACCTCCAATCGGGCCCGTTCCGCCCATTCGCGCCGCTCCCCTTGCGAGGGCATGGAGCACGCAAGCCACTGCGCGTTGCGACGCGGCCCCCCTGGCACGGGTGGCGAGGGCGGTCCTGGCCGCGCCATCGCCCTTTCGAATGCAGGCGCTATCGCTGTCAGGCGCTCTGGAGAACGGCTCCGCGCATCCCCGCTACGCGCGGAAGAGGGTCCCGCGGTGCACAGGCGATCGAGCTCCGACAGGAGGGGTGCTGGCAGGACATGCAGGTCCGCGATGCAACTCAGCTGCGCCCCGACGAGATCCTGGCGGGCCTCGAACCCTGGCTCCGCCAGCACGCTGGCCGCACGCGCGATATCGGAGGCATCCCCTGCGCGCCGGCGGGCGCGCGCGCGCGCACGCCGCGGGCGCGCCAGCCGAGCAACCTTTTATTCCGCACTGGTGTAAATCGCGGGCGAGGCGAACCGATGCGACACTGCCTGTGCGGCGAAGACGTCGACCCGCGCCCGCGCGCGCCGCTCGCCTAGAAAACGCTTCACGCCTCTTGATATGCCGGTCACCGCGTCGCGCCCAGGGGGCGGCCCCGGGGGCGGTCGGGCCAGCGCGGCCACCCGCACGAGTCGACGGCACTCTTCGCTCGTGCCAGCCCGATCGCACCAGCCGGCGGTTTCGCCGCCGCGCCCCTGCAGCTGCAGGAGAGAACAGCAGCCATGCCGAACGCATAGAGCCGCGGCCTCGGCCGCCGCCGCATCGCTGAAACGCCCTGGGAAGCAACGGCGAAAGTCGCGGGCGAGCTCCATCTTGCGCAATGCCGGCTAGCGTGGCAGCCGGTTCCGCTTGCGCGCGCGCGCCCCGCGGTGCGCGCACGCGGGGCAGTCTTACTAACATGCAACACTCGCGGGCGGTGGCCCACAGCGGAAGGCCTCCGCGAGTTGTGCACGGACCCTCTTTCCCCCCAGACGCGAGAGCAAATCCCGCTCCTCGCGGCTGGGAAGATCGGCCAGGTTCCTTGCCGACTCCACGCGCTCTATCCACGCGTGGACCTGCCGCGGTGGCGTGGCCGCGCGCGCGTGTCTGGCGGCGCGCGGTTGCCGCGCTGCCTGGAGCGCCACTACCGCCGACCAGAATTGGTGCACGAGAAAATTGTGGTCGCGTGACTTTGCGGCGCCCTTCCTGAAAGTGCACTCAGCGACGCCGTTGTCTGAGAAGAAGACCACGCGGCGGCCGGCGAGCGCGCGTGCCCACGTGGACAGAGCCACGCACTGCGCCAGCATCTCGAGCGCCGCGATCTGCTGATCATTGCGGGCGCGTAATCCGCTGCACCAGTCGCGTAACGCCCGACGCGCGCGCGCGCCGCGGACCGTCGCGCTGAGACCTGAGAAATTCTTCTGGCGGGGCCATGTCGGCCCACTCGAACGTGTCTTCTGTGAGTAAAATTGCGGCGAGTCGCGCCGGGCTGCCGCGGGCGTCCGCCAGCGCGAGCACCGGCGGGCGCGCGTCGCGGCATCGCCAGGGCCGCGCGCGGGCGATGTCCCGTGCCAGTACGTCTCGCCACCAGCGCAGCGCGTCGCTCGCGTGTCCCGCGAGGCGGGGCAGGGAACAGTATGCCTGGTCGAAGAGCGGTCGCGCCATCGAGCGCCCGGCGCGCTCGAACACGTGGCAGCATGCCCACGACAGGCGACCCGCCATCTTCGACGCCTCGCCGGCCGTGAGCGCGCCTGACCTCAAGGCGCCGTCGATGACGGCAATCCACTGCTTTACTTTATCGTCGTCGGGCTTGACGTGGAAGCCCGATGCCGACGACCGGACGCGCAGCCCCAGGATCACGATCGACGGGCCCCACGCCATTTTTTCGGTCCTGCATGACGCTGGGCCCGAGGAGAGCGCGCACCAGCCTCGCAAAGCACTTGTCGGCGTGCTCCGCGAGGCCCTTCCTCTCAACCGAGAAGAAGTCGTCAACGTAGCGCAACGCCGGGAGCCACAGCAGCTTGCGCGCCGCGGCCGCCAGGAAGGCGCCCGCGCGCTCCCATCCGTGCACGCAGGCCAGGCCCCCGAAAGGCAGCGTGATGTGCTGGGCGGCCATGGCACGCCCGCGCAGGCGGCGGGTTACCCATGCGACCGCGCGGTGCCTAGGCAGGACCGGCACGCGCCTGAAGGCGGAGCCTACGTCCGCTTTCCAAAATTCGAGCTCAATCGAAATCTGCGCCCGCGCACGGGATTGACGCGCCGCTGCAGGCTGGATTGCGCGCGGCGCACCTCCTTGTGATAGGCACTTGCCAGTGCAACCAACTGGTCTATCGTGTCGCGGCGTCATTTTTCCTCCACGCTGGTAGCGCCGTTGACCCTCGCGCGAGAATAGTCGTCGACGCATCGCACCTGCGCTGCGGCGCGCGGGCGCGGCCGACGCCAGGCCGCGCGGCGCGCAAGCCTTTGGGGAGCCGTCTGGCTTGTTCCCTGCACTACTGAGAAGCGAGGTGCCAAAATCTTATCGTGCAGTGCCAAATCGTCGACCGGCACTGGCGATGTCAGTCGCCCGAGCGCGGCGTCCGCCACTGCCCCAGCATGCAATTCGGCAGCATGAGCGTCGTCGCGGAGACTAGCAATGATCGCCGCATTCTGCGCTTCCGCGCGGCCCATTACATCGCTGACAGGCTCGCGCACTTCGCGGGCCACGCGACGCTCGGCGACGCCGGAGGCTGGCAGCGCGCCCACGAACGGCGCCCCTTCGCGGAATAGGCGCTCAACGTCGTCGGCCCAACCGATCTCGGTCGCGATGGCGCCTAGGGTCGGGCCGTCGACCTCGGAGCTGGCCGCCGCGCCCACGCCGTCCAGCCAGGCCCGCTGGGCCCCCGAACGTCTCGACTCGCGGCAGCGCGCCTCTATGGCTGTGATCGCGGCCTCCCTTTCGCTGAAGATCTGCCGCGCGGCGCGTGCGGGGTGGCGCGCGCGAGTTGCGACTGTCGCGCCTGCTGGCAACTGCGCGACTTGACCCAGTCGACACAGGCGCGGAGATCGTCGTGCAGGGGCGCGGCGTCTTGAAACCACGCCGTGCCCTTCGACGCGGCATTAATGACAAAGTCGATATTTGCCTTGTCTCCCCCCTGCGACGCTGCGGCGCTGGCGCGCGGCAGGCGCGGGGCATCGCGGCCGCGCTCTCCGCCTCGGCGCTGGGCGCCAATTCTTCAAAACGCGGGAGCCACGAGCCCGCCGCGGCACTGCTTGCAGCGTTCCGCCCGTCAGGTACTGGCGCGCTCCGGTCTTCCGACGGGCACATTGCCCCAGAGGCCGTCACTGGCGCCCGCG
>CAUYUJ010019136.1:0-27500 GCA_963575745.1 Prorocentrum cordatum
TTATTAATTCTAAAGATTAATTATTGTTGGGACCCCTGGTGCACGGCCCCCCTGCGCCGCCTAGGCCGCAGCTACATTTTCATCATTTTTTTTCGCGAAATGCTTAAGCTTCAGAAAATGTGGATGGGGTCAGATTCGGTTGTTTTGTTGTTGTAATCGTTTTTCTACAAAAAAACATATAAAATAATATTAATAAAAAATATATATATAAATCAAATATAATTAACATGACATTTCTTGTTCTAATATAATCAAATTTCAAGAATCCCTTGCAAAAAAAATAAGGTAAAGTGGACATTCGCGCGCGCAAGACGAAATCCTTCCAAAAGCTTAGTGTTCGGAGCGATTTTAACATAAAAACATCAAAAAACCAATGGTTTTTCAACAAAAAAATGTCAAAATCTCATCCCGCGCGCTCTTGCGGATTCGTAGAAAAACCAACACTTTTTAAACATTTCTGTCAAACGGGCTTTTGCGAGCAACTTTTTCGAACTTATGCGACAACGGTTGCGCACCTGCCAGGGCCATCATCCCTGTCAAATAATACCATGCGGGACACATTCGTTTTTTCTTCGCGCGCGCACGCCGTCGTCGTCGGCCGCGGGGCCCTGAATAGTAGCCACGGTCGTCCGCATGCCACGAAGTGAAGTGTGCGAACGTCATAGGGCGGGAAGCTGGGTGTGGGTGGTGGCGAAGAGTCGTTTGGAAATTTGGTAGAGCTTGAAACGGCCCCCCCACAAAGTGGGGGTATTGCCCGCCTCCTATGAAAACCCTGGCACTGGTGAGAACGGAGTGTCCCCACGTGCTAGTAATTGTTGTTGTTGTTGTTGTTGTTGTTGTTGTTGTTGTTGTTGTTGTTGTTGTTGTTGTTGTTGTTGTTGTTTGTTGTTGTTTGTTGTTGTTGTTTGTTGTCGTCGTCCCACCCGCAACCCGCCCCGCGACCCACCCGCGACCCACCCCACGACCCACCCGCGACCCACCCGCGACCCACCCGCGACCCACCCGCGACCCACCCCGCGACCCACCCCGCGACCCACCCCGCGACCCACCCGCGACCCACCCCGCGACCCGCCCGCGGTCCACCCCGCGACACACCCGCGACCCACCCGCGACCCACCCGCGACCCACCCGCGACCCACCCGCGACCCACCCCGCGACCCACCCGCGACCCACCTTCGACCCAAACCACGTTCAAGGTACAAACCACCATTTTCGGCGCCTGCGGCGGGCTTTTTTTGCATTCCTTCCAGGTGGAGGGCCCGCGACCCACCCCGCGACCAACTCGCGACCAACCCGCGACCCAAACCACGTTCAGGGCACAAACCACATTTTTCGGCGCCTGCGGCGGGCATGTTTTGCATTCGTTTCAGGTGGAGAGCCCGCGGCCCACCCGCGACCACGTTCAGGGTACACACCATTTTTTTCGGCGCCTGCGGCGGGCATTTGTTGCATTCGCTGCCGGTGGAGAACCCGCGGCCCACCCGCGACCCAAACCACGTTCAGTGTACAAACCAATTTTTTCGGCGCCTGCGGCGGGCTGCTTTTGCATTCCTTCCAGGTGGATGTGGAGAACCCGCGACCCACCCGCGACCCAAACCACGTTCACTGAACAAACCAATGCCGCACAAGCGCGGCGGCGGATTTTTGCATGCCGTCTGAGCCCGCAACGACCTCTTCAAGCCCCGCGCATCCACGCCAGCCCGTCCAGCAACTTTGCCCTGGCGAGTTGCCTTGATCAGAGAAGTCGGGGAGCATAAAGTGGAAAAAAGGATTGCGTTGCCGTTATCTTGGGAAAGGAGGGGGAGGCAGGAGGAGTAAACAGGGGACGAGGAGGACGCGAAAGAAGAGAGGATGTAAGGAGAATGTGGAGAAAGAGGAGGAGGAGGAGCAGCAGGAGGACGAGGAGGGGGAGGAGGGGGAGGAGGAGGACGAGGAGGGGGAGGAGGGGGAGGAGGGGGATGATGATGATGATGATGATGATGATGATGATGATGATGATGATGATGATGATGATGATGATGATGATGATGGACGACAATGGGAGGACGATGATGGAGGCCGATGAGGGGGTGGACGACAATGGGAGGACGATGATGGAAGGACGAGGGGGGGAGAGGGAAGACGAGGAAGAAGAGGAGGAGGAGGACGAGGTGGATGAGGAGGAGGATGACGATGACGATGACGACGAGGAGGAGGACGAGGAAGAGGAGGAGGAGGAGGAGGAGGAGGAGGAGGAGGAGGAGGAGGAGAGCGCCATCGACAGGGAAGGTGGGGGCCACGAGGTCCGCCGGCTCGACGACGCCCGCGTCGCCCGCGCCCGCCCCCTCACTCTTATCCGCAATTGCGGGGTACTACGGTATGCATGTCCCAAACCCTGGATACCCGCCCTCTTCGTCTTCGATCGTACCCCTTTAGGGGGTTGTATTCCCTCCATGCCACGTGTAGTTGGACTGGCCACCTAACAAGAAAACGCAGGCGAAAGCAGAAAGGGAGATAATGAAAACGAAGGGGTCAAAGGAAGGGAGGGACGAGGGGAGGGCCACCAGGGAGGGAGGACGACGATTTGCTCCGCGAAATGTGCTAAAGTTTCCGCCATGGCTTGCGCCGGCCATTCCAACACAGGTGGACAATACACCGGACTCATTTCTATATCGCTCACTTCTACAATGCTCACTTTCAAATTGAGGTCCCGAAGGGGCCGCATATGCACGCACATGCCGCACAGTCGCATACACATGCCCATGCAACTCCGAAAAGGCCTCAATAGCATTGCCGCACATGCGCGCACCTGCCGAACGGTCCGATGCACAGTCGGACGCACAGTCTAGAACAGCTCCGAAAATACAAACGCACATGCCCGCACATGCCGCAAAGTCAAAGACTCGGAGAGGCAGGGATGGGTAAGTGGGGAGGAAAGGCCAGGAGGAGAGGCTGGCGCTCGAGCAACAAACACCATATCCAAATAAGTGTTGTGGCAGGCGACAGCACCAATCCAACACAGGGACGTGGTAAGTTGCGAAGAAGTCCCAAGCGAGAACGCGACTCTGCAACACATTGTCAGAAAGTATCAGGCGGGAGCCGCGATTCGGTTGTAAATTGTCAGGAACTCCCGAGCGAGAGCGCGATTCTTCAAAACATTGCAAGGAAGTATCAGGCGGGAGCCGTTGTTGTTGTTGTAAGTCGGGTGCCTACGACACAGTTTGACCTTCAAGACTTTCCCTGATAGAAACAGGGTGCGAGCCCCGGGAGGGGCACTTCAATCAAAAAGTACAATGTGCACAGGGCGGGGGGATCAACAACAATTGTTCTTCAGAAGTGAAAATTCAATCAACAAAAACAACAACAGCAGCAACAACAACAGCAACAGCAACAACAACAACGACGCAACAAGCAAAATCATCACCACGGATCCCCACTTCAGTCACGCACCCAGGGACAATGAATGATCGCTCGGCCCCCTCACTCTGATTAATATGCACCCCCTCCCCCAGGCGACCAGGGGCCAACCCGACACCATGCCGACACCACGCCGACCCGCCCCCCACCATCCCTGGCAAACAACCATACAAACCGCACTCTGCCTCCACATTTGAAGCATGCGAGGCCAACCCGATGCGCCCCTCGCCACCATCCCTGACAAAAACCCAGGCAAAGTACACTTGGGGCAAAGTCTTGAGTCATGTTCGTGAGGCCCGCGAGCACTTTGTATTGTTTTCGACAGGGACGGCGGGGGTGACAGCATATTCCCTGCAGTGCGCAGGGCTACAATCCCTGACAAAAAAAACATACAACATGCACCTCGCGGCTAAATCTGGATCATGCGCGGCCATCCCGCGATCACTGTCAAGTGGATTTTGTCAGGGACGACGGGGGTGGTGGCGCGTGGCCTGCTGTGCGCAGGCCCACCAGACACAATGATGGGCATCTGTTTTCGACAAGGATGGCGGGGGCCGACATGTTTTCCGATGTGTGCTGTCACGTGCGCAGGCGCACCTGACGCACTCTGCAAATGCCCCGAATGCGGCGCACTTGGCGCGGCTGGAGTGTGCGGCATACCTGGCGCACTCGGAGCACGTGGCGCATCTGGCGCACCAGGCTTGCCTGGCACGCTCGGGCCCCAGGGATGCCTGGCGCGCGTGGCGCCCCTGGCACGCGTGGCGCACCTCGCCCAAGCGTCGCGCACCTGGGGTCGGCGTTGGTTCCCAGTAGCTGTCCATCCAAAGACGACCGCTGAACATGCTCAGGCTCGGGTGTTACTTGTGTGTAGGGAGGGCGGGTGGGAGTGAGCTAGACGGCTTGCGGGTGGGCGGGTAGCTTGACCCCTCCCCCTACCCCCTCCCCTGGACCTGGAGGGGGGGGGGGGGGGGGGGGGAAGCGCCCCTGGAGCTCCCAGGAGCGCCCAAAGGGGGCCCTAGGAGGCGCCCAGACGGCCCCAAGATGCCTCCAGGAGGCTCCCAAGAGACCCCCAAGAGGCCACCGAAAGGCTTCAAGCGGATCCCCGAGGCACCCAAGATGCCCCCCAGACGCTCCAAAAGACCCCCCCCCCCTCCCGAGGCACCCAAGACGCCCAAGAGCCCCCCAGGACCGCCAAGAGACCCCCAAGAGACCCCCAAGAGGCCACCAAGAAGCGCCCAAACGATATCACAAGAGGCTCCGAGAGGCATCCAAGAGAACTCTGGCCCTTTTACTCGCCCTCCTCCTCCTGCTCCTCATTCCTCATATTTCTCTTCCTCCTCCTTCTCCTCCTCTTTCTCCTCCTCCTCATCATCATCATCAGCCGCCTCATCATCATCATCATCATCATCATCATCATCATCATCATCATCATCATCATCATCATCATCATCATCAGCAGCAGCAGCAGCAGCAGCAGCAGCATTATCCTCCTCATCATCATCAGCAGCATCATCATCATTACCATCATCAGGAGCAGCAGCATCATCATCATAATATTCATCATCAGCATCATCACCATCATCATCAGCAGCAGCATCATCATCAGCATCATCCGCATCATCAGAGTGAGGGGACCGAACGGTCATCCATTGTCCCTGGGTGCGTGGTGAGGATTATGCTTGTTGCGTTGCTGTTGTTGTCGTCATCGTCATTGGTGTTGTTGCTGCTGCTGATGCTGTTGCTGTTGCTGTTGTTGTTGCTGTTGTTGCTGTTGTTAATGGTGTTGTTGTTGGTGGTGGTGGTGTTGTTGCTGTTGTTGCTGTTGTTGCTATTGTTGTTGCTGTTGTTGTTGTTGTTGTTGTTGTTGTTGTTGTTGTTGTTGTTGTTGTTGTTCGCTGTCGTCGTCCCCCCCGCGACCTGGCCCGCGACCCACCGGCGACCCACCCCGCGACCCACCCGCGACCCACCCCGCGACCCAACCGCAACCCACCAACAACCCACCCCGCGACCCGCTCGCGACCCACCGGCGACCCACTCGCGACCCACCCGCGACCCACCCGCGACCCACCCGCGACCCGGCCCGCGACGCACCCGCGACCCACCGTTGACCCACCCGCGACTCATCTGCGACCCAACCTGCGAGCCACCTACATTGATGTAACAAAAAATCGGCGCCTGCGGCGGGCTTCTTCAGAGCCTCGCAGACTACCGACGTCCCCGCCGCCCTCTCACTCTTATCCACAACTGCGGGGTGCTACGTATTCATATTTCTTCTCCCCACTCTCTCATCCATCCATCCAGCCTCCTTCTTCTCCTCCTCCCTCCTCCGCACGGTTCGGCCGTCCACCTCTTAGCTCCCGCACTTCCATGATCACCTCAACTTGCCTGGGCATCGTTTCTAGATGGGCCGGTGGGGATACGCGAAGCGTCTAGCATTGTCGTTCCCCTACCTGCGTGGGAGAGCGTTTCTCGCCCGAACGCTTCCATCCCGCCCACCAGACACATCCCTTTTCCACATCTGCCTCGCATACTGATGCGCCTGATCCTCGTACTCTCCCCCCCCTTCCCGCGTTCCTTCTAGCCTCTGGTTTGCCTCCTGTCCTCCTCCTCCTCCTCCTCCTCCTCCTCCTCCTCCTCCTCCTCTTCCTCCTCCTCCTCCTCCTCCTCCTCCTCCTCCTCCTCCTCCTCCTGCTCCTCCTCCTCTTCTTTCTTTTTCATCAATCCCTGCAACCCACCCCTCCCTCCCCAGGCCCCTGCCCCTGCTCGTCCTCCTCCTGCTTCTCGTGCCTCTCTTCCTTCCTCCTCATCGTGATGATTATCGTAGCCTGCATCCCCAACCGTATCCAACGGCAACACACGAAGATCCGCCACCGTGCCCCCAGTCTCGTTGAGGCGTGGTAGGGGGCCACCAAGTACTGCTTGGCTGGGGTTGATGTGAATTTTCTATCCCCCCCCCCCCCGCACGCACCACGCAGGAAAGCATATGCATCCCCACCCCTTCCCCAGGCTATTGGGCTCCTGGGCTCCCCGACGGCCCCGACGCCTCCATGGAGTTCTCCAAGAAAGGCGATCCAAAGCTCTCGAGACAGCCTAGGAAGGCCACCAAGGCCTCCAAAACGGCCCAACGCTGCCGGAAGAGGCATCCGGCAGTTCCCCCAAAAAGATCGCGAGAGGCGCCACGGGAGCCCCGAGGGGTTCCCGAGGCATCCGAGAGAAGGTCAGGAGGCCCTCGAGGACGGCCAAAAGCACTCAAGCATCTGAGGAAACCCTCGGAAAGTTGTACCATGTCGCGTTTTCGGAGGACTCTTGGCTCAAGACGCGCCCACGAGAGCCTCGGAGGAGCCAAAGAGGAGCGCAGGCGGCCCAGGGTAGCCTCGAGAGGGCCCCATAAGATGGCCCTAAGAGGGACCCAGGACAGCCCAAGAGGGCCCCAAGAGACTTCCAAGACAACCCCCCGAGACTCCCCAGACGGCCGAGAGAGGCCCAAAACTGCTTCAGAGAGACTCAAGACGACCCAAGATGTTTCCAAGAGGGTCCTATTGGAGCTCAAGGCACCCCAAGACGGCCCAGGTAGCGCCCATGATAATCCCTCAAGGAAGAGAAGCGAAAAATGTCACATGCTACAGCCTTCTGAGCAGTGCTCGAAGCATCACTACACGGAGTGCTATGCTGGCACGGTGACGGGACTTATCGCAGGCAGCTGGATAATACAACGGGGCCCGCGGCATGCAATCACTGCAGGGAAGAGAGCGTGAGCAGCACCCCAACGTGGAGACTGCGGATCAACAATCACAGAAGGAGGCCCGGCTCCTCGGCAATTGGTCCACTCGACATGCTGGCTTCTACGGGCGAGCTACAATCTTACCACGGGGAAAACCATATGCGTCGTTTCTGACCGTCGTCCAACAACCTGCCAAGTCGACTCGCTCACGTACGGTATACCTCTCTCGACGCCCACAAGATAGAGAGTGGGGCCAGACCTTTCCGATCGGCTGGCCAGATCGAGACACGCTCGCGCTGAGGGAGGTACTCCAGCTACGGGCGCTGCTGGACTGGGACGCGCTGAACTCCTCGAAGACAGGCTGGCGCCCGCTCCTGCATGATCTGAGGCGGGCAGCGCCGGCCCGGTCCGCGAAGAGGTCCTCAGACTACCCGCGGGTCTGAAGAAGTGGGCAGAAGCATGAAGCAGGAAGGCGTTGAAGCAGAGTGGGTCTCCGCCCAGCCCCTGAAGAGGAGGGAGGGGGGGAAACCGCTGGACTCTGCAAGTAGGAAGGCGCCCAAAGTGCAGTGAGATCTGGATCTCCAAGGATACCTGCCTCCAACGACAAGGCGTGCACAGGAGAACTTGCAGGCGCGGGAACAAAATCCTCGACACGTCGGCGGCGCTCGGAAGGGCGAGGGCGGAGGACCCCGAGATCCTGGCGTCGCGAGTTTTCCGAGCCAGGCGCCTTCGAACAGTTTCGAGCCCCAGGGCCCTCACAGATCGATTCGAGCACACCCAAAAGGGAATCCAGTAGATTTTGGGCAATTGTATTGCAAATGTACTGCGCCGGAGAATTGTATTGCATCGTATCGCATGTAATGCATTGCACGCGAAAATCCAGCAATACACTTGCGCCCCAGAATGTATTGCACGCCCCAAATGTATTGCAACCCCACAAATATATTGCACCAAATCTATTGCACCACCACCCCTTGTCGCTGGACCCTCTTGTGGGTCAACCCGATCGATCAGGATCGAAAAGTGATGAAGGAAGATGGGGTCCGGGACCGCATGCGGGGCGTGATTGTCTGCGATGTTGTGAATTATTCGCAACGTCGGGTCTCAGGGAACACACAAGGGTCTTAAGTCGCTTGGGTGCTACGCCCCTCTGGGCCCCAAATCAAGCCGAAATCTGCGCGATCCCCCAAAGCGCCGACTACGACATTTCTGCCAGTGCCGAACGACAACCGACAATATGATCCAGAAAACTATCATTCGAGAAATCTGGGCCCATTTCTGCCGTGAACGTTGGAGGGGCGAAGGAGCTGAAGAAACTGGGCCAGCTTCCCGGCAAGTTGGTTCAGAAACGATGTCATTTTCTTCGGGAGGAGGTTTCTTAATCATATGCTCGACCGTATACTTGGCATCAGGTGGACAAACACGATGCCACTTGAGCGCGTACCGCACACGATACAGCCGACATACGAACTCCTACCTCGGCTGGTGCAGAAAGTGTCATCCTGCTCTTGGCTCAGGCCTTGCACGAGACTCCACACACACACACACACACACACACACACACACACACACGAGGACTTTGGGGCCAGAAGTCCTGAGTGGCGAGGATGCGCCGAGGCTCACCAAGCTCACTGCTGGCGGTGCAGCCCCGAGACGCGCCGTCCCCGCTGGAGGCGATGGCGCGCCCGCCCGTGCGAGGCTCCGAGGCGGCGGAGGCGCACCCGTGGCCACCATGCTGCAGGGCGGGGCCGCAGGGCCTGTCCGCGCGAGGCCCCTCGGCGCCAGGGACGAGCCGGGCGAGCTGGAGTCTGCTGCCGGCGGGCCTGCCCCAGGGCGCGCCAGGCCGGGCGAGGGCTGCGGCGCGCCCACGCGCAGGGGGCTCCGCGGCGGCGGCGGCACGCCCGCCTGGCTGCAGCCGAGCGCTGGAGGCGCGGCTCCGGGGCGGGCAGGGCCTTGCGGGGGCGGGGGCGCCCCGGGGTGCGCGCCGTCCGGCGGGGGCGGCGTCGCGCTCGGGCGGGCCGTGCCGGGCGCAAGGGGCGTAGGGCCCAGGCGGCCGAGGCGCCGGGGCGGCGGGAGCGCGCCCGCGTGCCCAGCGCCGGAAGCGGGCGGAGAGAGCCCCGCCCGGGCGGGGCTCTGAGGGGGCGGGGGAGGGCTCGGCCGGGCGCGGTCCGCCGCCGAGGGCGGGGATCCGGGCCTGGCGAGGCCGGAAGGGAGCGGCGGGAGGCCAGGGCTCGCAGCGCTCCTGGCGCTCGGAGGCGACCCCGCCAGCGCAGGGTCCGGCGCCAGCGGGGGCGGCCCTGGGCATGCAGGGCTGCGCGGCGGCGCGGGGGCGCCGAGGCTGGCCGCCTCCGTCGCCGGCGGCGAGGACAGGGCCCCGGGGCGCGCTGGGCCGAGCGCCAGCGCGGGCGGGCCCGGGCGCGCGGGGCCTCGAGCTGGCGGCGGAGGGCCGAGGTGCGCCGTACCAGGCGCTGGAGGCCCTGCGCCTGGCCGGGCCGCGCCGCGCGGCGGCGGGGGCGCACCAGGCCGGGCGTGGTCGGAGGCCAGCGGCGGCGGCCCCGTGCGCGCCGGCCCGCACGGGAGCGGGGAGCTGCCAGCTCTGCCGGGGCCGCGTGGGGGCAGAGGCGGGCCGAGGCCAACGCGGTCTGGCGCTGGCGGGGCGGGGCCTCTGTGGTGGCCCGGGCCAGAGGAGGAGCTGGGCGTGAGGATGTCTCCAAGTCGAGGGAGCTTCCTCAGAAGGGTTGGCCAGTATGACGGGGCGGGGCCGATCTGGCCAAGCCAGGGAAGGTTGTGCGCAGCTCGAGATCCCCCCCTAGGCATTTGGGAGGAGGACCCTCTACGCGTGCTGACCATGCTGAAGGTCAGAAAGCATGCGACGTCGAGGCTCTGAGGCCTGGGTCTCGCACCTCGCCATCCTCCGAGCCACTGTCACACGGCCCATCAGATTTGGCGCGTATATGCTCCGCCCCCTAGGGAAATCGACCTATTCACTGCGCCCGTCGGACCATGGGACTTTTCGTTGCGAACCCTTGGAAACCGAATTACTATGTCGAAGTCTTCCAGAGTGTATAAGAGATCTTGGTCTTACGCGCTCGGCCTACATCAGACACGGTCAAGGGTTACAAGAGCATGTGGGAGATCACTTGCAATAACAAGGGAACGAGTTGGAATGTAAGTTCAGCGGTGTTGGCATGTGGCCCAACCCTGACTGCATCAGACCAACTTCGTGCTTACAAAATCAAGTTCAGCACCCATGAACTGTCAATGAAACGTCACTCACTTCGCCCCTGGCCAGAAACCCACCAAAAATGACGCCCAGGCAGCTATCGAGATCTTCCGTGGTAGCAAGGAAGAGCATGGACAATAGCAGAATCGTCGGGCTGGAGGAGGGGGACCAGGGCGCGCGGCGCTGCGCGGCGGCGGCGCTGGGCCCAACTGCGCGGCGTCCAGAGCCTCGGAAGCACACACACAACCCATCCCTCTCCGATCTGGGCCTGTCCGAGGCCCGATCCCAGACCCCGGTGGGGCCGACATGTGTCCGCGGGATCCCGCGGCTCTGCCAGCTTCTGGCTCCCCTGAGATCCGTCCAACGTTGCGATCAAGAGAATTGCGACAGCGCAGAAATTCACGACTGGAGCCCCGGGGACCCCCTCTTTTTTCGGCGTCATTTTTCGAGCCGGATCGATCTCTGTGAGGGTCGACGGGGGCCCGAAGCTGTTCGAGGGCGCCCGGCTCGAAACAAGAAACCGCGACTCCAGGATCTGAGGGGATCGGCCGACCCCCGGCCCCGAGCGCGACCCGATGGACCGATCGACCGGCGAGACGCCCGGCAGCATCCGAGCGGCTGGTCGGCAGAGAGGCCGCCGAGCCCGGAGCGGAGGGGCCCGAGCCCGGGCGCGCGGCGCCCGTGGCCAGGGGCGCGGGGCCGAGCCTGTGGGGGCGGGGACCGAGCCGCCCCGGTGCGCATCACGCAGCACGCAGCGTGTTGGCGCGGAGCTCCACACGGGGGCTACGTGGGTCTGGCGCGGCACGGTGGCCGGAAACGTGGACCAGCACGCGCCCAGCCAACACGCAGCGTGTGAACACGGACGTCTTGAACACAGTGCGCGTCGCGTTTTCACGCGGGCGTGTCGAAGCTGTGCTCAGGCTCTGGCGAGTTTGCTTTCGCATGGCACTTCGCCGCCCCACGCTGAGGGTTCTTAACCCTCTGAGACCCTGGCGTCGCAATGTTTTGGGGCCAGGCGTCTTCGAACAGATTCGGGCCCCCGAACCCTCACAGATCGGTGCAGCTCGAGAACGTTGGAGGGTGAAAGCGGGGGTCTGCAACAGGGGGTCTTCAATGGGGGCTGAGTGGCTCATGTATTCTCAATGCATCGTTCATGTATGTGATCGGGTACGATTGGCATCAAATGTTGGTGGTCATGGAGGGCCAGTCGTTCGTGCCCGCGCGTTGCCCGCGCGGGCAAACGCGCCGTCCATCCACTATAATTAATGTGTGCGGGCGTTCTTGCATATTGCGTGTGGGGCGGCAAAGTGGAGTGCAAGTGTGTCTTGATTGTGCGATTGATGATCGCGTATGTTCCCAAACGATGACTTGTCGACCCCCAAGACAGATTTTGAATGAGTCCCGCGATTCTCCCAACTTGTCAATTCACATGTTCCTTTTTCCCCAACCAACCTGTGCTGTTGGGTCCTCTTTTTGAAGAGACGGTCCCCGCCCGCGTTCCTCCTCTCCTCCTCTTCCCCGTCCTCCTCCCTCCTCCCTCTGCCATGCGTTTCACCCACTCAGAACATCGCTTCGTGGCTCCATAGGGAGCTCCACCGAAGCCCCCAGTGGCACCGCCCGCATGCGTCCGCCACCAACCGGCACAGCCCTTGCTCCCTGCGTTTCGCCCACCCAGTACAAGGTTTCGTGTCCCCATAGGGGGCTCCACCGAAGCTCTCAGTGGCACCGCCCGCATGCGTCCGCCACCATCCAGCACAGCCCTTGCTCCCTGCGTTTCACCCACCCACTACAACGCTTCGTGGTCCCATAGAAGGCTCCACCGGTCCCATTGGCACCGCCCGCATGCGTCCGCCCCCACCCAGCACAGCCCTCGCCCCCTGCGTTTCACCCACCCAGTACAGCGTTTCGTGTCCCCATAGGGGGCTCCACCGAAGCTCTCAGTGGCACCGCCCGCATGCGTCTGCCACCATCCAGCACAGCCCTTGCTCCCTGCGTTTCACCCACCCACTACAGCGCTTCGTGGCCCCATAGGGAGCTCCACCGAAGGTCCCACTGGCACCGCCCGCATGCGTCCGCCACCACCCAGCACAGCCCTTGTTCCTGTGTTTCACCCACCCGCTACAGCGTTTCGTGGCCCCATGGGGAACTCCACCGAACGTCCCAGTGGCACCGCCCACATGCGTCCGACACCACCACCCTGTACAGCCATTGCTCACTGCGTTTCACCCACCCGATACAGCGCTTCGTGGCTCCAGAGGGAGCCCCACCGAAGGTCCCAGTGGCACCGCCCGCATGCGTCCGCCACCACCCAGCACAGCCCGTGCTCCCTGCGTTTCGCCCACCCAGGACAACGCCTCGTGGCCCCATAGGGAGCTCCACGGAAGGTCCCAAAGGCACCGCCCGCATGCGTCCGCCACCACCCAACACGGCCCTTGCTCCCTGCGCTTCACCCACCCAGTACAGCGCTTCGTGGCCCCATAGGGAGCGCCTCCTGAGAAGATATTCACAATTGCGGTAGTCACAACTTGATCTGGCTGGGCCTTTCACCTGGCTAATTTCCCAAATGTGAACTCACATTTCCCTGTCTCCCAGAAGGTGAATTCACATGTTTTTCCCAACCATCCTGTGGTGTGGGGTCCTCGTTTTGAAAAAACGGTCCCCGCGTCCCTCCTCATCCTCTCCTCCTTTTCTTCCTCCTCCTCCTCCTCCTCCTCCTCCTCCTCCTCCTCCTCCTCCTCCTCCTCCTCCTCCTCCCCCTCCTCCCTCCTCCCTGCGTTTCACCCACCCAATACAAGGTTTCGTGGCTCCATAGGGGGCTCCACCGAAGGTCCCAGTGGCACCGCCCGCATGCGTCCGCCACCACCCAGCACAGCCTTTGCTCCCTGCGTTTCGCCCACCCAGTACACCGCTTCGTGGCCCCATAGGGAGCTCCACCGAAGGTCCCGGTGGCACCGCCCGCATGCGTCCGCCACCACCCAGCACAGCCTTTGCTCCCTGCGTTTCACCCACCCAGTACAGCGCTTCGTGGCCCCATAGGGAGTCCCACCGAGAGTCCCAGTGGCACCGCCCGCATGCGTCCGCCACCACCCAGCACAGCCCTTGTTCCCTGTGTTTCACCCACCCAGTACTGCGCTTCATGACCCCATACGGGGCTCCACCGAGGCCCCAAGTGGCACCGCCCGCATGCGTCCGACACCACCCTGTACAGCCATTGCTCCCTGCTTTTCACCCACCCAGTACATGCGTCCGCCACCACCCAGCACAGCCCGTGCTCCCTGCGTTTCGCCCACCTAGTACAACGCTTCGTGGCTCCATAGGGGGCTCCACGAAAGGTCCCAAAGGCACCGCCCGCCCACCACCCAGCACAGCCCTTGCTCCCTGCGTTTCACGCACCCACAACGCTTCGTGGCCCCATAGGGAGCTTCACCGAAGGTCCCAGCGGCACCACCTGCATGCGTCCTCCACCAGCCAGCACAATTGCGATTTTCACAACTGCATATGGTTGGGTCCGTCGCCAAGCTAATTTTTCCTAAATGTGAATTCACATGTCTCTTGTTCCCAAAGATGTGAATTCACACTTTGCTTCTCGCACAATGTGAATTCACACTCTGCCCTGGCCTTCAAGATCCCCAAATCTGAGGCGCAGTGTTTCGCATGTCAGATTGGCTGGTCAGGTTTTGACGCTCACCTCACCGTTTTCGTTTATTCCTACTTTTTTGTTGCGCCCTCAGCGCACGTTGCCTTCGCCGCCTTTCACGAGCCCCCCGCCCCCTTGCTCTGTTAACCCTCAAGTCTCGCGGATGGGTGCAGGCGGGGAGCTTCAAGTGGTACCCCCGCCGAAAACAGCAATCGAGGATGCATCGCCCATGCATGGCTCATAAAGACACCATTGCCGGGACCCTGCGCCCGACCCCCACCTTCACCCTCTAAAAATGACGCAGAACGATGGGGTCCGGGGCTCTGGTCGTGGTTTTTCGTGATGCTACAATATATGTTCAAGGCTTACGACTTGGATTTACCTGGGCGTGCCTGAATTTACCTCGATGCATCTGCATGTCTACTTCGATGGATCCAGGTTGACCCCCGCAGGTCGATCGGCGAAAAGTCGTCAAGCTCGAAGGACACCCCACCCGCCTCCTTGTCGAACAGCGCTGGGCCGAGAAGGCGTGCAAGTGAGTTCGACTTGCGTGAAGTGCAGATTTCCTTTCATGCCTCGCCACGCCCCCCCCCCCGCCCCCCCCCGCCCCACGCGAGTAAACTTTCCGACGAACAAATCAAACATGGGCACTGACCAACAAATACCTACCTCGCTACTCCCTGGACCTCTCCCGGGACGCGTTCTGACCAACAGCGGGAGCGAATCCCATCGCCGTGACGAGGAGCGGGTGGAGCCATCGCGCTACCATCAAGAGGAGTGGACGCTGAGCTGGGAACGACGGGACTTGCCCAGCCAGGGCGAGCCTCGGCTTCGAATGGGCCCCGGGACATGGATCTGAGAAGCGGCCCGGAAGCCAGAGCCACTCCTGGACCCGAGGTGGCCATTGCGCTGGTGCACAGTTGCGCTCCAAAGCGATGCTGTTCCCATCGTACTTGCGGACCACATCCCAGAAAATATGTTCAAGCCCCCCGAAAAGGTATCAAAACCGCGTCTGCCCGAGACGCTGGCGGAGTGCCGAACGACTATCGCCTCCCAGGGTCCGACACGATACTTCCTCAGTACTCGAAGTTCTTCCTATTGAGCAGGGACCGACCGTCCCGGCATTCTTATAGGCGTAGCACGAAATGTTCTTAGAACCAGAAAATGTTCTAAGAACAAAAACAATGATCTTAGACAGTGAATCCGATGTGTTAAAACAAGACAGTCCCCGGCAGACACGTTCGAAGAACACTTCGTGAAACTACTGAAGGTCCTGAGAACATTGTTTGGTAGGCCTGTAGGCACGCCAGGAAGCTTCGCCACTGATCGATTCTAGCGATCAAGGCTCAAGGAGGTTGGAACGTCATAACTCTAGAGCCCGGATGCCTTTCTCTTGTTGCCGTCGCTCGCTCGCTCGCTCGTCGCCCCATCGGCCGGCCTGCCCCTTGGCTCCTCGCGACGGCCATGACGCGCCCACGAGGACACCGAGATGGCAACGAAAACCCCTCCTCCTCCTCCTCCTCCTCCTCCTCCTCCTCCTCCTCCTCCTCCTCCTCCTCTGGACGAGCGCGCTCCACTGCTCGCAGAGTAGCTACACGTCGTTCATGTCGAAGTGTGCTCATTTTTTGCCGTGGCAATGCTACGCGGCGCAACGGCTGCACGCGAGCTGTGACGGCGGGCGGCCGCTAGGCCACCCCGTAAAAGGTGCGGACCTCACCGTCTGTGAGCCGCACAGCTGCCTCGGCAACTCGCACGCCCGCCTGTGTGGGGTGTCATCCACCGAGCAGCTTCATCTTTGCGCTGGTGACCTGCTTCGATGCCGTCTGACCTCGGCATCGGTCACCCAACGAACGAAAAACACGCCCTGAGCAGCGCACTCCACAACGGCCACAAAATGTGAACGGCCCCGCTCTGTACAGCTGATGCCCCTGCGCAGGATCGAACATCCTGCTGGCCACGCTTCCGTTAGCACGGGCTGGTCCCGTGCTCGTGCTTGGCCCCTTCTGGCGGTGGGGGAGGCGCATCAGCAGGGGCTTGCGCTGCCTGCTCGGGCGGCTGGGGGCTAGGCATCAGGGCGCCTCTGCCGCGGCTGCGGCTCCGATGCGCCTGCGCGCCTACACCACCGCCGCGCCCCGAGCCACCCTCATATGCTCATATGTCACTATCTCCAGGGCACCGCTGTCGCGAGTACTGCATCGCACGGGCCCCCAGCACCTTGGAGCGCGCGCCGCAGTCCAGGCATCTGTGCCACTGGCCCTCCGTGGCGATGTTGTGCCTCCTGATGGTCGGGTCCCGCGGCCGTCCTCGCGCCGCTGGGCCATCGGCCGCACACGGCCCTGCGGCTGCACTGCCCCCGTCGGAGTCCTCGATGGGGTCGTCCTCCATCATCTCGTCATCGGCTGGCGCGGCTGCTGCCGCTGGCTGAGTCGCCACCCTTGCGGCCTCCCCTGCTGCAGCAGCCACCTCCTCAGGCGATGCGCCTGCTGCCGCTGCCGCTGCCGCTGCCGCCGCCACAGCTGCCGCTGCCGTGGCCGTGGCATTCCCTGCCGATGTCATGGCAGGCCTGGTCTCTTCAGCCTCGGGCTGCCGTCCACGCAGCTGGGCCTCTCGTCGGCGCTGCGCCCGCGCCTCCTCTTTTGTGGGCAGCACGACGTCCCCAAAGTCGCCGACCTCGACTGCCATGTCTGCCACGTAGTCAACCACCTGCTGCACCGTCTTCCAGCGGTCCAGCCAGGCGTCGATCTGCCACTGCGGCGGCATGGCCAGCTGCGCTCCTTTGACCGCCAACTCATCGGCGATCCTGTTGCCGCGCACGTGGAACGCATTCTGCCCTCTGCCATGCGCCCGCACATGCATCACCGTGAGCCCGTTCATGTTCTGGAAGGTCCCATCCACGACATTACAGATGCGCATCCAGATGTCGCAGCTGCTCCTCTGCGGCGCCGTACACCACAGTCGGCCCCTTCTCATGCCTCTCACGGCCATCTCGTAACCTGTGACCAGCGTGGTAGGGGCCGTCGCCCTCCTCAAGGCATACCAGATGGCCTGGAGCTCGGCCCGCCCCACCGATAGGTCAGCCCGCACTCCTGGCATGCTTCCATATGCTCCACCAAGCGTCGTATACTGTCCTTCTTCAGCAGGCACCTCAAACCGCATGTAGCCCCAGCCGTAGCCCTTGAGCATGTTGACGCCTTTGCCCGAGCCGTCGGTGAAGCAGACCCCCGGGATGAACGGCATGACGTCGTCCTCATCGACGCTGTCGCCCTCTGCGTTGACCGAGTGGTACTGCTCAATCCGGGTGTCGCCCTCGACGTCCTGGATGGGATGCGCCACCAGGCCGCAGTTGAGCAGCAAGCTCTCGCCGGTGCCCGCCATGCGCTGCACTATGCCCGCATGCTTGTCCGCCAGCTTGGTCCTGCTCTCTTCATGCGCCTCACAGCGCCCGAAGCGGTGCCTCTGAGTGCCCTGCGCGCGAGTGCACTGCTGGCACATGCCATCGGCCACCGTGCCGCGCTGCTGGAGCTTGGCCTGCGTGCAGTAGTCCTGCCCCACGTAGGCCTTGATAGCACCTTGGTGCGCAGCCCACCTACGCTTCTTGAGCAGCGCCCTCACTGGTTCCAAGAACGGCATCGGGGCCTCCTCTGTAATGCCCTTCTCATTAGCCCACTTTGTGAGGACCTGGCGCTCGATGGCCCTCTCCAGCTTGTACCTGATCGTCTTAGGCGCCACCGTGTGCAATGGCACCTGGACGCCTGCTGGTGCGAGCCTTCAGGGTCCTCAGGACTGCATCAGCTGGCCCTCTGACTGCCGACCATGCCATCTTGCCTGTCGTGGCCAGCCGCGCCGACGCCTTCTTCCATGCCGCGGCCATAGCCTCCTCGTCCATGGCCCTACTCCATACCACTTCAGCCCACTTTACCACTGGCCGTATGGTAAGACTTACCGCTGGGTCGGCCTCCTCAAGCCATAAGCGCAGGGTGCGATCCTTGCCCATGGCCTCGCCGCTCATCGCCATCGACATGTTGATGCGGGCCCTTTCAATGAGCTTCGGCGGCGCTCCGATGCAGGCCACCCCGCATCGCATGGACGGCAAGAAACCCAGCTTTGCTACCTTGGCTGTGCCAAGGCTGGCGCCCTGCTTCTTCAGGATATTCAACTTAGTACCTCTGTTGACCATGACCTCACCGCGCTCCTGCTGCTTGGGCCGCCGCTGTGCGCCCACGCCACCTGTGAAGTCCACGCCCAGCTGTATGCCATCTTCTTGGATCGCCAGGCCCCAGTCCTTGGCCCAGAGCTTGAATTTGGCCTTGGCCTGCTTGCCTGCCGTGTAGACATAGCTTTTTCCTTTCTCGGTGACTCCGTTCTTGTGCGTGGTGAGCGACAGCGGTAAGCCTTCTGCCTCAGCTGCCTGTATGTATGCCATCGAGGACTCCTTCGCCTCTCGTACCACTGCCTCCCGCTCGCCCTGGAGGTGGAGGATGGCGCCATCGACGCACAGCTTGACATACCTCTTGGCCCCCTTCAATGCACGGCCTAGCGCTGACCATGTCCAGCAGGATTATGGTGAAGCACTTGAGCGCCCGCGTGCCTCCTCGACTGCCTTCAGCCGCTGCCGACCACGTACGCATCCGCGTAGAGGCCACCATATCATCCAGCGTAACGGCCCTCTCCACAGCGAAGATGAAGATCATGAAGTGGAGCACCTGCTCTGGCATCCCCAGCTTGCGCCCGTGCTCCCACAGGCGCCCCATGGTGACGTGCTCAAACGCCCTGGACAGGTCCTTCACCACTGCCACGTTGATTTGGTCCTCAGGGCAGCTCCCGTCCCTGAGCATTAGGCCCCACATCGCGTATTCAGCGCCCTTACCTCTGCAAGCCCAGTCTTAAGGCCGTGTAACCATCTCTTCCCATTTGCGATACTCATCTGCCATCAACGCTTCAACCACTCTCAGCAGGGAGCACAAGAGGGCCAGCGGACGGCGCCCATCCTCGTGCGGCTTCGGCACCAGGAAGTAGGCCAACAGCTCAACCTGGGTAGGCCAATGAACGTAGTGGAGTATGTATTCCGCGAGGTCAACCAGCGCCTGGATGCCCTCTGACGATAGCCACGTCTACCATCTCGGGTGCCACCAGTCAGGGCCTACGCCAAGTGCTTGTCTTGAACAACCCGGCCGCTTCCCTGAACCGATCTGCCGTGACTCTGACCAGTGGCGCGGGGTAAACTCGTCCTTCCCAAGGTCGGGCGTGCTCTCCTCGGCTGCCAGCCCCATGCGAGGCCCATAGCTGGTACCACTGGTGGGCATGCCCATCCACCAGCGTCTGCCCGTCAAGCAACTCCAGCGCGTCCTTCTTGTAGTTCGCGATGGGCGCAGAGGGTCGCTCAGCATGGCGCCAGCGAGCCATGCGGTGCAAGAGACCTGCTGCATCCTTGCTGCCGTCCTTGAGTCTGCCCCATCCACGCTTTGGCCCTTTCCTGAGCCACAGTACTCACTATCTTGTTTGCCTGCTTGGGCAGCCACCGCCCTATCTCCATGACTGCTGCGAGCCGCTCTTCAGCGCCATCCTCATGTAGCCGCCAACGCTCGATGCCGAATAGGAGGTATTTTAGTCACTGTCCCGCGGCCCCGAGCTGTCGCAATCGGCGTCGCCCTCGGTGCAAGGCCCTGTCCAGGCACTCACGTAGCCATGCCGCCCGAGCTGGGTCTGGGCGCTTCGCCCTGGCTGCTTGCGCCACCAGTATATGGCTGCCGATCCGGTTGGCCGCCCAGCGCCAGGCCGTGGTCTCTACAGTCTGCCCAACGCCATCCCTTGCCCTGGGGCCCAGGAGCGGCGTGAGCACCGTCTCCGGCGAATCACCTCGGCCGCGGTACCGCGGGCGCTCCTCCTCTGGAATCTGGCAGATGCCCATGAGCTCCTCCTCGGCCTTGCGCGAGATCTTGCGCCAGTAGTTGTCCAGGTCCTCCTGGTCGAGCCTTCCAGTGTGGTTGGTCGGCCACGGCGGCCACTGCTGCGGTTGCGGCGCGCACCCGACTGGCAGCGCCATGGGAAAGGCACGCGGCTTGATGAAGCGCAGCACCTTGGCCTCCCTTGGCTGCTTCAGGCTGCGCATCCGCACTGGCCAATGCGGGGGGACCTCACTGTCCTCCACCCTCTCTACCTGGCTGAGGGCAGGGCTGAGGCCCTTGGCAACCACGAAATAGTCTATCTCTCGTCCTCCTCCGATGCCGTCGCACGTCACATTGCCCGTGGAGTGGAGCACTCCTCCCACGTCTTGGAACCATCCCGACTCATGCAAGGTGTGGGGTTCCAGCTGCGCGTCCATGCCGAGGATCCAAGGAACGGCATGCATCTCTGTGAGCTCACCAATGCGGTCCAGTATCAGCAGGTTGCGTTCTGACAACCCTTCGCCTGTCCACATATACGCCGAGACCAGCAGAACTCCTCCTGTGTCCCACAGCGGGCAGCGGGCCGCGCATATGCGCCCTCTCACGCCTGCGGGTGAGCAGTCCCGCTCCTGCTGGCCATACGCGTAGGTGAGACCGATGGACTTGGGCACCATGATGTATGTCCCCGCGCTGCGGCCTCCTCGAGCCCCCGTCGCACTGGGCGTCATCGCAATCGCCCGTGCTCTCTTGCAGGTCGCTGCCTGCACCTCCTCCTTCCAGTTGTCGTCCAGCCTGTGCTCCTGGCCCAGGATGCAGCTCGGCTTGGCGATGTACTCGTCTACGAAGGCGACCCCCTTGGCCCACGCGTTGCAGTTGGCGGTGTAGATCTCGATCCCCTTCGAGAGATTACCTCGCCCTCGTTTGCGCCTGCCTCGCTCTGCATGCGCTGCACTCGCACCATCTCCTGGCGCCCCCGTCGAGGCGCGCCTGCCCCGCGGGCTGTTTACCCCGTGGGTGCACCAGGGGGCAGGCTCCAGCAAAAACCTTGGCGACGGTGCCCAGCCCCTCGCGCTGTTTACCCCGCGGGTGCACCTGGGGGCTGGGTCTTGCGCTCTAGGCTGACCCTCAGGTTGCGCCTCCCGTAGGTTCTCGTGGCCCTCGCACTCCTCGTTGGCCCACGGCTGGCCTACGGTGTCAACCCCGCCGTGGACGCTTTGCTGCCCCCAAGGGTGCGCACTCACAGAGCTTGCGCACGCGATCAGCCACAGAAAGGTTGTCACCCATGTTCTGCGCCATGACATCCTTGTCCACGCCAGTGCCCTTGCACCAGTCCTCGAAGAGCTTCTCCTGCTCTGCTGCATCGAGGTCCATCGGGTCCGTGGCCTCGGGCTCTGCAGGTGGGCCCCCCGATGCTGGGATGCTGGCGAAGTGGTCTTTGTACTTCTCCCGCAGGGCCCTCTCACTCTCGTGGGCCTTCCTCTGGGCGTCCTTGAGCTCATTGTACGCCTGCATGAACTCTGAGTCCTCCTTCGCCATGCCCGTGATCTCCGACGCCTTGGCCGCCATCTCCTGCAGCAGCACCACGCGCTTCTCGGTGAGGGCACGCAGCTCATCAGCCCGTTCCTGTGCCGCCTGCTCCGCGGCCTTGAAGCTGGCCTGTGCGTCGGCCAACACCTTGCGCGTCTCCTCCACGTACTCAGCTGCCCTGGCCACCGTACGCTCCTTGTGCGTGATCTTGTTCTGCACAACCCGCGGCTGATCGTCCAGGCCCTTGTCTGGCTTGGCCGCCTCCGCTGCCTGGGCCGCCTTGTCCTTGGCACTCTGCACGGCCGCCAGCAGCTCCTGGTCCACCACGCCTTCCTTATGGAGTTTCTCGCAGAGCCGCGCAAGGTCCTCGACGTGGTTGGCTGCCGGCGCATGTACAGCTGCCCTTGGCCTCGGGGCTGTCGCCAGGGCTGGCCACTGTGCAGGCTGCGTCCACCAGCCCTTGGCCCATGGCTGCGTCCACCGTTGCTGCTGCCGTTGGCCCTGCTGCTTCGGCGTCCGCTTGCGCTTGTTCTGCTGCCACTGGTACGTGACCACCGACGACGTCCTAGGAGCAGCCTTGCCACAGCCACGGCACCAGGCTATCCACGGGTGGTTGTCGGTCGTGCCGCACGCACACGCCCACAGCGCGCCATGGTTCCCCTCGGCTCCCATGCGCACGAAACTTGATTGTCAGTTGCTTTTGCCTCAAAGCGCGAAACCCCTCGCGCTGACGTCGCCGACCGAGGCCGACTCGCGGTCGTCGGGCGGTTCATAGCCTTGAGCCAAAATGGCTACGGCGAAGTGTGCTCATTTCTAATTGTGCTCGTTTCTAATTGTTCCTGGCCCCCGAGAGGCCAGGAAGAGGCCCAGGATAGAACAATAGACATGAAAGGATCTTGTCCCCGAACAAAAATCAAATAACGTTCGAATAATTAGGCATGAACTATGTGTACTCGCAAATGGCCTGGATCCGCCGTGGGGGGGATTCCCGATCCAGCACAGCGAGGCGAACATGCGTTTTTGTGTCGGACTTTTGCGAGAGTAGGCACGTTGCGAGCAGTGTAGTGGAAGGCGCTCGGTGATGTCCTCACGGCATGTGTGTCATTTTTGTTCCGAATCTTCACCGTGGCGCCGTCGGCACATCTCCCTCCTCTGAAACCAGACATCAGGCGTCTCGATGTTCTTCGAGACACGGGCCCCCGACCTCTCGACCCCTTCCCCATGGGACCAGCTTTCATCCTGAGTCGTTTGTTGACGGTCCGGAGGCCCTGCAAGGACCCCCAGTAGAAGAAGAAACAACGCCATACACACCAACTCTTGGCGCTCCGGATTTCTTGGATCTGCGCTGGACACCCCTCCCGCGCCAGGGGCGGCGCCGGAGGCGCCGCCGGGGGGGGTCCAGCACGGATCCGAGAGATCCGCGCGGAGCGCCAAAAGCTTATGCTTGTGGCGTGTTTTCTCCTTTGGCCCAGAGGCCGAAGATAAAAAACATCTCTGATGGGCCTGTTTTCCAAAACCACCACCATAAGTTGGAGGGGGAGGGGGTCCTCCTCCTCCTCCTCCTCCTCCTCCTCCTCCTCCTCCTCCTCCTCCTCCTTCCCCCTCCAACCCACGGTAGTGGAGGTGGCGGAAGACAACCCCATCGACCTCCCGTCGTGATATTTTTCACGCCGCGAGGGGGTCTGGGAGCACCGCGAGGCGCCCCGGGGCGGCAGCGGGGGCCCAGCGCCCGCGGGGTCGGCGGCGGGGGGCGCCGCGCCCGGGCGGGCGGCGCCCCGCGGCGGGGGCGGCGGGCCCGGGCGCGCGCCGTCGGCGACCGCCGGCGGGCTGCCGGGGCGCGCCAGGCCGGAGGGGGGCGGGGGCGGGCCCGGGCGCGCGGCGTGGCGCGGGGGCGGCGGCGCGCCTGGGATCCGGGGGCGCGCAGACACGGATGAGCGATCCATGGACGTGGCGCGCGCGGTCGCCAGGTCCGTGGATCGGGGGGGGGGGGGGGCCAAAAATGCGGCCAGTGCCGTGCCGCCCCGCTCGGCGGCGGAAATCCGCGATTAGCCACAGAAACGGGACCCGTCGCTAATCCACGCCCCCTTAATCCATGTATGCGGATCGCCTGATGGGAGGGGGCCATGTCGTCCAGAGCCCCCCCTCGCTCGCGTCGTGAGGAGAAGCAGCGGGAGCGCGAGGATGTTGGGTCTGACGCTCTCGGCCTCCATAGGGGCCCTCACCGGGCCTCGGGGCCGTCAGGAAACGACACAGGATGGTCCCAGGGAAGAGGTTCAGACCTCTGGGGGGGGGCCAGGCACGTAGTAAAAAACACGACGTCGGGGGTCTGGGGGGGAGGGGCAGTGCCTCTGGCCAGCCTGCTTGGCCGGCCCCTTCCTCTCCACTCCTTGCAGATCTGGCCGCTGCAACTTTTTCATGCTGGGCGTGTTCGCCGGGCTTCGGGGCCCGAGACCCTCACGGAAAGATCAGGCTCGAAAAAAAAACGCAGAATGTTGGGTCTGGGGCTCCAGTCGTGGCTTTTCGCTATGGTGTAACTTGGTCGGATCTCAGGGCTCCAAGGCCGTCTGCCAAAGCAATCCGCGTGCGTTCCGTGCGTTCCGCTCGGGTCCGGGCCCTACTGTGACCGCTGGCCGACGCTCGCGCCACAGACGTTGGCCTGGATTGCCGCGCCGAGGCCTGGACGGCAAGGCGGTCCCAGAGACCTGTGCGCGCTACCTTGAGAACGGCTGGGCGATGCCGTTCGCGTTCATCATACTCCACACGCGAGGGAGATCCCATACCTGCGGCCAGCGCGATCCCTCCTGCCTTCCACGCTGCTGTTCCTTTCGTCGAGGCCTGCGGCTGAAGCTGTCAGGGCATTGCTGGACTACCCTGCCCCCACATTGGGCGCCTCTTTGGTGAAGCATGCGCGCGCTCCACTGCCGTTTGCAATCCCGCCTGCTGTCCAGAGTTGCGCGTCCTCCAAAGAGCTGTCGGACGCCGCCGGCGGTGCACCTGCGCGGGGACCTGGCCCGGGCAGAGCAGCGCCCACCTGTGCTCCTGATTTTCGAGGGCTGTGCTGCAGCTACAGCCCTGAGAACTGCACCATGCAACGCGCCATGATCGCCTAGGGAATAAAAATCTGGGTTCCCAGAACGAACCTTCAAGCCTCTCACAATCTCCCCCCCCCCCCCCAAAAAAAAAGACCCCTGCTGGCATGGCCGCCGAGCGACCCAGCCTCACGGGCCCCCTCTCTGCTGGCACTGAGCATAGGCCGTGCAGCTGCGTGCCGGCGCGTCTGCCGCCGCTCATGGCTGCCCCGCGGGCGCGGCGCGGCCACGCGAAGAAACTCGCTGGTCGGGCCGGCCGACGGCTCTGGACGCCCGAAGTGGGCACGGAGATGATGGGTATACGATGCCCAACAGCAAATGCTGTCCCAAACCAGCAGCGGCCGCTGCTGGGCAGGCGGCCCTCTGTCTCGAATGGCCACAGGCCGCGGCGGCGTGGACAGCGAGTCCTGTTCAAAATGAACAGGAACTGCTGTCGGGCATTGTACCCATTCTTTTCCTACCCATTTCGAGCGTCCAGAACGGCGGTACTCACGCGCAGCGTGTCGGCAGTGTGCGTGTGCCGGTGACTCTGGCACGACAGCGGCCGCGTCAAGCATGCCATCACCACTACGTTATCACATGCCATTTCAGAGCCAAGCTCTGCTACCCAGGTCATCGTCTTCACCTCCGATTGCCTCGCGAAGCGCGTCCCCACAGTCGGGCTACTACCAGGAGGAAGGTTCAATCAGGAACGAAGCCCTCTTGTGGCCCCAAGAGCGCCTGGGCGCACGAGGAGCGCTAGAGGTACAACCATGGAAGTACCCGAGGAAACGCGAGCCCATTCCGAATCCGAACTGGCCCATATTTCAGAGTTCTGACGGTGCGAGTCGACTCGAATTGTCTGGGCTGTGTGAGAGCGGCACGGTCAGAAATTTGAAGGACAAGGGTGTTGCCACGGGCAGTCAGCGAGACATACTGCGCAGCGTGCGATTTCCTGGCAATGCTGGATATTCCCGCCAGCTCCTCCTCAATTGGGAAAGGTTTGGGTCTGCCAATGTGGGAATGGTCGCTCGCCAGCTTGACGCTGCTGGTTATGGTCGCAATCTCGAGCGTGATAGTTTACTCCACTTGGTTCTGTCGGGGGCATCCGAGAGAAGACGGGCGTGTGCAAATCATGGCCCGAGACATATGCACGGCCCAGGGGGGGGTGGGCGGGGACGTCTGGAAGTAAGAAGAGGCGCCATGAAATCTGGAGAGATCTCATTGCCCCTGCCATGATATCCACACCCCCTAGTCATCACCCCTCTCTTGGCCGCCCCCAATTATGTGCAGTATGTTGCTTCGCATGGCTTGTTTGGGGTGCCCTTCCCGTTTGCCGAATCTGCCCGAAGCCGTGTGAAAGGCGAATCGTGATGGTTGAGCCGGTCTTGCCGCCTCTGCTTCTCGTGAGAACACCTTGCTGCCGATTCCCCCGTTGCATGACCACCTCCTCGCTCCGCCTCGACCTCGGGCTGAGGCTGCGAACTGGCTGACTGCCCAGAAGCAGACATCCTAAAGTCTGCTTCCTGCAGCAAGCCCCAGCTCCCGGCGGCGTCGATGCCGCCGCGTACCGGCTCGCGTCCTGCTCTGCCCGCCGAGTCGTCCAAGCCGGCAGGACCGCAGTCGGGAGCGGCCAAGAGGGGGGTGTCCAAGAGGGGGGGGTGCAAATCATGACCGGCGGCACGTGCGCGGCCCAGCGGGGGGGCCAGGGACGTAATGAAATAAGAAGAGGCGCAATGAAATCTCGAGAGATATCATGGCCCCCGCCATGATATCCACCCCCCCCTAGTCATCACCCCCCTCTTTTCCGCCCCCGACGCAGAGGCTCCCTCTGCCGAGCTGGCTGGAGGCCCCTTCCCCCCCCTGGGCTGCCGGGATCGCGGGCGGGGTCCTCGTGAGAAGGCCTCCGCCTGCCTCTGGGGCCATGCGGGGTCTCGCCATCGCTCGGACGCCCCTGCCCCGTGCCTCTGTTCGATTTCTTCCACGTGCCGTCACTGGAGGATCCAAGCTGCTCCTCGATGGCCCTCGCCGTCAAAATGCGCACGTCCGAGCGATGCCACAGGGTGGGGCCACTGCTGGCTGCGGCCGGGGCCCGCCCTCGCCCCGAGACGCCCGAGCGGGCCCCGAGGAGTGCGACGCGCAGCGGGGGCTCCCGGCTGCCGGCCGCGAGCGAGGCGCGCCGCCGCTCGGCCCACGCGGGAGTGGGGGGGATCCCGAGCGGGGCGCGGCGAGGGAGCGGCCCTCTGAGAGGGCGGGGGCCTCGTGGCCCTCCCGGCAAGGAGGGGGGGGGGGTCTGCCCTCTGCCTGGCGGCGTCCCAAGAAGCTTCTCGCAGGAATACATGAGGCATTTTGCGAGGCGGGGCGCCTTTTTTTTCTGCAGATAAAGAAAACATAGACGAATGGCAGCAACACCACAAACAACAACATCAACAACAACAACAACAACAACAACAACAACAACAACAACAACAACAACTACAACTACAACTACAATTACAACAACAACAACAACAACAACAACAACAACAACAACAACAACTGCAACAACAGCACCTACATCAGCAGAAACGACAACGACAACGACAACAGCAACAACAGCACCAACACCAGCAGCAACAACGACGACAACAACAACATCAACAGCAACAGCAACAGCAACAACCACAACAGTAACAACAGCACCAATAACAACAACGACAACCACACCAGCAACAACAACAACACCAATAACAATTGCAACAACTACACTCACAGCATCACTGGCAACAACAACAACGACACCAACAACAACGCCAACACAATCAATTGCAACAACAACAGCACCAACGACAACACCAGCGACCACAACAACAGCAACAGCGACAACATCCACAATCACAGCAACAATCGCATCAACAGCACACATAACAGCAACAACAACAACAGCAGCAACAGCAACAACAACAACAATCAGTGTAAGACTGTTCGCTCTTACATGCCCGTGTGTCATTCAAAACGAGTTCCCCACACCCTCGATACCCGCCCTTTTTGTATTCGATCACAC
>CAUYUJ010019136.1:32500-72500 GCA_963575745.1 Prorocentrum cordatum
GGGCCCGAGTAGATAGGCTCAAAGGATCGCGCCGCATCGCCGATGCATCGGCGATGCATCGGCGTGACGAACACCGGGCTCCAGATCAAGCCGCACGGCCAGTGTAGTGTGTCGGCGACGCGGCGCGGTCCTCCAGCAGCAGCAGCAGCAGCAGCAGCAGCAGCAGCATCACCAGCAGCAGCAGAGGCCCGGTCAAACCACCAGGGTTGGCCCGTAAACGGTAGAGGCTACAGCGCACTGGGTAAAGCGCACACTGGCGCATGGGAGAGCAAAGATTGTGCCTCCGAGGGGGGGGCGGGCTGTCCTCACGCATGCGCACAGTCTCAGATCCGACGTGGCGAAAAAACTGCAACATCGTCAAAAATCACGCCCAGAGCCCTGGACCCCATCTTTCTGAACCATTCTCGAGCCAGATCCATCTGCGGGGGTTTCTGGGCCCGAAACTTGACGAAAGCGCCCGGCTTAAAAAAATTGCGACGCCAGGATCTTAGGGAGAATGCTCGACGACTGCATCTTCACCACGCGGTTGCACGATTCAGACCAGTTGTACATATTGATCCAAATATCTCCACCCACAACCTCTTGATGTAAGAAGAAACAGGCAGATGATAGGATATCTTATACCGAATCAAACCCAGCGTTCGATCGGTGCGTCCACCCTCCCGCCACAGCTGGCGGGTCCAAGCAAAAAAGGCAATAGTGAACAAGAGAGTGCAAGCATGAGCGAGCGAGAGCAGCAGCAGAGATAATTCGAATTATCACCCTATATCTCACACCCTTGCTAATACAACTTTCACACAGGAAAAGGAAACGTTGCTAAATAATGCCTGGGCAAAATCTGCAGCTTCTAGAATACTGAATCACATCATTGGCTCGAACGGCCAAGCTACCGTCCGTGCACCAAGCAACAGATATCAAATAACAGAAATCAACGCACCGAGCAACAGATAATATAAAAGAAACCCACGAACTGAGCAACAGCTAAAATATTTACCTGAGGTCTGCGCACCGAGCAACAGATATCAATATATAAAATCTTTACCTGAGCTCTTGAAGGGGGTGCTTTCACTCGGCTTTTTAGCAATCAAAATCACTCATCATCCTCATAACCATTCACATCTGAGCCACTGCCTTGGCTGGCTCCAAAATATCGTCACATATAGGGTAGTGGAGTTCAGCGTGCACGCACTGCCGACCTGATGATGCTGTATGCAATGTAGTTATTGATGCTCGGGTCGAGGTTATAACTCCTGCTCTCGTCTGCGTCCATCTTGAGACACCGTCCTAGGCAATTTGCGTAGTGCCTGTCCTTGGTGTAGATCGTCTCGTAGCTGCCGCCCTCGTACTTGCCACTCCTCATTATCGTCGGTCCCATGGTCTCCAGCCACTGTCTCAGTAGAGCACTATCTCCCAGCATGATTGGTCCATCTCCCATGATCTCATCATCGTAGGTCTCTGGATCGGCTCGTACTGCGAGTGTTGTCGTCTTAGCTTTCGGCGTAGCCTTCGCCGTCCTGGATTTGACCTTGACCGACTTCTCAGGCAACTCCGGCTTGAACAGGTTGTCGCTGCTTGAACTATCCACCTCCATCGGCTCAGCGGTACCCTCGTCGTCGTTCTGCCTAGGCTGCATCACGTAAATGAATATGATGATACCCGCGATGAAAGAGACTAGTGTCACCACCGTAGGAGACGTCGAAAGACAAAATCCATGCGCTGCAAGTGCACAAAGTTGAACCATAACTACAACTTGGCCAGGTATCTGGATGGTTCTCTGCGCGCCACTCCTCTCCATCGGGTAATTGTCCGTTAGATCTTCCGAATAGAATGCCTCGACGTAGTCCTCATCTTGAACCTCGTCCTTGTCGTCATAGAAGCACTCGTCCACGTAGTTGTACGTCTCCACCGGCCACGTAGAGATCTCCTCGTCGTCCTTCCCGGTGTCATCGTACAGCTCCTGCTTGACGTACTTGGCCATCTTCGCGTTGAGCTCGTCCACCTCCTTGTTGGCTACCACCTTCTCTGGTCCAACAAGCTTTCGTCCGCGCATTGATGGTGCCCTGTCATCAGGCCCAAGAGTCCACAAATTTGATGTAACTATCTTCCTCGCGTAGCCTCCTGGAAGTACTTTCGTCAAACAGTCTGCTAGCATCTGCTCGCTCTTGACCCACTTGATGCTGACCTGTTTGAGTGACTGTCGCAATAAAGCCGCTTCAAGAGAAAGCCTCCTGTCCGTCATTGAGATCTTCTCCTTTGTGATCGCGTCGTATAGGCTCTTGCAGTCGGTCACCGAAATGCATTTCACCAGGCAGGTGTCGTGCACAATCTCGGTCATGTCCATCTCCGGGTACAGGATCTCCGCCAGGGTCGACCTCGTCCATATCAACATGTCCACTGGATCCGCACATGAGTAGGCCTCCGCTGATAAAGTAGATCGCACCACTCGTTGAATCTTGGAGGACTGCCACCCAATGCAGTGTACCTTGTACTCGTTGCTGTGGTCCTCGTTGATCTTCTGGTCGCCCAGCACGATGAAGTGTCCGCGTTGTGATCTGTGCTTCGGCAGATTGTCGAAAGCACTGTCGGTGACATTGATCACCATGGTCTCCCACAGGTTCAGGCCTGCTGAGAACCTGATCAGCAAGTCGTCCCGCTTCTGCATCCGCCTGATGGCCGCGTTGCCGTCCTGTAGGTCCTTCACCGTCGGAGTTCCCAACGTAGATGCCAGTCGGGATGCCTCGAAGGCCTCCTCGAAGCATATCATCCGCGCAGCCCACTGCAGTTGTCCAACTACCATTCGTAGTCCACGATGCTCTGCATGGGTCAAGGCGCTATCTGGCGCCTTGCTGCGCACTCTGGAGATACGTACAGTCTGCATCGACTTCACGTAGGCCTCCATGGTGACGTTGATGATGCCGTCCTTGTCCTGCCTGTAGGCCCGGCCACAGAACGTCGCCTGCTCTTTCCTCGCGTACTTGACCTCGCCAAAATCGATCTCCTTCTGCAGGTCCTTCATGATCTTGGCGCCCTCCGGGTCGTCCTGCTTGATGCCCATGAGGAAGTCGTCCACGTGTAGGCACATGATCCCGATGATCGTGCCCTCCGCATTGCGCTTGATGAAGGTCGCGGGCTCGAAGCTCAGGCCTTCCCATCCAAGCTTCACGAGCGTCTCGCGTAGTGCCACATACCACGCACGAGCTGCATCGTTGGTCCCGTAGATGCTCTTGTTTAACTTCAGCAGGTCGCCTGCCTTCACTCCCGGGATGTTGCACTTCCCGGGGTTCGTCGGGATACGGAAGTATAGCTCGCGTGTGATGGCTTTGCCTTGCAGAAAGGCTCCCTTCACATCTGCGATGACTAGGCCCAAGTTGAGGCTTGATACGATGCTGCACAGGAGTAACGTCATCTGTGCTGAGACTGTAGGTGAGTCCCGTCGTAGCTTGTCGTCAAACTCCTTCTCGTAGCCTCTTCCACTGATCCTGGCCTTCGGCTCGAAGGTCGTGGGATCCTTATGGGTCCAGACCACTTTGGAGCACAGGATCTTGTCCGGGTCGACCTTGTCGACTGCTGCTCCTGATATGTGGGTTGCTGCATCGTGCTTGCACCACGTGTTCCACTCCTTCTCCACCGCCTGCTGCATCTTCTTCCACTTGAGCTTGTCTTCGCCCAGCGTCTTCAGGTTGATCTCCTGATGCTTGTTGGCTCTCGTCGGTTGGCTGCACATCCGCTCGGCCACGAACGCCTCGACGAGCAGCGGTGTGTCTGCCAGCTGCTTGACTGGCCCAGTTTGTGCCCGGGCTCGTTTGATGCTGATCGGCACACCGCCCAGCAAGAACTCATTGATCGTGACTGGGTGTTCCTGGCGCTTGCCCTGCGCAGGCTGTCGCGTGCTTGACGATGATGTAGCTGGCTGATCCCGCGGTACCTCTGCTGGTACTGCTGCCGTTTCCTCCGCCTTCTGGCGTTCCCCCATGTGCCTCTGGATCCTGGCAGGCGCTCGAAGCTGAGCTCGATCGTCCTGAGCGTCGCCCCGCGTGGTCTGCTCGAGCTTCAGGCCCTTCCTGGCGTGCTTCTTGCCTCCGCGCTTCCCCTCCTTAGGTTCCTCCATGGTCTCGTCAGTATTGGTAGGCCCCTGCGGGGCTGCTGCAGGCTGTTGGCCACCTCCTGGTCCATCTCCAGCTTCCTCTTCCTTTCCCAGAGTGATCTCCTCGATGATCGCGATGGGGTCTTGCGATGCCACATCGTCGATGATCTGAGGGCTGGCTGTCCAGCCAACTCTCGAGATATCTTGAACCAGGTCGCGCGCGTCCAAGTTGAGAAGCCGCCGCCTCTCAATCTTGTACCCGGGTGTCGGGCCAGGTAGAAGAGGGGCCTTCCTGACGTTGTCCAGCTGGCTCAGGTCGGTCTTGCCCTGGCTGCTGGCCGCCACTGCTCCCAAGATGGTGTCCCAAGCTTGGTGCGCTCGAACAAGTCGTGCTCGTAGATCTCCCTCCGCTTGATCTTGACCAGCTGGTACTGTCTCGTACTCGTCGTCCAGCCTCTGACGCATTGGCATCACGTCGTTATCGTGTACCACTTCCGATCGTCGCTTCCTGCTGTCCGCTGGCTTCGTCAGCTCCACGTTGCCCTGAGCAGGTGCTGTTGGTGCCATCGTCGGTGCACTCGAGGGCGCATCACCTTGTCCACCTGCTGGCTGAGGTGGAACATCGCCCTGTCCAGGACGCTGCTGATGTCCTGGATCTCGGTGATCTTGATGTTGATATGGCTGCTGATATGGCCATTGATCTGGCTGTTGGTCTGGCTGTTGATCATCTCGTGCTGGGTTGTACTGTTGACCTCGAAGGTCCAGGAAACCACGCTGACCAGCTCGTCCACGTGCAGGTCCGCCATCTGAAAACAAGTCGGTAAACTGCATGGTGGTCACCTCATGCTCAGTCGCCCTTCGAAGGAGACTGGGTGAACTTAGGATCGGGATCCTGTTATGGATCAGCCAGTAACCGTGCTCATCCTTGCCCAGGCACCCGGCAGGTCCATGCCATCGTGCATGCAGGTTGCGCTTTAGGTTATCAGATCGCCAAAACATCAACAAATCACCTTGCTGAAATGGCCCTAGCTGGGGACTCGTCCTCGCCAGAACTGTCCGTCTCAATGCTGATGAGTTTGCTGCCTTGAAAAAGGATTCCGAACAGATCTGTTGAAGGTGTAGTCGGTTCCAGAATGACGTATTCTCGGCCACTCGTGAAACGCCTGCTGGGTCGTTATTCGGATTCGCCAAACTTGCAGGCAGTCGGTGTCCAGCTCCAAGTGCCCATTGCTGTGGTGAGAAGCCTGCCGCGCTGACAAGTTGATTGCACGCGTTGGCCATGCCACGCACTGCTGCTGCAACCGAATCTTGACCACGAACTTCCCCAGCGTTGAAGACAGTCGTCGCCATCTCCTTCAGGTATCGTATCTTCCTCTCGACTTTGCCCATTTGCCAGTGAGCCTCTGGAGCCGCGCTGTTGATCACAATGCCCAGGTCGTTGCACAGCGTCTCGAACTCGCCCATAAAGGTAGAGTCCTGGTCCTGCTCCACGGTGCGTGGTGGCCAGGCCCAGGTAAGCCATCCGAGTTCGAAAGCCTTCTTTGCTAACTCTGCCGTAGGTCTCGATCCGGGGCACGTGTAGATCGCCACGGTGAAGTCCGAGGCCACGTCCACGATAACAAGCACCACGTGCATGTTCTTGTCCAGGTCGGGCATGATCACGAAGTCCATGCTGATGGCTTCGTTAATGTCCTTAACCTTAGGCTGAGCTGCCGTAGGTCTCGCTGTCGTCCGAGCCTGCTCTCCACGCGTCGTGCATCTGAAGAGACGTGCTGCCTGTACCGCTCGTCGGCTAGCTCCACCATGCTGTAGATACCGTACCAGTGACTCCTTGTAGGGTCCATGTGAATGGCTCTCGTGTATCTTCTTGATAGCTGCTCGCATGAGTGGTGGCACCGCCGTCCATTCCGCCATCTCGATGTTCTCGCCATGCTTGCTGAAGATCGCCGCCGCGCTAGCGTGCATCGGCGCCTCCGTCTCCCCAGGGTTGGCCTCGAACTCGTCACAGTCGATGTCGTCGAAATTGTTGGTGTACCGGGCGTAGCCACCATGCCGCTTCTCGAGGTCCCGCTGATCCTCGATGCCGTCCAAGATCGTCTTGGCCAGCTCCTTGGTCCAGTTCCCAGGGCTCGATGCTGTTCCCTTCGGCCTGTTGATCACGCTCGTGTGTACGTGCTTCTCGTCACACCTGATGCTGTTGAGCTTCTTGCCGAGCATGATGGCCGTCGTCAGGAATCTCGTCGGCTTCTTGACCGGATCGCCCATGAAGTCCACCAGGTAGCTGCCCTCGGCGCACTGGCGCATCATCGCGCTCACGAACTCTGAGCCCAGCCATGGCATAAGCTGCCAGGCTGTTGACGTCAATGGGTTTTCCAGTAGCATATGAGCTCCTCGGCGCTTGCAGTTGATCCAGATCTGCTTGACGAATTGCAGGTGCTTCATGCCGATCGCTAGCTTACGCATCTTCATGTCCTTCGGGAACATGTAGGATATGTTCGTGAACGGGTCGCAGGGGAAACCCACAATGGTCATGTAGGGGTCATCCTCGTTCAGCTGCCTCAGGGCGGTCTTCTGCGACTTCGCGTCCAGCAGGTCGTCCCCGATCAGGATGTCCCTCGGCCTCGTCACTGGATGCCGTCGCTGCTGAGCTTCTGATGTGGCTGCCATGCCACCTGCGTAGAGCTCGCAGATGATGGGCCGCTTCTCCTCCGGGTCCGCCTTCAGCGTGTCCACGATCTGCTGGCACTGGTCCAGCTTGTCCTGAATCTCCTTCTCCCACGTCTCGATCTGCTTCCTCTGCTTCCGCCGTAGGATGCCCTTATCGATCTCCTGGACCTCTGCATTCCAGATGTCAATCTCGTCGGACGTGACTGATGGCTCGATCTTTGTCGTCTCCTTCTTCGGCCACTCCTTGAGCGAGATCGTCGGGTGTCCCTTCTCCGTCTTGTTGAGATGCACTTCGTACTCGTTGATCGCCTTGGAGTCCGCCTTCCGATCCTTGATGTATATCACTGTGTCGAGCTCCTCCAACTGGTGTATGCTCAGCAGTATTGGCGTCTTGGACTTCGGCAACCTCTGGAAGCGTAGGTTCACGTCAGCTCCAGCAAGTCCAGCCGTTACCTCTCGTTCTCCTTCTGCCATGACCGGGGCGCTATCATTCACGCCTCGGAAGCGCATGGATGATCCTCTCATCCGCGTGGTGACTCTGCCGTCCTCTGTGTAGCCGTCCAGTGATATTGAACCTCCACAGCCACGTAGGCACGCAGTGCCCAGTACAGCATGTCCATCTGGAATAGGTCCTTTTCGTACTGCGTAGGCTTCGATTCCTTCCAGCTCCCCGCAAGGTTGCTGCCGCCCTGGTGTTGGTGTGCGGTCGCCCTCTGGAACGTAGTTGGTTCCAGCTCGGCGTTGCGTCCACAGCCATGTCGGTCGTACTCTAATCGGCAGGCGCTCGCAGGCACCCCTTACGATGTCACGGAGCTCCGAGGTCTTGTCCCAGGCTGCTTGGCAGAGGTCGCAGGCCAGATTCCTGAGACCGTTCGGTAATATTTCCACGGTGATGTGCATGAGCTGCTGGAAACGATGTAGGGCCCAGTCCAAACAGAAATCCATATAGTCCCTGTAGGCCGCGTCCATGTTCTCGCAGCTTACCCACAACGCTGCGATCTGCCCCGCGCGATCTCGTATCTTCCGTAGGTCGGCCTCTGCGTTGTCTTCTTCCAGGTAGTCTGTACTTGGTCTGCTGGGCTCCGTCCTCGACCACGCCCCTGCTGTCGGTCGGCTCGTTGAGCTCACTGGAGTGCTCAGGGGTTCGTCAGATTCTTGTGCTTGATGCTCTCCAGGTACTGGGTGTGTTTCGTGAGCCTGGTCGATCCTCTCTTGGAAGTTCTGCTGGTCTCCTGCTGCTGATACCGCGTAGGGGTTCACGATCTGCTCCTCAGCGTCGGTTCTCACCTTCGTCAGACTCGTGATCTCCTCCATCGCCACGTCTACGCTTGCCAGCTGGTCGCCGACAATCTGCATGGCGGTCATGTCCATCGAGCTGTCCGCCATCAGCAACTTGACCGCGGTCGCCATTGCGAATCCAGCTCGTCGTAGAAAACCTCCAGGTCGTCCGTGAAAGCCTCGCCCTCCACGTCCGCCTCCTCGTCCTCCACGTTGTAGCGTACTGGATCCGCTCGCTGGTGACCTCGTCTTTTCGCACTCGGGGTCACCCTTCCAGTGGCCCTTCTTGTTGCACGCGTTGCACTTCGCGCGCGCCTTGATCTGCTTCAGCTCATCCTCAGCCTCTTTGCTGTCCATCTTGATGGAGGTCTGCTTGTTGATGTTGGCTTTCCAGCCTCTATTCGACTTGCTCTGAGCAAGCCGCTCCCGGGCCTGCTTGTAGTTGGGCTTGTGGTTGCGCCGTCCAGCTTTCCAGCCAAGGCGTTGAGCCTCCGTCGCCAGGGTGTCGCACTCCTCCTGGCTGATCTCGCCCGTGCCCACGTCATCAATCACTCCCTCGAACTCGTCGATGTCCGCTGCAAGTGCGCCGTCGTCCGCATCACTCAGGAAAACGTCCTCGTCGCACGGTGCACCTTCGTCTCCGAGTGGAGCATCTTCTTCTTCGTCGTCGCAGTCCACCGGGTAGGCTCCGTATCGTCCATGTCCACGATCGTCTCGGCCTGTGCTGTCCAGCTGTATCAGCATGGCTGCCGTCACGTCGTCCCAGATGTACTCGTTGTTGCATTGACCAAGGATCGCCTTGTGCTCTTGCATGCTGATGTTTGCTAGCTATAGTAGAAACTATGTCCGTAGGTCTTCGCTGACTGTTGTGTTCGTTGAAAGTGACTTGACCCGCTCGTACTCCGTGTCTCGTCTCGATATGTAGCCCTGCACAGACTCCGTTCGATTGCGAAAACCTCGGAAGAAATACTCCTCGAACGCTTGCTGCTTCTGTAGTGGTGCGATCCTTTCGCACGCTTGTCGTACTGTAGTTACCACCAGTTTGACTGCAGCAAGTGGGTCATTACCTGCTTCGTCCAAAACTGCTTGCGTACTGATCTCAGCCTTCTGTCGTGTGAGTGTCCACGCTCGTCCATTTAGAGAACTCGTGAGCTTGATCGCATAGAGCTTCTTGATGTTCTCCTCGCTCGCGTGGTAGCCGAGTATTGCGCGCTCCTCGAACTCCTCGCCGTAGGATGGGTCGCCGTTGTAGTGCACCACGCCCTCCTTGTCAACGAAAAGGGGGCCGTCATTGAACTGCTGCTGCTGCCTGGACGTCATCTTGATGACTGTGATGCTACTGAGCTTGTCTCCGATGTAGTAGCTGTCTTGATCGTTGCTGCTGTAGTTCTGCTGCTCGCCCGGGATGCCGTTGATGCAACGGTCCTCGTCCAAGCTGTCGTAGGTAATGATTTTGAACGTCTTGTCGATCACCGTGATCTGTTGAGCGCAGTGGTTAAGCACCGCGAGGATGTAAGTGAGCGCCAGCATATATCTGCACGGCCAATCTGTATGAAATCCTCGTACCGCGGACTGATTCAGTTCGGGCTACCAGTGCAAATACTGATCCACATCTCTCCATCCACAACCTCTTGATGCAAGAAGAAACAGGCAAATAATATGATATCTTATACCGAATGAAACTCAGCGTTCGATAGGTGCGTCCACCCTCCCGCCACAGTTGGCGGGTCCAAGCCAAAACGGCAATAGTGAACAAGAGAGTGCAAGCATGAGCGAGCGAGAGCAGCAGCAGAGATAATTCTAATTGTCATCCTATATCTCACATCCTTGCTAATACAACTTTCACACAGTGGGAGCATGCACACAAAAACGGCAGGCGGCGCGGACGGCCGAGCGCCCTCGCCCCTCGCGGGCGAACGGCGGCAAACCGCCCAGGGGACCACGCGGGCGCGGGGCCCCCCCGCGGCGCCGGGGCGCCAGGGAGTGAAGGAAGGATCGGAGGATCGGAGGATCGAACAGCATGCGGCGCGCACGATACCCTGAGATCCGACGTGGCGAAAACACTGCCACGTCGCAAAACAAGTACGTCCAGAGCCCTGGAAACCCCTATATTTTTGCGTCCTTTTCCGAGCCCGATCGATCTGTGAGGGCGCCCAGGCCCGAACAAAAAGACGAAAAAGCCCGGCTCGACCAAATTGCGACGCCAGGATCTCAGGGATCCCTATACTCCCAGACCCCCGACGTCATGACTTCCCTCATAGCGCCGACTATCATAGCTCTCGACCCATCTCATTCCCCTGGGCCGGTTTTTTCAGCCTGAGTCGTCGTACAGCGATCCGTGGCCCCATAGGGAGCTCCACCGAGAGTCCCAGTGGCGCAGCCCGGATGCTTCGTGGCCCCATGGCGAGCTGCACCAAAGGTCTCAGTGTCGCAGCCCACATGCGTCTCCCCCACCCAGTTTCGTGGCCCGATAAGGAGATAAAGAGCTTTTCCGAAGGTCCCAGTGTCGCAGCCCGCATGCGTCTCCCCCACACAGTGCAGCGCTCCGTGGCCCCATAGCGAGTTACACCGAAGGTCCCAGTGGCACAGCCCGCATGCGTCTCCCGCACTCAGGACAGCGCTTCGTGGCCCCGTAGGGAGCTGCACCAAAGGTCCCAGTGGCGCATCCCGCATGCGCCTCCCCGACCAGCACACCGTTTCGGAGCCCCATAGGGAGCTCCACCGAAGGTCCCAGTGGCACAGCCCGCATGCGTCTCCCCCACTCAGGACAGCGCTTCGTGGCCCTAATTATAAGGAGCTCTACCAAAGGTCCCAGTTGCGCAACTCGTATGCGTCTCCCCCACCCACTACAACGTTTCGTGGCTAGATCGGGAGCTCCACCAAAGGTCCCGTGGCGCAGCCCGCATGCGTCTCCCCCACCCACTACAACGTTTCGTGGCCCCGTAGGGAGCTCCACCGACGGTCCCAGTGTCGCACACCCACTCAGGACAACGCTTCGTGGCCCCACAGGGAGATCCACCAAAGGTCCTACTGGCGCAGCACGCATGCGTCTCCCCCACCTAGTACAGCGCTCCGTGGCCCCATAGGGAGCTCTACCGAGGGTCCCAGTGGCGCAGCCCGCATGCGTATCCCCAATCCAGTACATGGCCCCATAGGGAGCTGCACCGAAAGTCCCAGTGTCGCAGCCCGCATGCGTCCCCCCCACTTCCCAGCGCGAAGATCACACCGGAGCCGCCTGTGGACCCCACTTTCCCGCCACCTCTTCCGGGCCACCTCTTCCGGGCCGGTCCGGCCAGGCGAAAACACGCCCGGTGTGAGCAAATCACAACATGCTGGATGTATAGGGATATAGCTGGAGGAGGAGGAGGAGGAGGAGGAGGAGGAGGAGGAGGAGGAGGAGGAGGAGGAGGAGGAGGGGGAGGAGGAGGGAGGAGGAGGGAGGAGGAGGAGGAGGAGGAGGAGGAGGAGGAGGAGGAGGAGGAGGAGGAGGAGGAGGAGGGGGGAGGAGGATCTCTCAGGGTATAACGCTGGATGTACAGGGAAGGTGCATTGGGGGGAGAAGAGGAGGGCCACCGCGGCGGGGGCGGCGGCACGCGGCGAGACCGAACGCCTGTGCGCCCCGAGGCGGGAGGAGGGGAGGAGGAGGAGGAGGAGGAGGAGGAGGAGGAGGAGGAGAGGACGAGGAAAAGGAAAAGGAGGAGGAGGAGGAGGAGGAAGAGGAGGAGGGGGAGGAGGATCTCAGGAGAGCTCTGCTCGGACATCCCCCCGGGGAGCGGGGCCCGCTGAAGCGCTTGGCCAACCCCCGCGGGCACCCGGCGCAGCGCGGCCCAGCGCGGGCGCGGCGGCGCCCGCGCGCGCGGGGCCCCGCGCGAGCGGCGGCGGCCCGGGCTCGGCGCGGCCCAGCGCGGGCGGCGGGCAGCCCAGGCGCGCCGGGCCCGGCGGCGGGGGCGGGGCGCCTGCCGGACGGCCCCGGCGAGCACGCAGGGACGGCCCCCCCGCGAGCACACAGTGGATCGCACGAGTGCGTGCGTGCTTCAGGTCGGGCATGTCCTCCTACAGGCGGATTGTGGAAGAAAAATAAAAGTAGTCAACAAAAACATTCCCAAATAGGCACACACACACAAAAAAATAAACATCGTCCCCATATTATGTTTTGACTATTTCGGAATATTCCACCTGTATGCGAGGGACATGCCCGACTTAAGACGTGTTGTTGGACGTTCTGCGAAGAATGGCGTGCGAGGAAGCGGGGAAGGAGAGGGGAGAGAAAGGTCAGCCGCCCCGAGGTTGCTGCTGCAAGGAGCCCCCCCAGCCACCTCCCGCCCCCGGCGGGAAGGGGGGAGCCCCCCCCCCCAGACCCAAGAGGTCCGGCGCGCCAAGAGAATGGGCGCGGGCGGTTTGGGGCCGTTGTCGGCCTCCCCGGATCTCTAACGTTTCGAGAGGAGGAAGAGGAGGAGAAAGGAGGAGGAGGAGGAGGAAGAGGAGGAGGAGGCTTGGCATGATTTTCGGCCTCGGGGGGGCCTCGCCGGGCCCCAGGGCCGTCAACAAAACTGTTCGGGACGAAGAGCCGGCCCGGGGGGGCAAGGTCCAGGCCTCCAGGGAAGCCGTCTTGGGAAACCCACGCCGTCGGATGGTCTTGGGCAGACGAATAGCCAGGACGAGGATAAAGTCAGGTGAGGATGCGTCGAGAGTCTCGGAGATCTGGGGGCTCTGGAGGATGTCTCGGGCGCCGCAGCCTTCTTAGTCGGCGGTGGACAAACCTCCCTTTAGCAAACCACCCTTTAGTGAAAACAGCCTATAGGGACCGAAACCGACGGACCTGGACCCGCAAAAATGACGGCCGCGGCGCCCTCTCGCGAACCGAAAATGGCCAGTTCGCTAATCGGCGTGTCAGGGTAGGAGGTCTATATCAACCTCCGACTTATAGAGCGTTCCAGAACGCGCTGGTAGCGATCCGGAACGCTCCGGCACGGAGTGATCCTCGCCCTGGCTCTGTCCGACTGGGGGCCCTCGCCTGGCCTCGGGAGCGTCGGATAACTCTGTCCAACTGGGGTTGTGTTGCTCCGATCGTGCTGAAAGACCCCATCCCAGAAAAGAATTCGATCACCTGGAAAAGTGTCGGAAGATTGTCGAAAGAGTGTCGAAACAGTGTCTCCCAGGGCCCGACACGTGAAAACCCTCGAGTTTCGGTACTTTCTGGGTGCTCGAAAAATCTTTCTGGTGATCAACTCTAAAGTGGGCTGGAACACCATAAGACTGGGGGCCCTCGCCGGGCCTCGGGAGCGTCAGAAAACTAATCAGAACCGAAAGCCGGCCATAGAAAAGTGGTCTGGACCTCTTGGGCCCACGCATCGAAAGAATTGCAACAGCCGGATGTTTGGACCTCTCGAGTATGTAGGGGATCGGCTACAGCATTGATTTGCTCCGACACTGGACTATCTTTGTCGACTATATATATATATATATATACAAGACTGCAGTGGCGCTTCGCGCCATGCACCTTGGCCCATAAAGTTCGGCATGCAGGCGGGATGGCAGGAAGGTCAAGCCGGCAATTTAGCAATAACTCCTTGTTGCCTTTTCTGGCATCGTCGTTATCATAATGTTATTCGTTATCCTTCCTCAATGCTTCTGTTTCTTCATTCTCGCCATACCCTGCGCATTCTCCCAATCCTCCTCAGTTCTTTTTTGCGGAGGCTCCTCCTTGGAGAGCCTCTGGGGGCCTCACAAAATTGCTCATGCTTTTTCAAGGCTTTTTGGAGGCCTCCTGGGCGTGTTTTGGGGTCCTCTGGGGGCTTCCTCGGGCCACCCTGCCTCCAACCGCGGTCTCCCTGAATGATTCGGTCACGATTTGGAATGCTTCAGATCGTGTCTTCGGGCCATCTTGTGGGCCGCCATGGGGTACTCTTAGGGCCATCTTGGACCCCTGTTGTACTGTTTTGGGGCTGTCTTGGACTGCCTGGAAGCCCTTTCGGATAGTTGTGGGGCGATTTTGCAGCCTTCCAGGCGGCTTCGGACGCCCAGAAGACCGCTGTCTTGGAGCGTCGGGAAGCAGAAAAGAGGATAACCCCAAAATTCACAAAAAAAAAAAAAAAAAAAAAAAAAAAAAAAAAAAAAAAAAAAAAAAAATCACAGGTTTTTGCCTCTTGGGTCCTTCTTGGGACTGCTCTTGGAGCCTCTCGGGACGTTTCGGAACGATCTTTGGGGGTATGACGGCTTCGTGGGCGTCGTCGTGGACCGTATTGGGGCTCTCTGGGGTCGTTTCGGGAGCGCGCCGGAACGCCTGGAACCCGTCTGGGGCCGTCTTCGGGTGCTGGGAAGGCTTGGCGAAACGCCCTGCGAGGCCCGGGGGGCCGCTTCGAGGCCCGTCCGGAGGGTCCCAAAGCCCCAGATCCCGGGAGTCCGGTTTTGGGGTGGGGGGGTGACGGGTTTTCCCCCCGCCCGGGCTTATAAAAATATAGGAAGAGGAATACACGAAGCATGTGCAGAACAATTTCCGTGGATGTGTAAAACATTCTGTGCATGCTTCGTAGATGCGACGACAAAATCAGGTTTGGGGCAAATCAGTTGTGCAGCCGATCCCCTACTCGACCCTCGGGGGGCCTGGGAGAGCGCCAGGGAGGCTCCCACCGGCAGGCCCAGCTCTCTGACGGCACGACGGTGTCAATCCTGGCGTTGCTCCCCCGCCTCGGCCTTCATGGCCCGCGACCCGGCTCCAGGACCGCAAAGCATCGATCCGGGACAAAGCCTGCCCCAGGCGCCGGGGTCGGGAGCTCTGGGACCGCGGGCTGAGACACACACACACATCTGAAGATGTCTAGGGGGGGGTGGGGGCGCCAAGAAGGCCGCCAGCAGGGCCCCAGCGGGAGGGCCCCCGGCACAGCCACGGGAGCGGCCCCAAAGGCTTTTCTTTTGTTCTCCCCTGGCAATACTATACTGGATGTGCGGACGGGCCCTGAGATCCGACGCTGCGAACAAACTGCAACAGCGCGAAAAATCAGGACCGGAGCCCTGCATGGGCCCCATCTTGCTGCCACGTCTTTCAGGCCGGCCCGACCTGTGAGGGCCCCGGGGCCCGGAGCCGGGCGGAAACGCCCCGTGAGAAAAATTACGCACGCCTGGATCTCGGAGTAGTGCTGGATGTAGGGCAGGGGTGGGGGGAGGGGAGGGGCTAGCCCAGGAAGCCCGTCCACGCCCGCGATCGTGGCGCGAGAGCTGCGGGGGGCGAGGCGCTGAGGGGGAGGGGGCAGGGTCCCCCCAGCGCGTTCCGCCCTCGGGGCCAGCGGGAGCGGGGCGAGGCCAGGGGAGAGCGTGCCCCCCTCCCCAGAAGTTGCCAAAATGGTCCCTGCGGCCCGAGGTGTCCCCAGGACTTCCAGGGAGGCCCTCACGGCCTCCAGGGAACCCGTGCACGAGGTCCCAGGGCCCCAGGGGGGCCCAGGACCACACCTCCCCTGAGATCCGACGTAGCGGAAAAATACAACATCGTACAAAAAATCAGGACCGGTCATGCATCGATCGATCTGCGAGGGTCCCCGGGCACGAAAAAAAGAAAAAACGCGCGGCTCGAAAAAAAAGCAACGCCAGGATCTCAGGACCCGGCAGCACCCGACGGCGTCCTCCTCCCCGACCCACCCAGGCAACCCCAGATCTCCACCTGTCGGCAACATGCAAAAGCGACCCCGGGCAAGAGTGGCCTTTGTTGCGCAGCTCCACCCGGCCGTTGCGTATACGGTGCGGCGGTAGAGGCCTGCGTGCCTGGGAGTGGCCCCCCGCAGCGTCCCCCGACAGCAGCGCACCAGAGGTCACTCTGGCGGAAGGTTTCGGTGGCAACTCATAGGAGCCTGCCATGATGGACCTGTTCTCTACCCCCACTATCATAAGTAGGAGGGGGGAAGGAGGAGGGGGGAAGGAGGAGGAGGAGGAGGAGGAGGAGGAGGAGGAGGAGGAGGAGGAGGAGGACCCCCTCCCCCTCCAACTTATGGTGGTGGTGGTGGTAAACAGGCTCATCATACCATGCCACCTTCCTGACTCCTGCGAGTCGACGCTCATGGACGGAATTATGAGGGCACGCAAGGTTCCCGCGATTTGCTGCCATGTGTGCGTGCGTGTCACTCTTACGCACAGCCGAATCTGGGCGGCCTCCCAGAGCGTATGTGACGGCCTCTATTGGCGGCGCGCACCAAGGATTGGGGGGAAGACCTCTTTGAAGGAGGCTGCTTCTCACAAAGCGCCGACCCTACATCTGTAGACAAGGCCCGCGCCTTCTGAAAAACAGACAAATTTCTGGGAAGCCTTTCCCCCCTCCCGGTACCCTCCCTGAGATCCGACGTCTCGGAAAAACTTGCAACATCCGACAAAATCGCGACCGGAGTCCCAGACCGCAGCTCTCTGCGCCATTTGTCGAGCCGGATCGATCTACGAGGGCCCTGGGGCTCGAAACTGTTCGAAAACCCTCCCCAGACCCCCGACGTCGTTATTGTTTCACAAAGTCGACCCCCAGAGGTCTGGACCCCTTCCCTGGGACTGGTTTTTCCTCCTGGCGTTTTTTTATGGTCCCCGGGCCCGGAGAGGCCCTCCGGAGGCTGCAAAACAGCAAAAACATGCCGTCGGGATTTCTTCACCACGCGAGGGAGGGGGACCTGGGGTCGACACGAGCAAAAACTGCGACGCCAGGACCTCAGGCTTCCCCCCCCCCTCTGCGCGCGGTCCGAGGGTCATATTGCTCCCATCGTACTTAAGGACCACATCCCAGAAATAATTTCGAGCACCCGGAAAAGTGTCGAAAGAGTGTCGAAACAGTGTCGGACGAGTGTCTCCCAGGGCCCGACACGTGAAAACCCTCGAGTTTCGGTACTTTCCTTCTGGTGCTCGAAATTCTTTCTGGTGGTCGAGGCTACAGCAGGTTGGAACATCCTAATCCGAGGGCTGGGTACGGCCGGGGCCGCGCCTGGGCAGGCCGTGCTCCGCGGCGGCGGCGGCGGCCCCGAGCGCGCGGCGTCCGGCGCCGGGGGCGCGGGCCCCGGCCGCGAGCGGCGCTGCGGCGGCGGCGGGAGGCCCAGGCGGGCGGGCCCCGCGGCCGGCGGGAGCGGGCCTGGTCACGAGCGCTGGCTCGGGTGATGCTGCTCCCATCGTACTTGGGGGCCACATCCCAGGAATAATGCCGAGTACCCGGAAAAGTGGGGAAAGAGTGTCGGACCAGTGTCGAAACAGTGTCGGACGAGTGTCCCCCAGGGCCCGGCACATGAAAACCCTCGGGTTTGGGGTACTTGTCTGGTGCTCGAAATTCTTTCTGGTGGTCAAGGCTAAAGCAGGTTGGAACATCATAAGGCTCGGGGCGCGTCCTCCCGCAGGAGGATCTTGGGAGGAAAATCATAGAAAGACTCAAAGCACATACCAACAAAAATCCAAGGAGCACGAGAAATCGTTCCCAAACTGTGTTTCTATGATTCTTGGATGCTCCTCCTGTAGAGGGACATGCCCGGCCGAACACGAAGATCCGCACCAAGAGCTCCGACGTTAGGCGTCGCTTCATGGGGAGGCGGCGATCCACCGCGAGGGGCAGAAGGGTGCACTTCTCGGGCCCTGCTCTGGGGCCCTCGCAGGGCCCCCAGGGGCCCTCGAGGGCCCTTGATCGAACCCCCCCCCCCTCGCACGCGACTCCCAAGGGCGATATGATGTCTTCCATCTGGCGGCTCCTCCTCGACTTCGGCCGTGCCTGTCGGCCCTCGGAACGCCTCCCAGCAGCTGCGCGTCGCCGAGAGCGCCCTGGGGCGCCCGCGTCGCCCCGAACACGGCCCCGAGATGGGAGCCGAGAACTCGGGCCCTCCACCGGTCGGACTTCTTCAAGCCGCCCGCTCTGCTCGGTCTCGGCCTCAAGAGGCGGCGAGCGAGGGGGGGGGGAGTGAGAAGGGGCGGGCCTCGTCAGGAGGCCAGGAAGTCCCCGGGCCTTCGGAGAAGTCTTCGACGCCTTCCCAGAAGACACAAAAAAACTTCTCAGAAGGCGCGAGGGCTTCTGAGAAGTCCCGCCGCCTTCCGAGAAGGCCTTCTCCTTCTCACTTCCCCCCTCGCTCGCTGCCGACTCCAGGGCCCGTTGTCGGGCCCGGGGGCCATCCAACAGCGATCCTGGACTAAAACCCACGCCAGGGGAAGGGGTCGGGACCCCTGGGGCCGCGGATTGAAACAAAACATACCGGATATCCGCGCCCTCGTGGTCCGCACTCTGGGGAGCGATCCCGCGGATACGCGGTCGCACGGATGCGTTCCGCGCGGGGGCAGCCGCGGACAGAGTGCCTCGTGTCCGCGGGGGCGCGACCCCAAGGCCCGGCCCGCGAGGCCACGGATACGAACACGTCTTTCGCCCACAAGCCTGAGCGCGCCATGCCTGCGAGGGAAGACGCGGAGCCCGTGCGCGCACGGCTCCTCGAGAGCGGCAGTGGACTCGGCCGGGCTGCGTCCAGCGCTGGCGCTGCAGAGCTCGAGCGGGAGAGGCCCTGGAGCAGCGGCGGGGAGCCAGGTGTAGCGCAGCCTGCTGCAGAAGAGGAGGAGCTAGGTCTGGCACGTCCAGTCGGTGGAGTGGGCGATCCAGCGCGTGCAAGACCTCGAAAGGACAGGGCAGTGGCTTGGACCCACGAGCACGGAAGGGTGGCATGGCTCACTCACAGCACGAAGCGAGATGGCACAGGCTGCGTCATGAGCCTTCGGAGGTGCCGAGCAAAATCGTACGACGCAAGCACGGATGACGACGGCACTAGCAAGCATGCACAAGCTCCACCGAGAGCGCACGCCTCGGTCATAGCAGATTACGCTCAAGGTCGGAACAATCGAACTGGAAGCAGGGTTCCCTCCTTCTCACCCTCATCCGCCTCTGACCAGAGCCCCCACCACCGCCCGCATCCCTCGCCCCCACGGCTTGAAGGCTCACCGCACGGAATGAAGGCTCACCGCACAGTGCAAGCAACACGGGCCCCAACATCTCAGGCTTCTCCTAAGCCTGATGCAACGTCTGGGTGAGGCAGAGCGGCGGCAATCAGGGAAAGACCAAGACAGAGGGAGGGTTACAAAGGTTTGCGGGCCTGGTAGGGGTCAGGACACGGCCATGTGGACAGGAAATTGGGATGGCTGTGGCGAGTCAAGGGCGGGACAATTACACGCGTAACTTCGTATCCATTCTCTCTATGAGCGTAAGCAGTAGTACACATACAGCCGATAACATGATCAAGAACATCATCATTTAAGAAACCTAGACCAACTTCCTGGGTAAAATAAACCTGGACCAACGATAATTGCTCACGCTGGAGGGACGAACGTGCTTTAGAAACCTGGCCAACTTTTCCAGCAAGTTGGTTCAGTACTGTTGGCCAAACTTTTCAAAAAGAGGTGTCTTAATCAATTGCTCGGCCGTAGAAGAGCTAGACTATATCTAGATCGAGATGTATATAGTTTTTTTTGTTTTAAAAAAAAAAAAAAAAAAAAAAAAAAAAAAAAATGGCCCCAGGCCCCAGCCGGCTACACGCGAGAGTGACCCTAGGCCCTAGGCAAGAGTAAGAAGCGGATAGAGACTTCTCGTAAATTCTGTAAGGACCCACACCGCGAAATTTCTGGAATCGCTGGGCGCGCCTAAGGTTTGTCGCGTGGGCCTCCGGAACCGCCCAAGACGACCCGAAGAACCCCACGGGCTCCCCCGAAGAGCGCCCAAGAAGAGACAAAAGCGCCCCGAGACGGCCCTGGAGGGCCCCAAGACTGTCAACGATGCCCTGAGGCCCAAGAGGCCCCAAGAAGTCACAAGAGGGCTCCAAGGGGCCCCCCAAGAGGGCAAGACGGCCTGAAAAGGCCTCCAAGAGCGCCAAGAGACGGTCCTAGAGGCCCCAAGAGCGCTCCCAGACGGCTCAGGAGAACCCCAAGACGGCTCAAGAGGCCCCCGAGACAGGCCAAGAAGAGGTCCCAGCGGGGGAACACGAACCGACATTGCGAGCCCCCTGCCCGAACATGACCCCAGGATCGCCAGCAGCTCCCGAAGAGGCTCCCCAAAGCTCCAGGAGGCCTCCAAGAGGCCCAAATCAGGCCCGAAGAGACCCCCAAGACATCCCAGACCGCATCCAAGAGGCTTCCAAGAGCTCGGCGTGCTGAACTTCAGATGGTGTTCGGATCTTTTTCCCGACCATCCTGTGGTGGTAGGTCCTGTGTTGAAGAGACAGCGCCCCGCGTTCCTCCTCCTCCTCATCCTCCTCTTCCCGCTGCCCCCGTCCCTCCTCCTCATCACATCATCATCATCATCATCATCATCATCATCATCATCATCATCATCATCAGCAGCAGCAGCAGCAGCAGCAGCATCATCATCATCATCATCAGCATCAGCATCAGCATCAGCATCAGCATCAGCATCACCATCATCATCATCATCATCATCATCATCATCATCATCATCATCATCATCACCATCACCATCATCATCATCATCATCATCATCAGCATCATCATCATCATCATCATCATCATCATCATCATCATCATCATCATCATCATCATCATCACCATCACCATCACCATCACCATCACCATCACCATCACCATCAGCAGCAGCATCATCAGCAGCATCAGCATCATCAACAACATCCTCATCAACAACATTATAATCATCAGCAGCATCATAATCAGCATCATCACCACTATCAGTATCATCATCATCACCATCATCATCAGCATCATCATCATCATCGTCATCATCATCACCACCGTATCATCATCAGCATCATCATCATCATCATCATCATCATCATCACCACCACCACCATCATCATCATCAGCAACATCATCAACATCATCATCATCATCATCAAACTCGACACCGTCATCGTGATCACCATCGTCATCACCATTACGGCCGTCATCATCACAATCATCGTCATCGTTCCCCGCCCATCCATGCACGCCCTCACACGGTTCGTGGCCCCATAGGGGGGGGGCTCCACCGAAGGCCCCAGTGGCAGGGTTCGCATGCGGTTCCCCGCTCATCGCGCGTCCATTTCGGCACACCCCTCACACGGTTCGTGGCCCCATAGGGAGCTCCACCGAGGACCCCGGCAGTCGGGTTCGCATGCGGTTCCCCGCCCACCCCAGGTCCATTTCGGCACACCCCTCACACGCTTCGTGGCCCGATAGGGAGCTCCACCGAGGGCCGCGGCAGCAGGGTTCGCATGCGGTCCCCCGCCCACCGAATCAGCGGTTCCCCGCCCAGTACAGCGGTTCGTGGCCCCAGAGGGAGCTCCACGGAAGACGATACCCACAACTGCGGTACTCACAATTGCATATGGTTGGGTTCTTCGCGAAGCGATTTTTTCCCGGAAAGGGCATGAGCCCAGGGTTCTCTTTTAGTGGGTAAACCCTGTCCCCCGGTGCCTGCTTGAAGGAGGCCGGCGAATTTTTTCCCTGATAAATAACGAGGTCGAAGGAGGCCGGCGAATTAAAATTTGAGGAAGTCTCGAGCGAAACGCTTGTTTTTGAAATCCCGATCGATAAATCACAGGGTGCGGGCCACTTTTTCGTGTGTTGAGGATGTCTCGAGCGAAACGCTTGCTCCGCAGAGTTTGCCGAGGATGTCTCGAGCGAAACGCTTGTTTTGCAGAGCCGACCGCGACGCGGAAAAGCGCCCCGCGCGAAGGAATTTCGATGATGTCTCGACTAATTCGTTTGTTTTTGTACGATTTCCTGGAATTTTGGCAGGATGTCTCGAGCGAAATGCACGACCCCACCCTAGCACGACCATACCCCAGCACGACCACACCCCAGCACGACCAGACCCCAGCACGACCCCACACGACCAGCACGACCCCACGACCAGCACGACCATACCCCAGCACGACCACACACCCAGCACGACCCGACCCCAGCACGACCCTACCCCAGCAAGACCACACCCCAGCACGACCACACCCCAGCACGACCACACCCCAGCACGACCACACACCCAGCACGACCACGCCCCAGCACGACCAAGCACGAGACGACCACACCCCAGCACGACCACACCCCAGCACGACCACTCACCACCAGCACGACCACACCCCAGCACGACCACACCCCAGCACGACCACACCCCAGCACGACCCGATCGATAAATCACAGGGTGCGGAGCACCCCAGCACGAACCCACCCCAGCACGACCCCACCCCAGCACGACCCCACCCCAGCACGACCACGCCCCAGCACGACCACACCCCAGCACGACCACACCCCAGCACGACCACTCCCCAGCACGACCCCACCCCAGCACGACCCCACCCTAGCACGACCACACCCCAGCACGACCACACCCCAGCACGACCCCACCCCAGCACGACCCACCCCAGCACGACCCCACCCCAGCACGACCACACCCCAGCACGACCCACCCCAGCACGACCACCCCAGCAAGACCACACCCCAGCACGACCACACCCCAGCACGACCACACCCCAGCACGACCCCCCCCAGCACGACCACACCCCAGCACCACGCCCCAGCACGACCACGCCCCAGCACGACCACCCCCAGCACGACCACCCCCCAGCACGACCACACCCCAGCACGACCACGCCCCAGCACGACCACGCCCCAGCACGACCACGCCCCAGCACGACCACACCCCAGCACGACCACACCCCAGCACGACCAGCACGACCAGCACGACCACACCCCAGCACGACCACACCCCAGCACGACCACACCCCAGCACGACCACACCCTAGCAAGACCACACCCCAGCACGACCACACCCCAGCACGACCTCACCACAGCACGACCACACCCCAGCACGACCACGCCCCAGCACGACCACGCCCCAGCACGACCACGCCCCAGCACGACCACCCCCCAGCACGACCACCCCCCCAGCACGACCACACCCCAGCACGACCACCCCCCAGCACGACCACACCCCAGCACGACCACTCCCCAGCACGACCACACCGCCTTGGTTGAGTGGTTGCCTGTCGTCGTGGAATGTTTCGTGGGGTGTCTCGTGGAATGTTTCGCGGGGTGTCTCCTGGAATGTTTCGTGAGGTGTCTCGCGGAATGTTTCGTGAGGTGTCTCGTGGGATGTTTCGTGAGGTGTCTCGTGGGATGTTTCGTGAGGTGTTGCCCCGTTGGGTATCGTGAAAACGTGCCCATGCTCCACATGTCTATATCCCTTTCCGGGTTCGTGGGTCCATCATGTTGACACTCCCCCTGAAGGCTTCGGCTTATTGCGCCGGCCACTTGTTGGAAAGCTCCCCAAATCCTCCCCTCATGGCTCAGATCGTCCTTAGGACGGCCCAGGTGAGCTTACATGGCCTCTAGGACGCCTCCAAGATGGGCAAGATGGCCCCAAGAGAGCCCAGGATAGCCCAAGATGGCCTCCGAGACGGTCCCAAGAGCCTCCGAGACGGTCCCAAGATGGCCTCCGAGACGGTCCCAAGATGATCCAAGAGAGCCCAAGACGGCCCAACAAGCGCCCAAGACGCCTCGGAAGACGGCCCAAGAGACCTCCAAGAGGTCCTTCAGGAGTCCAGGAAAGCCCGAGGAGGCCAACATCATTGATGTCCCGTAGCTTGTTGAAGGATTTTGGAGTTTGCTTCAAAGCAGTCTTCAAACAGCCAAAGACGGCCCCAGAGGGCTCCAGGATTGCCACAAGATCGCCCAAGAGGCCTTCAAGATGGCCCCAAGACGACCCCAGAGGCTCCCAAGACGGCCCCCGAAGAGCCCCAAGACAGCCCAAGAGGACTCCAAGACGCTCAAGATGGCCTTCAAGACGACCCTGAAGGGTCCCCAGAGGGCCCCAAGAATGCCCAGAGAGGCTCCCAAGACGGCTTCCGACGGCGTCAGACGGGCCAGAAACGCCGTAAGACAGCCTAAGAGGCCCCCAACAAGCCCCCAAAGGCCCACAAGAGGCCAAAGCAGGCCCTTCTCATGGCCCGCATCGCTCTTAAAACGGCCCAGGTGGGCTAACACGGCCTCCGAGACGCCTCCAAGACGCCTCCACGACGGCCAAGATGGCTCCAAGAGATCCAGATGGCCCCAAGATGCACCCAAGACGGCCCAAGATGCACCCAAGGCGGCCCGAAATGGCCCAAGAGGCCCCCAAGAGGCCTCCAAGCCGGCCCACGAGACATCCAAGAGGTACTCCAGGAAGGCCCTAGGAATCCTAAGTCATTGATGTTCCTAAGTGTTGACGGATTGTCGCATTTGCTTCGACGGATTGTCGCATTTGCTTCGAAACAGCCTTCCGACGGCAAGGGACGACCCCAAGAGGCTCCCAAGAGTGCCCCAAGATAGCCCAAGAGGCCTCCAAGATAGCCCCATGACGGCACGAGAAGCGCCCAAGCCCCCCAAAAGGCCCCAAGACGGTCCAGGATGGCCTCCAAGACGGCTCTTCAGCGCTCCGAGAGGGCCCCCAAAACTACCCGAGAGCCTGGCAAGATGGCTTCCGATGGCGTCAGACGAGCCAGAAACGCCGCAAGTCTGCCTAGGAGGCCCCCAGGAAGCCCCCAAAGGCACCCAAGAGGCCAAAAAGGAGGCCCCTGGGAGGCCTCCAGAGAGGCCGCCTGAGAGCCCTCAGGAGGTCCAGGGAATGACGAACGAGGCTCGCCAGAGATCTCCTCCTCTTCCTCCTCCTCCTCCTCCTCCTCCTCCTCCTCCTCCTCCTCCTCCTCCTCCTCCTCCTCCTCCTCCTCCCTCCTCCTCCTCCTCCTCCTCCTCCTCTCCCTCCTACTCCTCCTCTCCTCTCTCCTCCTCCTCCTCCTCCTCCTCCTCCTCTCCTCATTCTCATCATCATCATCATCATCATCATCATCATCATCATCATCATCATCATCATCATCATCATCATCATCATTATCATCATCATCCTCATCCTCATCCTCATCCTCATCCTTATCCTCATCCTTATCCTCATCCTCATCCTCATCCTCATCCTCATCCTCATCCTCATCATCCTCCTCCTTGTTCCCCTTCTCTCTATCTATCTCTTCATCCTCCTTCCACGCCCACGTGTTCCCCGACAGGTCTCGTCGGCGGCACGTGGTCCGACTTTGTTCAAGCTCTGGACCCAAACCTTTGGCCACAGAGGCGCTTATCAAAAAGGCATGGGGTGGCGGTGATTCGTCGTGGGCGTCTTCGATCCGCCGAGCGCTGTGGTTTGCCATAGGGGTGCACGGCGCACTGGATTTCTGAATAATTCTGCTCGTTCCCCACATCCGGAGTGGAGTTCTTGTTTGCCCACAACACCCTCTTCTCCTCCGACTCCTCCTCCCCCCTCTGCCTCCCCCTTCCCCTTCCACTACAACCCCCTACCACTACACTAGTTACAAAGCTTCCTGCCCCTCCCATCCCTCCAGGGAGGCCCCGCCAGAGCGAGGAGGGCATCGGAATAAGATAGTAGTTACAAGGATTCGTGCCCCATCCCACCCCCTACAGGGAGGTCGCACCAGAGCGAGGAGGGTATCGGGATACCGTACTCTTTACAAAGCTTCCTGCCCATCCAATCCCTCCAAGGAGGCCCCGCCAGAGCGAGGAGGGTATCGAAAAACCATACTAGTTACTATGTGTCCTGACCCTCCCACCCCTCCAGGAAGGCCCCGCCAGAGCGAGGGCATCAGGAAACTTTTCTATTTACAAAGCTTCCTGATCCTCCAGGGAGGCCCGCCGGAGCGAGGAGGCCATCTGAAAACCATAATATTTCCAAATGCTTCCTACCCCTCCTACCCCTCCAGAGAGGTCCCGCCAGAGCGAGGAGGAGATCGGAATAGCATACTGTTTGTGTGGTTTCCTGCCCATCCCATCCCACCAGGGAGGCCCCGCCATAGCGAGGAGAGAATCGGATTACCATACGATGTACAACTGACCCTGGCCCTCCCGCCAGAGCGAGGAGGGCAACGGAATACTATACTATTTACCCAAGAGGAGGAGGAGTGAAAGGTAGGGGGCGGGGGGAAGGGGAGTGGCACGAGGAGGGGTGGGACGGTGGAGCAGTGGAACGGTGGGGTGAGTAAGTATAGCGATATGTGTTTGTGTGTTCAGTGTTGCTGGTTGTTTGTGTGTGTGGTGTGTCGGTCCTGTGCGTTTGGTTGATGTGTGGTGTTTAAGTGTGCCTTTTGTGTTTCACGGTTATTCATCGCCCACGCAGGGGCATCTATGGGCAATTCCTCCACAAAGGGAAACACTTTGCAAACCATCACAAAACGAGTCGATGTGCAACCCCCCAGAGGAGAAGGAGGGGAAGGAGAAGGAGCAGCAGTAGGAGGGGGAGCGGGGGGATGAAGAGCAGAAGGAGGAGGAGGAGCATGAGGACGATGAAAAGGGTGTCCTCTTCCTCCGCATCATCTCCTACCTCTCATCGTCTCTCTCTCTCTCTCTCTCTTTCTCGCGCTCTCCCTGTTCCTCGCCTTAAAATGACCCCACTAAGGCCGCGCATTAAGAAACGGAAGGCAAAGAAGAAGACGAATACGAATAATAAGAAGGCGAAGAAGAGTAATAAGACGAACAACAAGAAGAAGAAGAAGAAGAGAGAGGTACGATCAAAAGAGGACGACAATTTGGCCTTCGTCTCCCTCTGCTGAGTTGTTTCATCGCGGCGGGGATACAACAGGGCCTATACGACATACCGGTCTATATATATATATATATATATACACGCATGACATCAAATTGGGGTCTCGGCCCAACCTGCAGGCCACCCAGAAAGCCTAGGAAATTCCATATCGCATTGGTCTCCCCATGCAAGATGGCCCCAAAGACGGCCTCCACGACGGTCAAGATAGCCTCCAATGCGGCTAAAACTGCCCCAATAAAACCCAAGATGGCCGCACGGTATCGTCAAGACGGAGCAAGATGCACCCAAGACGGCGTAAGATGGCCTGGCCTCAAGAGGCCCAAATCAGGCCTCAGGAGACACCCCAGAGGCCCTCGAGACGCGCCCAGACACACCAAAACCGCCTCCAAGAGGCTTCCGAGAAGTCTCCCAACAGATCCTCACGGGCATTCAAGAAGCCTCTGACCGACAATCCAGAGACATACTTCTCATGTCTGTAAAGGTAGTGCACATGTACGCATACATAAACATATATGTATACAAATGTACAGATATAAATGATATACCAAAAGCCCTCATGACCCCGAGTACCGTTCGGATTCCCGCGAGAGTGACCCTAGGCAAGAGTAACATTTGATGCGCGGCCTGCCGATCGCTGAATACGATGCGACAGTAGCGTCCTGTGTGTGGGTCTGGACCCCCCCGGCCCCCCGAAAGTTGTGCACCTAAGGTCACTCCAGCAAAGGATCGCTCTGATAGGGAGCCCCCGAAGGACGTACGCGCCCACCCGCGCACATGGACACGACACGGTGCCCAATCCGCGAGACCGTCCGCATGATACGAACGTTCGCACAATGCGTACTCTAGAAAACAGCAAGAATTAACGCAACTACTTGTACGTGCTTCTGTCGCTCCTGATCTTACGTGTAGCCGACCTGGACCAACTCTTGGCCAACCCGTAGACCTTGTGGCCGGCCCACTTGGAGGCCCCACCACTGCGACCCTGCGAAAGGGGTCCTCGCCTGCAAAGGCCTGCTCGTCCCACCCTCCCAGCCGCTCCAGCGCCCCCCCCGTTGAGAGGTTGCTTCGGTCGGGGCGTTCCACGAGCTGGAAGCGGACCAACCCGCGTCAGGCGGGCATCACCAGAACTATAGCCGGAAATATGATCAATCAAATCATGATTAAGAACCCTGGACCAGCTTCGCGGAAACTTCATAAGACAAACAGTGGCCAAGTGTTTGTGTTAACGCTGGCGGGGCGCACGCGCTCAAGAAAATGGGCCAGCTGTTCAGCAAATTGGTTAAGAAGCGCTGGCCCAGCTTTCCGGGAGGTTTCTTAATCATCTGCTTGATCGTACACGAGTCTGGGAATCTGCAAAAAAAGTCTCACCCAAACCAAGGCGTAACGCTATGCCCACAATACAACGTTCAAACCAGAGCGACCAGCAGACAAGCACATGCAACCTTAGACATAGCATGATGCTACCCATCTCACAGTAGACGTCCATGAAGCCAGAGTCCCACGAATTCTTCCTCAGCCGATCTAAAGCGATGTCGAGTCATGGACAATGCCGAGCCAAGGCAGTGCTCAGCTCGGGCAGGCTAACCAAGGCAAAGTCTGAGCAAACCTGCATCCCATTACCGTCTGGACAAAAACGATGCTGAGCGAGTAGCGAGTGGGCGGGGCGCAGCAACCCTGGGGCCAGAAGTCAAAGTGTACGTCACGCGTGGGGCGAGCCCGCGCTTCGCCCTGAGAGGATCCACGGAGGAACCCACAAGAATCGCCGGGGGCAAACTTGGTTAGGAAAATCAGCGGGCATCGCGTTGCGCTCCAGACCGCGGACACGACATGGCCAATATTGGGACGCGAGTTCCGGAAAAGCCACAGCCGATCGGTTGAACGACAACACAGTGCGCCAGAACCGATAGCACCCAGGGGCCATCGGCACCATCTTGACCCCAAGAGAGAAAAGAAATTATACTAGCGAGACAGCCGACGAGAGGGGAGGAGACAGGGACCTTGCAACGATAGCGGAAATCCTGGGTTTGCGTAGTCCGTGGCGAGCAGTGTCGGACTCGACCTGAGCGAGCGCGTGACAACCCCCCTCGTCTCAATGCCAAGCGCGAGGGCTAAAGCCACCTCACATGCCACGCATCACATGAACCTAGCTACTCTCGTACCTGGACCCCCTGCACCTGCCCCGCCTCAACCTGGACCTACTCCTCTGCCCGTCCTGTCTTCAAGCGGGTTGGGTAAACAGATAGCTCCTGACTCTCACGTATCTGAGACGCGTCGCGGTCATCACATACTCATCTGCCGAGTCGGGTCAAGTGTTGCTACGCACGGCGTCCACATGCGGGGCGGGGCCAGCCCACCAGGCTCCAACTAGAGATGCTCTGGTCCAGGGCAAGCAAGTGCTGTCTTGCGCCGGCCGCGCTTAATAGACAAGATTTTGTAGGCTGCCTGGAATCCACTGGAGCACGCAGAGGGCATGCAGACACCGCCACCGTGCCTGGCCAGGGTAATCACTGGGCCTTGGCCTGGTGTACACGCCCCCTGGCCGAGGCCAGGAAGGCCTCTCCACCATCGTTGGGCCCAGGATGGCCTGGGACAGGTGTGGTGCTTCTGCGGACTGGGGCCCTTGATGGCCGCCCTTGCGGGGAGCCTGCTCGGCTTTTCATCCTGAGCTTTCTAACGCCATAGGGGGCCACGGAGGCCGAAGACTGCCAAGCACATGCCGTCGTGACTTGCTTCACGACGCGAGGGGGTCCAACGTCGTCCCCGCAGTCCTCGGGGTGCGTTCGGGCCATGAGGAGCCTCCTGGGAGCAGAAAAACGTATGCGGGAGAAACGCTCCGACATCTCGATCCTCGAGGTTGGACACGACCCCCCCCCTGCGCCTACCCTGAGGGGCAACATTCAGGGGGGACTGGCTCCGTGGGGGACACATCTGAAGGGACCCTGGAACACACAAATCAATTGACACTAATAACAGGATTCCCCATGTGTTCCCATATTTTCTGGGTATTCGTCTTCCCCCCCACTTCCCATATCTTCCCATCTTTTCCTGGGAGTCGACGATTCATTGTGTGCGCGTGTTTTGCTCCCCTCCAGAGCATCGGCCTGGACTCGGCGAGGCCACGCCGAGAGGTCGGCGACGGGCCCCCCCCGAGGGCAGAGCCGCAGGCACCCCTGGGCGGGGAGAGCTGTCGCGCCCGCCGTGGGCAGTGGATGACGACCGACCCTCGAGGCGGGGGGGACAGAGGGGGGACAGAGGGGGAGGGGGATCGCAGAGGGCCTTTCCCAGAGGGGGGGGACAGAGGGGGGGGGACAGAGGGGGGGGGGGGGCAGAGGGGGGGGGGGGCAGAGGGGGGGGGGGACAGAGGGGGGGGGACAGAGGGGGGGGGTGAGAATCAGCTCACGCAGCTGACTTTCCCAGCGCCTCCCGGCGCCCACGTGTCGAGGAGTGGGCCCGGCGGCGGGGCTGAAACCAGCTGCAGGCAGCAGATTTCGCAACCCCCCCAATCCCCCCCTTTCGTTCGGCCCGATTGGGCCTATCTGACTACCTACAGGACCACACCAACCTAACCCGAAGACCCCAATTTCGGGCTGCGGGGAGGTCACGGGTTCCATCTGTGTGTTTTACAATGTTAACCCCCGGCACCCCCCTCACTGGAAGTGGAAGGCACATCGGGGCCTTCGGGTTGGGCTTGGGATGGCTTGGTGGGCGGAGCCTATCTCACACAACCATGCTCCCGATTCGAGTGGTTTTCGGGTCACAGCTCGGCTCTCCAGCGGCCGCTCGGGACGACCGGGGCATCTCCCCCTACGCCCTCGGCGAGGCACAGCTGCTGGAAGGCACCCCGAGGCTGGAAAGCGCACAGGAAACAGCGAAATCGCTCGAATACCTTTTCAAACCTCGGCTCCGAGAACGTCGCCCCCCCCCCCCCCCCGACCTTGCCCCCTCCCTCCCCCTCCTCCCCCCATTGGCGGACCGCGCGAGCTAGAGCGCAAACCCGAGGTTGGAAAACCGTCGAGAAACGAAGGCAATGTCCGAAACCCTCGAACATCGAAAGCCTAACGTGGTCCCTGATACCCCTTTCCCCTCGGTCGTCTGCTCATGGAGGTCGGACTCCTGGGGATCAGGGTCAGCGAAGGGCAAATAAAGGAAAACCACTGACAACCTAGTGGCCCAGGGGGGGGAAACAAAGGAATTGCGCAGGAGAAGCAAAGAACTGCTTCTACGTCCTGACAAAAACATGCGGCTGCGAACAAGAACACACCACGGACTCGAGCTCACCTCTTCCTGACCCCAAAAAGGCTGATCTCCATTATAGAGGCATTCCGATTGGGGTCCGAACAGATGGGGTCGGAGGCTCGCGCCGCATCACCGATGCATCGCCGATGCATCGGCGACGGTCGGCGTGGGCGATGCATCGGCGACGTCAACGTGGAAACAAACGGACTCCACATCGAGCCACCTCGCCGATGCATCGGCGATGCAGCACAGCTCTTCGACCCCATCTGCTGTCAGCAACTCTTGCTTAGCGTGTCGCGGCGGCGGCCCCAGCGACACGCTGTGCCATGCGAGCGGATAGCGTGTTGCTCCACTCCGCCGGGTCGGAAGCTCGGGGAGCCTCGGGGCGTGGATGCCCGAAGACTGCTGGGGAGCGGATGGGGCGTCTCGCGCCGCGGCGAGGGCCCAGCGGAGCGACACGCTATCCAGAAGTTCCTAGCCGCATTAGGATCAGGTCGGGCATGCCATCCTACAGGCGGACTTTTTGGAAACAAAATCAAAAATGACCCGACAATCGTCGCAACGATTCAAAAATACTCAAAAAGAAACATCCCCCGACTATTTTTGATGCTGTGTTTGAAAACTTCTCCTGTAGAGGGACGTGCCCGACTTAGCACTCGGACCCCATGTGGGCGACGAAAAAATAAAGTGGTCTCGCGCGAGATGGCAGTGGCGACCCCACGCCGCGGCTCACGCGGGCCGCCCGCGCGGCACGCTCCCTTGGAGACGAGGGCGCTCGCGCACGAGCTCACGCGGGCAGCCTGCGCGCGAATGTCGGCGCAGTCGGCCCCGTTGCTCTGCGTCGCGCACCTGGGAGGCAGGCGGGTGTGCGCTGCCACCCCTGGGTGTGGCCGCGATGCCGCACCGCGCCCACTGCCAGGGTGACAGGGGCCCTGGCCGGCCGCCCCGGCCGCTCCAAGAAGACGCGAGCCACTTCGCCCTGTGAGCGCCCTGCGCCTCCCGTCCTTTCTCCGCGGCCGCCCGTCTGCTCCATCTCTTGCCCCCTCTTGCCGCTGGACAATGAGCGCTTGCCCTCTCCCTGCCGCTCGAGCGCGCGTGCGGACTGCCTCTGCCGCGCTGCAACGTGAGAATCACTCGGGAAGTCGAGGCGTCAGCAGGCGAAGGACCCCCCCTGGGGCTCGTCGTCGTCGTCGTCGTCGTCGTCGTCGTCGTCGTCGTCGTCGTCGTTAGCGGTGCGCGGGCGCACCGCGCGGGGCTCCGCGTGGGCGGCGACGGCCCGCAGCCCGCAGGCTCCGGCGCCGGCGGCGGGGACAGGGGGCCTCTCCGCGCCGGCTGTGCCGGGATCACGTTCCACGCATGGCGCCCGGGCCGACGAGGGGCATGCCTCCTCTAGCCTCCTCGTCATCTAGCCTCCTCCTCATCATCATTTTCCTCCTCCTCCTCCTCCTCCTCCTCCTCCTCCTCGTTCTCCTCCTCATCCTCCTCATCCTTCTCCACCTTCGTCTTCATCCTCCCTCCTCCCCTCCCCGTCTTTAACCATCCTCCGTCCTCCGCCTCATCCAATCTCCCCCCTCCTCCTTCTCCGCCTCCTCCTGCTCCTCCTCCACCTCCTCCTCCTCATCATCCTTCTCCTCCCCCTCTTCGTCGTCCTCCTCCTCCTCCTACTACTTCTTCTTCTACTTCTTCTACTACTACTACTACTACTACTACTACTACTACTACTACTACTACTACTACTACTACTACTACTACTACTACTACTACTACTACTACTACTACTACTACTACTACTACTACTACTACTACTACTACTACTACTACTACTACTACTACTACTACTACTACTACTACTACTACTACTACTACTACTACTACTACTACTACTACTACTACTACTACTACTACTACTACTACTACTACTACTACTACTACTACTACTACGGCTACGGCTAGGACAAGGACTACGACTACGACTACGACTACGACTACGACTACGACTATGACTACTACTACTACTACTACTACTACTACTACTACTACTACTACTACTACTACTACTACTACTACTACTACTACTACTACTACTACTACTACTACTACTACTACTACTACTACTACTACTACTACTACTACTACTACTACGACTACTACTACTACTACTACTACTACTACTACTACTACTACTACTACTACTACTACTACTACTACTACTACTACTACTACTACTACTACTACTACTACTACATCTCCTGGTCGCCTTTGCTGGCGGCGACCTTGGCGGCGGTGGCTGAGACGGTGGCAGTGGCTGTCGGCGGCTTCGGCCGTCGGCGGATGCGGCCGACGAGGCGGCCACGACGGCCGAGGCTGCGGCGGCTGTCGGCGGCGGCGGCGGCGGCCGAGATGGCCGAGGCAGTGGCAGACGTCGGCGGCGGCGGCGGCCGACGTCGGAGGTGGCGGCGTTCGCCGCCGACGCCGAGGCGCGGGCCGCCCTGGTCCGCCGCCCTCCTCGGCGCTGGCGCGGGGAGCTCCAGCGCCAGCGGCGGCGTCGGCGAGGACCAGCCCGACCTGCCGCGGCAGGGGCGAGCGTCGCCGCCGCCGTCGTCGCTGGCGTCATCGTCGTCGCTTCGGCGTGATCCTCGCCATCGCCGCCGTCACCATCTTCGGCGTCGCCGCCGCCGCCGTAGTCAGACGACGACTCCGTCGTTGCCGCCGCCGCAGTCGTCACTGGCGCCGTCGTCGGCGTCGCTGTCGTGGTCAAGTTCGTCACCGCCAGCTCCGTCGTTGTCGGTCGACGTCCTCGTCGTCGCTGGCGCCGTCGTCGTCGACTATGTGGCGAAGGGGTATGGGCAGGCAAGATGGAGAGACGAAGATCCGGAAAAACAGGAGGGAAGAGGGAAAGGGATGATGAGATGGATGACGAGGAGGTCTGGCAAGGATGACTGGCTTCTCCTCTTTCCGCTTTTGCGCCCCATCTTTTCATCCTCCCTCTCCTCCCCGTCCTTCCTCTCGACGTCGTCCCCCTCCTTCCACTCCTTCTGCTTCTCGTGCTCCCTCCTCGACCTCCTCCTCCGCCTCATTATCATCCCTCTCTCCCTCCCTCCCTCCACTTCCTTGTCCCTCCCCCCATCCTCGTCCCGCCTCCACCTCCTCCATCGGCCCGTCGTCCTTCTCGTCAGGCCCGTCGTCCGAAGGCATAGCAGCAGAAGGACAACGACAAGACCAACGAGGAGGGCGACGATGAGGAGGAAAATGAGGAGGATGACCCTCTCCCTTCTACCTTCTTCACCCTTTCTCCTTCCCGCATGCCCACTGCAACCTCCTTCTGCCGCCTTCCTCTTCGTCTCCCACTGTTGTCCGTCCCGTATCGCTCCTTGCCCAAGCGAGAACCAGCATAGGAAGAAGGACGAGAGAAACCACAAGGACGCCGAGAAGCCGCAGCACCGACGGCGAGAAGCCGCGGAGGAGGAGGAGGGGAGGAGGACGCTATCAGCACTCCCTTGACCCTCCTTTCTTCTCGATCCTTCCTCCCCTCTCCTCTCATATCCTCCCCCCTCACCTTCCCAAGATCAGGAAACCCGCCCAAAACTAAAATCTCCCGAGACCCGCGCGGCCTTCGTGGAGACCGGCGTGCCGCGCACAGCGCGGCATGGACGGGGGCGACCCCACGACGCCGACGACCACCGACGCCGACGACGGCGGCGACGGGTACCACGCCGACGCCCGCGGCTACGGCCACATCGCCGAGAGGCGGCAAAAATGAAGGGACCCATGGCCCAGGGACACACACACACACACACAAAAAAAAAATCAACACACATCCCAGGGTCCCCCCATTTTCCAGATTTTCTGGAGGTGAATATCCCCCTCCACTCCCCATGTTTTTGCATTGCTTCCTGGGAGTCGACGATGCTCTATGTCTGTGTGCTTATTCCCCCCAGCCTCCAAAAACGCCGACGGGGCGGCGCGCGGCGACGACGGCGCGCGGAGGCGAAGCGGGAGGCGAGGAGGCGGAGAGGAGCGCGCTCTCCACGGGCGCTCCTCCTCCTCCTTTGTGTGGCTCCCCGCGTTGTGCCGCAAGAAGGAGGTGCCGTACTGCATCGTCAAGGGCAAGAGCAGGCTGGGGCAGCTCGTGTACAAGCAGTCCGCCGCGTGCGTGGCGCCGACGACGGTCAACAACGAGGACAAGAAGGAGCGGGTGACCCTGGCGGGAAACGTCAAGGGCGAGTTCAACGACAACACGGATGTCCGCCGCAAGTGGTGCGTTGGCATCATGGGCATCAAGTCCCAGCACGTCACGCAGCGTTGCGAGAAGGCCATGCAGATGGTGCAGGCCAAAAGCTCGGGCTGCAGATCACCTGAGCGGTAAGCGGCCCGCAGACGCGTGTAAAGCTAGGACCCCTGGGGCTCAAAGACTCCGAGGGGCCAAGAGCCTGTCAGGTACATCCAACTTGGAAATAGAGCTGTGCACGCCTCACATACCATGGAACATTGTTCCACGTGGTGGTGCACAACGGCACCCGCCCCAGTGGCGAAACTCGACATTGTCGTAGCCGAATTCTCCCGAATCCTCCTCCTCCTCCTCCTCCTCCTCCTCCTCCTCCTCCTCCTCCTCGGGCGGCGGGGCGGCCAAAGCCCGTGCTCGTTGCAGAGCCGCACCGCGAACTCGTAGCGCCCGCCCGCGGGGAGCTGGCCGACCTCTCGGCGCGCCGCGCGAGAGCGTGCCGCGTGCCGCGCGGCGCCCGCCACGGGCAGCGGCGGACGATCGGCGGCGGCGGCAGACTAGAGTCGGCCCGTATCACAAGTACGCGCGACCACGACGCAGCTGCCCCGATACGCAACACGCAACACGTAACGCACTGATACGGAGCTCAACTCGTACACTGAAAAGGCAGGTATAAGGGGGTACGTTCGCCAAAAGGTGGGACAACACGCTGAGCCGACACGCAACGTATTGACACGGACGTTCTGAGCACGGTACGTGCTGCGTTTCAAAACAGGCGTATCGAGGCAGCTAAGGACAAGGATGCAAGGGCCTTGGAAGGCCGTCTCGAAGCTTGTCGAGCGGGGCGCGGCCAGCGAAAGCGGCCAAGGATGGGCCCAGCGGGCAAGGATGCAAGGGTATCCTTGGGAAGGGTGCCCATCCTCATGATGCGGGTGGACCGTAGGGCGACGGCGGCGCCGGCGGCTGCGGCAACAGCGAGGGCGGCAGCGTCGGCGGCGCTAGAGAGCGGCAGCGACGACCACGACGGCGAAGGACACTCAGCAGGCGGCCCCGTGAGGGCTCCCTCCTCGTGGTCCATCCTCGACCAGACCGATCGACCTCTGACGGCCCGAATCATCGCTCCGAGCCTCGAGCCCCGATCATCGACGCCAACGGCGCCGTCCCAGAGGGTAGGACCAGTCTGCCTCGAATCGAGACGTCCGATCGGATCTCCTCCTCCCCTCCTCCTCCTCCTCCTCCTCCTCCTCCTCCTCCTCCTCCTCCTCCTCCTCCTCCTCCTCCGGGGGGAAGCGCTGGCGCGGGGTCGAGGTTGGAGCGGCTCGCCCGCTCCAGGGTGCACGACAGCGGGGCGCCAGCGCCGTGCAGGAGTCGAGATCACGTCGGATGCCCAAAAGCTTCGGAGCCAGATCGGACTAGGCCGGCCGCACTCTAAATCGAACCGACACAGTGGAGGCCAGTCCACAAGAAACCTGCCACAAGAAGCCGCACCCTGAGGCCCCCGGACGTCCATGGACTCCTGGCGTGGGAAGGGCGCGCTTTCCGTGGCAGAACCCAAGAAACCCAGGGCACCCTGGAGGCAAGCAGGGCGTTTCTGGGCATGGGCCCCCACTGTATCGATCGGATCGGGATGGGCCCGCGAGGGCGGAATCCCAGCCAGTGGTGGGCGGCTCGCGGAAGCACCAGGCAGCCGACGTCGGGGTGGTGTGTGAAAAGCGGGGCGCGCACCAGAGGTCTCAACCTCAGTTGCTCTTGCCAGCACTGGGGGGCATCTAGTTCAGTGTTCCAAATGTTCTCTGCTGACTTGGCCTCAACCGGCTTTCAAACGACACGCCAGAAAGTGGACGTCAGGCAAGCGGCATTGTGATTTCTAAAAGCGTATCAACAAGCATTGACCAAAAAAGAAAAGAGCGAGTAGGCCAAGGGCCGATCCCGGACCCTGGGGGCGGTGTTTCGTCCAGAATCGTCGCTTCGACGATCCTGTGGCAGAGACGTCTGGAGGCCAGAGCCGTCCGGAAAAACCAGCCGTCAGGCTTTTCTTTTTCACGTCAGCAGGATCTGAGGAAGCGCCCTTTGAGGCAGCCCTCCTCTTCCTCCTCCTCCTCCTCCTCCTCCTCCTCTCCTCCTCCTCCTCCTCCTCCTCCTCCTCCTCCTCCTCCTCCTCCCCTTCCTCCTCATCCCTCCTTCCTCCCCCTCCTCCCTCCCTCATCTGTTTCCTCCTCCTTCCATCCCTTCTCCCTCCATCCTTCATCCCTCCTCCTTCCCTCCCCCCCCCTACCCATCCCTCCTTCCTCCCTTCCTCCCTCCAACCTCCTCCCCCCTCCCTCCGCCCGTCCCTCGTCCAAACCTTCCTCCTCCGCCTCCTCCTCCCCCTTCCTCCTGTCCTCCTCCACCTTCCTTCGCCTGCCTTGTCCTCCTCCTCCTCTTCTTCGCCTCCTCCTCCTCCTTCGCCTCTCCTCCTCCTCCCTCCTCCCTCCTCCCTCCTCCCTCCTCCCTCGTCCTCCCCCTACCTCCATCCGCCCTCCCCTCGTCCATACCTTCGTCGTCGTCCCTTCCTGCTCGACTCGTCTCCTCCGCCTCCTCCTCCTTCCTCCTCCTCCCCCGTCCTCCTCCTCCTCTCCTCTCCTCCTTCCTCCTCCTCCTCCTCCTCCCTCTGCCTCCTCCTCCTCCTCCTCTTCCTCCCTCCTTCTGCTCCTCCCCCTCCTCCTCCTCCTCCTCCTCCTCCCCTCCTCCGCCTCCTCCTCCTCCTCCTCTTCACCCTCCTCCTCCTCTTACTCCTTCTCCGCCTCCTCCTCCTCCTCCACCTCCTCCTCCTCCTCCTCCTCCTCCTCTTCCTCCTCCTCCTCTTCCTCCTCCTCCTCCTCCCGCAAAACAAAACCCGTCCCCAGCCCAATGGGCCTGGAACTCCACGACGCTGCCCCGGTCCTCCGCCGGCAGGTCGCCGGCCGCGAGAGGCAGCCTGCCCCCCCCGAGGGCGCCCCCCCTTGGAGCAGGGATGGGGGAGGGGGGGGGGGGGCAGGGAGGGAGGATCGGGCGGGGAGGATCGAGGAGGAGGAGGAGGAGGAGGAGGAGGAAGAGGAGGAGGGGGTGGCGGATGAATGAGCAGGAGTACGAGGAGCGGGAGGAGCAGGAGGACCAGGGGAAAGTGAAGGTTGGGAACGGAGCGGGGCGTCAACAATGAGGAAGGACTCGGATCTAGAATTGTAGCCCGCGCTGGGGCAGAGGCGCCATTGAAGCCAACGCTACAATGGGACACCTTTCCGAAACACCGACAGCGCTTCGAGTACAAACCACAACGCACGGAAGAACACCATGCTGACATGATATAAGCTTCGCTTACAAAATAAAAAACATACAGGAGAAAAGCTGCCCCACGCGGGCTAAAACTGGGGAGGGAAGAGAGTAGTCCTTATTTTGCGCAACTGTTGACTGTTGAGGAGGAGAAGGAGGAGGAGGAGGAGGAGGAGGAGGAGGAGGAGGAGGAGAAGGAGGAGGAGGACCAGTGTAAACCCAAGACGCACCAACGAAGTTGCAATACACCCTCCCTCCAAGTCCCCTCTTCGTAAGGCCCTGCAGATTTATCCACCGACCCTTCGGCGTGTGCGAGATGCTTTGCCCTGGTCCTCGTCGTCGTCGTCGTCGTCGCCACGTCGTCGTCGTCGTCGTCAACGTTGTCGTCGTCGTCGTCGTCGTCGTCGTCGTTGTCGCCCGTCCCAAGCATATTGAACAACAAAGAAAAGAAACGTCGTGATCAAGTCGAGTCCCTCCCCTTCTTCCCCTCCCTGACGGGTGGGGGGGTGGGGTCCCGGGTCAGAATACCGCCCAGTCCGTGCTGGTCCCGGGGGGGTCCCGCGGGGGGTCGCCAGCGGGGGTCCTGAGGGAGGCCCCGCTTTCTCTTATCGGCGGCACTGGCCGTAAGGCCTTCCCATCTCCACTGCAGGAATCACCCCAGTGGAAGATAACCGTCTGAGAATCTTCAATCGTGACAAAACACCACTCGTGGGACTCCAGCGTCGGGAACCAACGTGACTTCTGCGTCCTGACAATCCTGCAGGATTTCAGAACACCGTTCCTGGGACTCTAACACCGCGGATCAACGTGACTGTTGCGTCTGGGTAATCGTGCCAGAACACCACTCCTGGGACTTCAACATGCGAACGCATGGGATGGTGCAACCTTTCAAGTAAATGCGCGCGGAACCAAAGAGAGGACACCATTTTGAACAATAACCACCCTGCATCCGCCAAATTGCTGCAAACTTTTGAAAAGAATGCGCGCGGCGCAAAGGCGAACGAGAACCACATTTCCAAAACGACCACCCTCCATCCGTGAAGCTGTTGCAACCTTCCAGTTTCAAGTTCATACGTGGTGAGGAACTCCCAGACGAAACGCCCAGCCCGCTCTACCGACACGTCTGGAGGCCCGGCAGAGAGGAGTTATTTATGAGGAAAAGAGATGGAGGAAAAGGAGGAGGAGGAGGAGAAGCAGAAGGATCGAGGAGGATAATCGATAAAGCTTCAGGAGGATCGAGAAGTGAGGGGGAGGATCCAAGTTGCAGGCGGCAGGCGTTGAAAGGTCTCTGGCCAGTGTCTGGACGCGACGCAGAGGCGGCGGCGCAGAGGTGGTGGCCGCGAGTGGTAGAGGCCAGGGAACGCCGCCGGCGAGGAGTGAGGGGCAACGATAGGGGGGGCTGGCACATGGGGGGATGCATCGACCTGGAATCGGCGATACATCGCCGACCGATCGGCGATGGGCCCCCGAGAGTGGATCCGCACGTTCCTGGGCAGGTTGGGGCTATCGGACCCCTAGCGGCGATCAATATTCGATTGGGGGTCGATGCATCCCCCCCCTGTGCCCAGTCCCCCCCCCCATCGCTGCCCCTGAAGGAGGAGGAGGCGGCCGGTCGAGCGACGGCAGCGGCGAGCCGGCCAGTCGCGGGCGGCCGAGACCA
>CAUYUJ010019136.1:75691-85691 GCA_963575745.1 Prorocentrum cordatum
TCCTCCTCCTCCTCCTCCTCCTCCTCCTCCTCCTCCTCCCCCTCCCCCTCCTCCCCTGGAGGGGTGCCTCGGCGCGAGGGCGGCGCGTCGAGGCCCCAGGGGAACTAAAGTCCGTCAAGTCGTGGCTCTTGTGGCAGCTGCGCTGCGGTAGGAAGGGCCGTGCCCCGGTGTCCTTGTACGCACTCCCCGGGTTGGTCCCTGGGGGGGGGGCGGTCTTGGTTTACAGGGTTCGGTCCTTCTCTGCCGTGCGGTCCCACTGCAGGCGCCCCCGGCTGTGCCCAGCCAGGTTGAAAGGTGTGGGGCGGGGGTCACTCCGACCCACTGCGTAGGCGGGGGAGGCTCCAGGGTGCGTGCCACCTGCCTACGGGCTGTGGGGGTGGTCCTGAGCCCCGCTAAGTCTCGCACCGCGCCTCCTCCTCCTCCTCCTCCTCCTCCTCCTCCTCCTCCTCCTCCTCCTCCTCCTCCTCTGCTCCTCCTCCTCCTCCGCCTCCTCCTCCTCCTCCTCCTCCTCCTCCTCTCTCCTCCCTCGACGCCGCTGCCAGGCGCTGGAGGCGGCCCTCGCGGGGTGCGCGCGGCGCAGCGACGGGCCGCCGCCGCCGTCGCCAGTGAGGATTTCTCCAGTGCGCGAAGGCCTGGAAAAAACCTTCGCCTCGACTGTTCGGTGGCAACTCTGGAGGCAAGCAGGGCGTTTCTTGGCATGGGTCTCCGCTGTAACGGGGGACGCGAGGTGGCAAAACGTGGGCGCGCAAGCCGCTGATACCGCCTCGCGTTCAGCCATCGGGGGCCCCTTATTGGGCCTGAACCACAAAGTTCGGTGGCAACTCGTGTGAGCCTCCCATATCATCTTATCGGCTCCTGCGAATCGACGCTAGTCAGCGCTAGGCGACGCTACATCGACGCTGAATCGACGCTAATCGACGCGACCCGACGCCAAATCCGCGGTGTCTCATCGACCCCCAGACGCTAATCGTCGCGAGTCGACGCCAAAGACGAAATTAAGAGGGTATACCAGGCTCCCATGACTTGCTACCGAACAACCGGATGTCTGGTTCTCGGCCCGCAGCTCTAGAAGAAGAAAAAGCGGCATAAGCATAACACATTGGCGCTCCGCGCCGACTTCATGGAGATGTGCTGGACCCCCCTCCCTGGCGCGCAGAGCGCGCCAGTGGCTGCGCCGGAGGCGCCGCCAGGGGGGGGCCCAGCGCGGATCCAAGAAATCCGCGCGGAGCGCCAACGGCTTATGCTTATACCGTTGTTTCTTGTTTCTTCGTCGAAGCTCGGGCCTCGAGCGGCCGATCGGGACGATTCGGACACCCCCAGAGCGCTCTTCTCGACGAGACGCAGCTGCTGGAGAGCGTCCCGAAGCGAGGGAAAAAAGGAGGAAACGACGAGAATGGCAGCAAACCAAGGAGAACTTGTGGAGGTCTGGGGAGAGGGCCGGCCAGTGCGGAGGAAGGACATCCCGCGGCTCGCCAAAAATGAGTCGGCTGTTTTCTTCAATTGGAAGGGCGCCCGTTCTGAGACCCAGGTCCGTCAAAGAACGAATCAAAGATGTAAAATCGGCTCCGGGGAAGGGGTTGAGATGTCTACCATCACCCGGCGCCCGCCCGAGATGGATGTGGCGGAAGCGCGCGGCAGCGAGACTGCACGACTGGATACACGCACCATGGAAAGCTTGTTATAGAGGGACACATGTTTCGACGACCTTTGAGCCTCTTGGCGCGCACCAGAACTCTAATTATTCGGGTCCCCAGGGCCACTCGGGGAAATACATCATTTGCGTATGGTACCCGTTGGCTGGCCAATTTCTTGTTTATGGCGACCCTGTTCGTTAGATAACGGGTGCCCCCGTCAAGAGAGGCAGAGAGGGAAGCTTGGCCCACCCCCACCCCCTCAGCATCTGCCCACGGATTCTCCAGGGGCCCATCCAGCTCTTCGAGCCGCGTCCAGCCGTGACGACGAGAACCTCAGGGACGCCAACGAAAGTCTTCAATGCAACGACGTACATACCCAGACATCGGGCGGCACGATTTGTTCAAGAAATGGCCCCCAGAGCTAGCTCTCGACCACTCTCCCTGGGCATGTTTCTCACCCCGTGCCGATTTGTATCGACAGGCCCTGGGCCCGACACGACTTCCGAAGGCGCAGACTGGTGAACTTGGCACGAGGAAAGCGGGTTGTGAGTAAGAGGAGGGAGGGAGGGAGGGAGGGAGAGGGAGGGGAGAAGGAGAAGGAGGAGGAGGGGGAGAGGGAGGAGGAGCAGGAGGAGGAGGAGGAGGAGGAAGAGGAGGAGGAGGAGGAGGAGAAAGAGAAGGAGGAGGAGGAGGAGGAAGAAAAGGAGGAGGAGGAGGAGGAGGAGGAGGAGGAGGAGGAGGAAGAGGAGGGAGGAGGCCCGGTCCCTTCCGCCAAGACCAACTCTTCCTCCTGATTCTTTTTCCTGACAGTCCCAGGGCCCGTGGAGGGCCCCGGGAGTCCGAGGACGGCGAACAACTTCGGGACCCTTTGTGGTGCCGAAGAGACTGGGCGCCTCGACTCTGCTGGAGCCGCCAGATATAGGCGCATGACAAGGTCATGTGGCATCTTCGGGGGACCTGGTGTGTCCCGTCGCGCCCGGGTCGGCGCCGAAACAATTTGTCCCAACCATCCTGTGGTGTTGGGTCCTCGTTTTGAAGAGACACCGCCCCGCGTCCCTCCTCCTCCTTCTCCTCCTCCTCCTCTCCTCCTCCTCCCCCTCCTCCCTCCTCCCTGCGTTTCACCCACCAAGTACAGCGCTTCGTGGCCCCATACGGAGCTCCACCGACGGTCCCAGTGGGACCGCCTGCATGCGTCAGCCACCACCCAGCACAGCCCTTGCTCCGTGCGTTTCACCCACCCATTACAGCGCTTCGTGGCCCCATAGAGAACTCCACCGAAGGTCCCAGTGGGACCGCCTGCATGCGTCAGCCACCACCCAGCACAGCCCTTGCTCCCTGCGTTTCACCCACCCAACACAGCGCTTCGTGGCCCCATAGAGAACTCCACCGAAGGTGTCCCAGTGGGGCCGCGTGCATGCGTCAGCCACCACCCAGCACAGCCCTTGTTTCCTGCGTTTCACCCACCCAGTACAACGCTTCGTGGCCCCATAGGGAGCTCCACCGAAGGTCCCCGTGGGGCCGCCCGCATGCGTCAGCCACCACCCAGCATAGCCCGTTCCTCCCTGCGTTTCACCCACCCAGCACAACGCTTCGTGGCCCCATAGGGAAACCCACCGAGGGTCCCAGTGGCACCGCCCGCATGCGTCGGTCACGTCCCAGCACAGCCCTTTCCTCCCTGCGTTTCATCCATCCAATACAGCGCTTCGTGGCCACGTAATGAGCTCCACCGAAGGTCCCAGTGGGACCGCCCGCATGCGTCAGCCACCACCCAGCACAGCCCTTACTCCCTGCGTGTCGCCCACCCAGTACAACGCTTCGTGGCCCCATAGGGAACTCCACCAATGGTCCCAGTGGGGCCGCCCGCATGCGTCAGCCACCACCCAGCACAGCCCGTTCCTCCATGCGTTTCACCCACCCGTTACAGCGCTTCGTGGCCCCATAGGGAGCTCCACCGAAAGTCCCAGTGGCACCGCCCGCATGCGTCAGCCACCACCCAGCACAGCCCGTTCCTCCCTGCGTTTCACCCACCCATTACAGCGCTTCGTGGCCCCATAGGGATATCCACCGAAAGTCCCCGTGGGGCCGCCCACGTCGTTAACCACCACCCCGCACAGCCCTTCACCCAGTATAACGCTTCGTGGCCGCATCGGGAGGTCCACTGAAGGCCCTACTGGCATCGCCCGCATGCGTCAGCCACCACCCAGTACAGCGCTTCGTGGCCACATAGGGAGCTCCACCGAATGCTCCAGTGGGACCGTCCGCAGGCATCAGCTACCACCCAGAACAGCGCTTCGTGGCCCCATGGGGAACTCCACCGAAGGTCCCAGTGGGACCGCCCGCATGCGTCAGCCACCACCCAGTACAGCGTTTCGTGGCCCCATAGGGAACTCCACCGATGGTCCCACTGGGACCGCCCGAATGCGTCAGCCACCATCCAGTACAGCGTTGCGTGGCCCCATAGGGAGCTCCACAGAAAGACCCCATTTGCACTGCAAGCGTGCGTCTTCCACCACCCAGTGCTCCACTTCGTGGCCCCATCGATTGGGAGCTCCACCAAGCCCCAATGGCACCGCCCGCATGCGCCCCCCGCCCGGTAAAGCGTTTCGTGGCCCCGTAGGGAGCTCCAGTGGTCCGCCCGCATGCGACCCCCCACCCGGTACATCGTTGCGTGGGCCCATAGGGAGATCTACCGAAGGCCCCAGTGGCACCGCCCGCATGCGTCCCCCCCTCCCAGTACAACGTTTCGTGGCCCCATAGGGGGCCCCACCGAAGCCCCCACTGGCACGCATGCGTCGGCCACTACCCAATACAGCGTTTCGTGGCCCCGTAGGGAGCTCCATAGGAAGACACCAGTGGCACAGCCCGCGCGCGTCTCCCCAAACCAGTACAGCGTTTCGTGGCCTCATCGGGAGCTCCAGCGAAGGGCACCGCCCGCCTGCGTCCGCCACGCCCAGTACAGCGTCTCGTGTATCGCGTAGGGAGCCCCACCGAATGCCCCAGTGGCACCGCCCGCATGCGTCAGCCACCACCCATTACGGCACGTCCCTCACGCGTTTCGTGGCCCTATAGGAAGCTCCACCGCAAGCGGCACGCACAACGCGTTACTCACAACTGCATATGGTTGGGTCCTTCGCCCGGATAATCTACAGCGCAGTTTTGGAGGGGAGGAGGGGGAGCGGACACATCATCACGATGACAAATTCGGCGACTCAAATCCGCGTCGAATCTAGGATGGACTCGTCGAATCCACGCCCAATCCGCGTCGAACCCACGCCACGTCCGCGTCGAGTCCGCATCGAGCCCGCGTCGGGCACGAGAAACGACACCAACTTTATGGGGACAGACGAGGGCCCCCGAGGACGCCACGCGGGCACGGAGGCGGCAGGCCGAGGCTCCGAGAGCGGCGGCGCGCCCGCGACCATGGCGACCCCCAGGCCGCTCAGGCGGGCGATGGCGCCGAGCCTGCGGTACCCCGCGCCCCCTCTCCCCCCTATAGCCTCCTCCTTCTCCCCCTCCCCCTCCTCCTCTTCCTCCTCCTCCTCCTTCTCCTCCTCATCATCCTCGTCCTCGTCGTCCTCCTCCTCCTCCTCCTCCTCCTCCTCATCATCATCCTTCTTGTCCTCCCTCCTCCCTTCCTCCTCTCTCCTCCTTCCTCTTCCTACTCTTCCTCATCCTCATCGTTCCCCTCTCCATCCTCTCCCCCCCCCTCCTCCTCCTCCTCCTCCTTCTTCTCCCTCCTCCTCCTCCGTTCCTTTTCCTTCACACATTTCTCCCTGTCGAACCCCGAGGCCAATTTTTAGGGCGGGCCGGGCGTTTCGCCAGAAACTTCCTCACCACTTATAACCCTGAAGCTTAAACATCGCAACAGCTTCACAGATGGAAGGCGGGTCGTTTTGAATATGTGGCTCTCGCATTAGCGCCGCGCACATTCGTTTTAAGCATTTGCAAGAGTTTCAAGGGTTGAGGGTCTGTGGCTCTCGCCTTAGCGCCGCGCGTACTCGTGTCTTAACATTTGAAAGAGTTTCGCGGATTATGGGCAGGTGGTTTTCAAAATGTGGCTCTCGCCTGAGCGACGCGCACATTCGTTGTAACAATGTGCAGAAGCTTCACGGATTGAGGGCGTTGTTTTTCAACATGTGGCTCCCGCCTTAGCGCCGCGCACATTCGTGTTCTAATGTTGCAGGAGTTTCGCGGATTCCCATGATCAGCAAACCAGAAGTGGTGTTTGGGAAGGATTCAGGAGTATGAGGGTGCAACAGTTACGCTGATTCGCGGTGTTGAAGTCCCAGGAATGATGTTCTGGCACGATTCAAGGTGGCCAAGACGCAACAGTCGGGTTGATCCGTGGCGCTGGAATCCCGAGAGCAATGCGTTGGCATGCTTAATGGTCTTCAAGCGGTTGTCTTCCAACGAGGCTGTTCCCCCAGTGGAAGTGAACCGTTGTATGGGACCTATGAAGAGGGAGCTTGGAGGGAGGGTTTATTCCAACATCGTTGAGGACTCTTGGGTTTCCACTGGTTCCCCTCCTCCTCCTCGTCCCTCCTCCTCCTCCCCCTCTCCTCCGATGGCGGCCCCACTCCCGCTCCTTGTCCTCGTTCTCAACTTCGTCCTCGTCGTCCCGCCCCCGTACAGCCAGCGCGCATCACATGGATGCACGGAATTATGATGCAGGGGCCTTGGCAGGCCATGTTGGCAGTCTTCGAGCGAGGTGCGGCCAGGGACGGTGGCCAGGACTGGGCCGTAGGGGACGGATGCAAGGGTAACGTTGGCAAGTCGCTCGTGCTTGCTGTGTGCGTTGGCTGTGCAGGAAGCTGGGCACCGCGCGCGAAGCTCCAGGAGGTGGAAGGGGCAGCAGGCCCTGTGAGACCTCGCGGCTCGCTAGGGGGCTGCGAACTGGGCATCTGTCGCCACCTTCGCGGGCTCCTGGGAGGTCCAGTGGAGTGGAGGGCGGGGGGGGGGGCCTCTTCGTCTTCGATCGTACCCCCTTGGGGGTATATCTTCTTAACCTGCCACTTGTATTTAGCGCAGCCCCTCAAACAAGGGAAGAGAGGACGGATAGAAGGAAGGGACAAGGGGGAGGGAAAAGGATAGAGCACGAGAAAGAGAGAAAGAGAGAGAGAGAGAGACAGAGATTAGCAGGAGGAGGGCCAGGAGCAGAAAACACGTGGCAGAACCAGACGGTCAAATCGGACGGGTAGACCCTAATGGGCGGGTCCGGAAGGCGGGCCCAGGCGGCCAGGTCGAGCAGGGGGGTTGCTGAAGCGTACGTCCTGCATGAATTGCAAGGAAGTCTCGAGCGATAGCGCGATTCCCAAGTGAATAATGAAAAAGGCCAGAGCGAGAGCCTGAGTCCTGAGTGTCGAGGGCGAGGCGAAGAATACAGCGCAATGGAGTGCCACGCCAGAGCGCGATTCCTGAATAAGTTGTGAGGAAATCCTGCGCGAGGACACGATTGTCGAATAAATTGTGAGGGCGTATCAGGCAGGAGCCGCTGTTGAACCCGCTGTTGTTGTTGTTGTTGTTGTTGTTGTTGTTGTTGTTGTTGTTGTTGTTGTTGTTGTTGTCGTTGTTGTTGTTGTTGTTGTTGTTGTTGTTGTTGTTGTTGTTTTTGTTTTTGTTGTTGTTGTTGTTGCTGTAACCTGGGGGCCAAGAATTCCTGAAAATTCCTAGGAATCCTTAGGAATCCTTGGGAATTCCTAGGAATCCTTCGGGATTCCTAGGAATCCTTACGAATTCCTACAGAATTCTTAAGATTTCGTAGGATTCCGGAGGAATTCCTAGGAATCCTTAGGCATTCCTGCTAATCCTTAGGCATTCCTAGGAATCCTTCGGAATTCCTACGGACCCTTAGGAAGTCCTAGGAATCCTTAGGAATTCCTAGGAATCCTTAGGAATTCCTAGGAATCCTTTGGACTTCCTAGGAATCCTTAGGAATTCCTAGGAATCCTTCGGAATTCCTAGGAATCCTTCGGAATTCCTAGGAATCCTTAGGAATTCTTAGGGATCCTCAAGAATTTCGGTTGTTGTGAGTGTTGTGTGTGTGTGTGGGGGGGTGTTGTGGGACACGGGTCGGGGCGCCCCGCCCTTACTAACAACAGCAACAACCACAGCCACAACAACAACAGCAACAACACCAACAACACCAGCACAACGACAACGACAACGACAACGACAACAGCAACAATCACCCAAACTGCAACAACCACAACAACACCAACAAAAACATAACAACAATACCAACGGCACCAACAACACCACCAACAACAAATATTTGAAGACTGTTCGCTCTTATCTGATCGCATGCCACTCAACACGTATATCCCGAATTCTCGATACCCGCCCTCTTCGTCTTCGATCGTGACACACTTGGGGATATATCTCTCTTTCCTGCAACGTGTACGTCGCGCAGCCCCTAAGGCACGGGAAGAGAGGACGGATGGAATGAAGGGACCAAAGGGGGGGGAGGGAGGAGCGTGGAGCACGAGCGAGAGAGCACCAGGATGGGAAACCAAGTGGCAGAACCAGACGTGCAGATCGGGCGGGTAGGCCCTGACGGGCGGGTCGGGAAGGCGGGCCCAGGCGGCCAGGTCGAACAGGCGAGTTGCTGAAGCGTGCGCCCTGCATGAATCGAAAAGAAGTCTCAGGCGATTGTGCGATTCCCATATGAATCTAGAGGAAATCCACAGTGAGAGCGTGATTCCTGAGTGTCGAGGGCGCGGCGTCTGGACAAAGTGTGGGAAAATCCCACGCGAGAGCGCGATTCCGGTACAAATTGCAAGGAAAACCCACGCGAGAGCGCGATCCCGGTATAAACTGTGAGGAAGTCCCGCGCGAGAACGCGCCTTGGGAATAGATTGCGAGAAATATCAAGCGGGAGCCGTTGTTGTTGTTGTTGTAAACCGGGGGCCAGGGGCCCAATTTGGTGACACCTTACTTTCCATTGTGAAAAACAGGATGCGAGCCCCGCGAGAAGCAGTTCAATCAACAAGTGCAATGGTTACCGCGCAGGGGGGATTAACAATACGCATTCTTGAAATATGAGAACTCAACAACAACGACGACAACGACAACGATAACAACAACAATAACAATAACAACAACATTACCAACACAATCAACAACAACAACAACAACAACAACAACAACAACAGCAACAACGACAACGCAAACGAAAACAACAACAACCACATCAGCAGCAGCAGCAACAACACCAGCAACACAAGCATCAGCACCACCAACAACAATAACAGCAGCAGCAACACCACCACCAACAACAACGACCCCAACAACAACAACAACAACAACAACAACAACAGCAACCACAGCAACCACAGCAACAACCCCAACACCACCACCACCACCAACAACAAGACCACAACAACACCACCACCAACAACAACTATCAGTTGAAGAACAACGACCCCAACAACAACAACAACAACAACAACAGCAGCAACCACAGCAACCACAGCAACAACCCCAATACCACCGCCACCACCAACAACAAGACCACAACAACACCACCACCAACAACAACTATCAGTTGAAGACTGTTCGCTCGCATCTGCTCACATGCCACTCAACACGGATATCCAGAATCCTCGATACCCGCACTCTCCGTCTTCGATCGTAACCCCCATGAGGCTTCTGGCACGCGTCGGTGCGAGTGCGTGTGAGCGCTGGTGTGCCAGCCGTACGCAGGTTCGCTCATGCACCTGCGAGCCCCTTTCCCGCCTTCTGCGTGCTGCAAGAAGGGCCAAGGGCTCCAGCAGGGCTGTTCTGCATGGGCTCAGCCACGCCTGACGCCGGAGGCACCGCAGTGCTTCCGGACATAGCATGAGATGACCTTGCAAACGTATCGTTCTCCGCCGACTGCGAGCCCGACTCCCTGCCCTCACTGATTGCTTCCGTGCCCTTCCCCCCTCCTCCTCCTCCTCCGCCTCCTCCTCCTCCTCCTCCTCCTCCTCCTCCTCTTCCTCCTCCTCCTCCTCCTCCTCCTCCGCCCCCTCTGCCCATAAGAGCACGACACGCGGAACGGCGGCAAGGAGAGGCCAACCCGGCCCTGCTTGGGCCCCTGCCGCCCCGCCTCGGCTACACGCGACGAGTGACCCTGGGCAAGAGTGATCTTGTTCGTGCGCGGCCTTCGGGGGCCGAGGAGGGGCCAACTCCGAGCGTGGCGGCCGGTGCTGGGGGGACCCCTGGTCACTCCGGCGACGGGGCACTCTTACGTGCAGTCGACCGCCGCCCAGAACTCCCCCCCCCCTCTCCGCATGGCTGAGGATGCAACTCCTGGGAGGTCTTCTCGTCGGAAAGAATGGGGAGAACTGAGCCCCATTTGGGGGCTGCTACGCCGGATTGGGCCGCGG
>CAUYUJ010019136.1:90691-95691 GCA_963575745.1 Prorocentrum cordatum
AGAAGGTAGCCAGTGCGCACTCTGGTCAGGAATAAGCAGCTGGGCTTGACGCCTGAACTTTGTGCTCATCTGCCCGTCGGGTGTCCCTATCCAAAGCGGCGTGGCAAGCCATACCGCCCTCCCTGGAGTGGGAATTGCTCTCCCTGGGAAGGAAGCTCCTATGGCATAATAGGACCTATGCACCCTGCTCGGAAATCCAGACGTGAAACTGCGCTGGACGCCTGGGCATTTACCATGCTCGCCTGCCCTACATACGTTCCCTCCCCAGCCGCGTGGCGACCCCGGCTTCCCTCCCGAGGGGGGGGGCGTCGGAACGGAACGGTCGCGCGCCTCGGTGTCGCACCAGCCCGTCGGCTCCGAGACGCGCACTCCCATCGCCAGCCTGGCGGGGGGGGAGGCAACGGTGCGCACGGACGCCAAGCCCAGCCAGGCCCTTACCCAGAGGAAAGCAGACAGGCAGAGAAGCGAGAGCTCGCACAACCACCATGACTCCGAGCATGCTGCGATGCTCCCCCTCCTCGCTCGCCATCAGAAGACAGAGTATACAATGAGTAGGCAGAGCAGCCGTGCGCGTGCCTTCCTGCTACTCCGCCCCTCGCGCCAGGGATCGAGATGAGCCCCGTTCCCTCCCACCGGCCCGGTCGAGTCCTGGGCGCCGTGTGGCCTGGACGAGCTTGGCGCCGAGCTCGGGCGGACGGTCTTGGCGGCGGGCAGAAAAGGCCCAGGTGCCCAGGGGGGGGGGCGAGGGCCGGCTCCTCTGAGAAGGGCCCCCTCCCCAGCACCTGAGGATTCGGTCGGGCATGTCCCCCTGCAGGCGCCTCTTGGAAGAAAAACTGAAGCATAGTCAACAAATACTCAGGCATAGTCGAAAAATAGTCGACAAATCGTCCCCAGATTATTTGTTTGATTTCCTACCTAGGCTCTGCCTAGAAGGGTTCTTACTCTCTGGGCTGAAAGGGCCGGGCAGTGGAAAACGCCCCGGGCGGTTCCCCCGGCATCCGCCCCGCGGTTCCCCCAGTTACGTCCCCTCAGCTTAGCGTTGCTTATCTCATCTTAGCTTAACCTAGCTTAACTTAGCTTAACTTAGCTTAGCTTAGCTTAGCTTAGCTTCGCCTAGCCTAGCCTAGCCTAGCCTAGCTTAGCTTAGCTTAGCTTAGCTTAGCTTAGCCTAGCCTAGCCTAGCTTAGCTTAACTTAGCTTAGTTTAGCTTAACCCAGCTCAGCTTAGCTTAGCGCAGCATTCGCATAGCATAGCATAGCATAACATAGCATAGCTTAGCTTAGCACAGCGCAGCGCAGCACAGCATCACATAGCATACCATAGCGCAGCATAGCATATCATAGCACAGCATAGCATAGCGCAGCATAGCAACATCAAGCAACAGCAAACACAAAAGCAAAGCAAAAGCAACAACAACAGCAACAACAAAAGCAAAGGCACGGCAATGCACAGCAACAGCAACAACAATGCGAAAGTGTAGATGTAGATGTAGATGTAGGTGTAGATGTGGATGTAGGTGTAGATGTAGATGTAGATGTAGGTGTAGATGTAGGTGTAGATGTAGGTGTAAATGTGAGTCTCGCTGTTGATGTTGGTGTAGACGTAGATGCAGGTGTAGATGTTAATGCAGCTGTCGGTGTAGATGTAGATGTTGCTTTCCTAGATGCTCCAACTCCTAGGTAGGGTCGCACTGGGATAATTTTTTGGGGTGCACGATCATCTCGCCGAGGAGGAGCAGCGCGATGGCAATGCCACTGCCACTGCTGCTCAGCTCGCTAGAAGTCAAGCTCGATAGCTGCCGGCGTCAAAGCAGGATGAGGGAAGAGGAGGGAAAGGACGGGAGAGAGGGGGGATAGTTGTGGAGGGAAGGGGAAGGAGGGGGACCAGCACCCAAAATAATATGGATCCTGTCCACAGCAGCGCTGCCACCGTCGTGAGTCCAAGACTCGACGAAGGTGGCAGCGGGGTCCACAAGCACCTTGCCAGAGCCTTTGGCACGGCTGGGGTGCTGCAGAAGCTGAAAGCGCGTCCAATTGGACTTTGTGTGGCCACTGCGGAGAAGCTTTCCTCAAGCCAACCACTGGCTCGATGTCCTCTGCAATTGGCCCGCATTTGGAGCAAATGATGACAAGCCCAACTGTGCTCTCAGTTTGGAGGATACTGAACGGGGATGAAAGGGAGGGAGGAGGGAGGAGGGAGTAAGTGGGAGGAGAAGGATGAGGAGAGCAGCAAGTGGGACCAAGGCTGCAGATATCAAAGACGCTGTCGCGCATCTCGAGCTGCGGACACGCAGACCGCTCGCCCGGACCGCGATCCGCAGTATTTGACAGTCTGGCTCACTTCAGGCGTGCCTGGCAGCCGCTAACATCGGCACTGGTATATACACAAAAGAAGCTCGGGGAGGCTCCCAGACCGCCCTGCGGTCACAGGCGCCGTCGCGCGTCTCGGGCTGCGGGCACGCAAGCCGCTCGCCCAGACCGCAATCTGCAACCTTCGACTGAGTCAGCGCCCTGAAGGTTCCAAGACACACGAACATGCATCACGACGGCTGCAAAAGAAGCCCGAACAGATTCACGGAGGTGCCTGGTGCTGCCGAGTGTCAGCCACTTGCGCGCTGCTGGCCGCTCTAGAAGCCTGGGGAGCCCTCGGCTCGCTACATGGCCACGCAGGGAGCCTGAACCAACCCACAGTCAAAGACGCTGTCGCGCACCACGGGCTGCGGACAACTCCGCATGCAGGCCGCTCGCCCGGACCGCGATCCACATCTTTGGCAATCTGGCTCGCTTCAGACATGCCTTGCAGCCACTAAGATCGACACCTATGTACACAGAAAAAGAAAAACGAGGCACCCATCTACAAAATCGCCCACCTACAGTGGGCCCAACATCTCGGCTTGCGGGCACTGTCTGGCCGCCCCGCGGCGGAGTCGAGTCCCCGTCGACGGCAGAACGCTCGCAGACCGAGGAGGGGGTCATGCATTCGGTACTGCTGTGTGGTGCTGATCGAAGATGTAATCGGGTGCTGGCTGCAATCGGGTGCTGGCTGCAATCGGGTGGGCTGATCGAAGATGTAACTTTACGTCAGGTGCTGGCTGCAATCGGGTACGAAGCTCTGGGCCACTTGCGGTGCGAAAATATGCCACCCCATTCCACACTGCAAAGCCCCCGTAGCCATTCTTCTCGGCAACCTGCCGACACCAAGAGAGGTCGTTGGTGAAGAGCGTCAGTGCATTCTGCCCTTTGTCAGCGTCCATGTCCAGATGAAGAGTCCAGCCAGCCGGCAGCTCGCATCCATTATTAGCCATTGTAGTAGCAATAGCAATGCTTGCGGCAGTACCTCCGAGAATTGTTCCAGTTCCGCCAGCAAAAGTATCTCCGACCAGGATGCCTGCGGTGCTCGCACTTGCCTGGGCCATCGCCCTCTCGCTCCCGATCTGGTCGCCGCAAGCCTTGTGGATTGCAGCCTTCATGTGCCCGATACCAGGCGTCGCATCCACAGCGTCGTTCATGCTCGAAGCGAACTCCATCTGGGTTCTCAATGCTGCTTGGTGGTCGCCACTGCCTACCTCTACAAGAGACCGCACTTGCGACACTACAGGAGCGGTCCTGGAAAACTGCTCCTGTGTTTGCCGCGCGCCCTCCACATCTCCCTGGACAACTTGTGCTAACGAGATTACCTGCGAAAGAACAGGTGTGGACTGCGCACTCCCCATGTCTTGAACGGCGAAAACAATGCGCCCGGGACACTCGAGGGGAAGTCGCTTGAGCCAAAATAGCTTCGGATTGTTTATTTGTTTGATTTTTGTTGTATCTTTCTCGTGTAGAGGGACACTCCCGACTGAACCTTAGAAGGCGATGGGGCGTCTGCAGAAGACCGCGCCCCGCATCCTGGCCCCTCGTGTTCTCGCCGCCAAGGGCCGCCTGGGCGGAGGGAGCGGGGGGGAAGAGACAGCTCCTTGTCTTCTGGCGATCGCCTGGCTTCTCTGCGGGGAGGATGGGCCGTGCCCGCCGAGAACCGAACCTCGTCGCTTGGAGCAGTCCCGCGCATTCCCGCGCGCACCAGTAAATACTGCGTGCCCCCTTCAGACCTGCGCGAAATTCGACAAGGTCAGGGGATGCGGGGAGGCCGGCGTATCGCTGGACCCTGAAAAACCATCCTCCAAGAGCTTGTTTGTTCTCCAGACTCGGGCCAACTTTACTTGCATGGATGGGGGGGGGGCTGAACCCGAAGCAAGCCGCAAACGACTTGCACGTGCGCACATCACGCAAGTCGAAGGGCACTTGCACGCTAGCATTCGCTCGAAAAGAGGCGGGGAGGGCGAGAGGGGGGGGGGGAGAACGCCATGCAAGCAGACCTGCCCGAATCTGACAAGCAGCCGTCTCCAGCCCACCGCCGGGGCGGGGGGAAAGCGGAGGTCACGACCGTGCGTGGCCCGGGATCGCCCCCCCGCGCCCCCAACCCCGCGCGTCTTCGGGTGCCCCCGCCAGCCTCCGGCAGCACCCTGCGCCTTGCCCCCCCCCTCCGCCCCCCCCGAAAAAAGAAAACGACGACACAGCGAACCCAGAGATCCAACGCATTGAAAAAATCAAGGCGGAGGTTTCTCGCAACTTTCGGCCTTTAGGGGCCCTCGCCGAGCCCCGGGACGATCAGAAAACCACTCAGGATGAAAAACTGGTCCTGGAGGATGGGCCGAGACTTCACGGGATCCCCGCATGGAAAAAATCACGGCTCTGGGATCTCTGGGAACGAAAGCACGTCCAGAACTCGCGACCCCCAAGCATCCGATGCCCTGTTTTCTCAACACGTGCCGCCCAGAAGTCCCAACCCTTGCCCCAGGCCCAGCTTGCCAGCCCGAGTCGTGCTTTGACGACCCCCGAGGCCCGAACCCGGCCCGCAGAGGCCGACGACAGCGAGGGTCGCGTCGTGGGACGACGACAGTAAAGAACAGACCACAAACAACAAACAATCAACAACAAACCACAACCCCAAATAACAAACAA
>CAUYUJ010019136.1:103191-143191 GCA_963575745.1 Prorocentrum cordatum
CCCCAAGGGGGGGGGCGGGGGGCGAAGGCCGTTTTGGAGGGGGGGGTGCTGGGTTGCTGGTTGCTGGTTGCTGGGGGGGGCGACCTTCGAACCCGCCTTGATCAACAATAACAACAACGACAACACGAATCCGAACCGCAGAACCTCACTTCAGCTTCGCGCCCAGGAACAGTGAATGACCGTTCGGCCCCTTCACGCTGATAATTGCATATGTCTATAATCTTCAGATACACGCAGCTCGCCCTCTTCGAGACGAGCAGTCCGCCAGGCCCGACAAGCCCCCTTTCCTGCGCCCCGCCCGCGCACGACACGGAAAAGGGGAAACTGTCAAACGCACGCCATCTCGCTGCCATGCGGACATCTAAAGAAGGAGCGAAAGAGCCAGTCTAGCCCCTTACGCCGCGGCCGCGCATCGGAACAGGCTTCCAGATCCAGGTCGGAGGAGGAGCGGCCCAACAACTACAGTCGGCCCGTATCATGAGGATGCGCGATAAGGATGCAAGGGCCTTGCACGCCCACTTCGAAGTTTCTCGAACGGGGCGCGGCCAACGAAAGTGGCCAAGGATGGACCGAGGAGGCAAGGATGCAAGGGTGTCCTTGGGAAGGTTGCCCATCCCTACTATGCGGGTTGACTGTAGAGCCCCCACTGAGCCGAAGGTGGTTCTTATTTCAGCGTCTCAGGTCTGGTTGTCTGCCGCTGGGGGGAACTGTTCGCGAAGCGGGTCAGTACACAGATCAGCGACCCACCGCCTGGGGAACCGGTCGTCTTGGGCATCCCCGGAGGCGGCACATGCGGATGTGTATTGGGGGCCCCGGGGGCCTGAAGACCTCCCATGGGCGGTGAACATGTGTGAGTTCTGGCCTCGGAACCAGGTTGCCGACGACGGCGACCACGAGCAGGCCGGGAACCCAACTTACTGATCATGGCCCCGAGCGCTGCTCCCCCCAGCCACCTCCCAACCTTCGTCTAAAGCCACCCAGGCCTCCCACGCCGTGAGCGCGTTCAGCGCGAGGGCCCCAGGACCACTCGACCCCGCCTCGAAGACCGGGCTCCCACGTCGTTTCCACCGAAGGGCAGGAGGAGGGAGGGAGGGAGGGAGAGGGAGGGAGGGAGGGAGGAGGGAGGAGGGAGAAGGGAGGAGGCACCTCCCTGAGGTCGGGGACCCTGGCACCCCCTCGGCCACCGCGTGGGGAGCGCGGTACGAGACTTAGCGGGGCCAGAAACACGCCCACAGCCAGGAGGCACGCGGCGCGCACCCTAGAGCCTCCTCCGCCTACGCAGTAGGTCGGAGTGACCCCTATTTCACGCCCTTTCAACCCGGCTGGGCACAGCCGGGGGGCGCCTGCAGTGGGACCGTATTGCAGAGAAAGATCGAACCCCGCGGACCAAGACCGCACCCCCTGGGAACAACCCAGGGAATACGTGTAAGGACCACCGGGCACGGCCCTTCCTACCGCAGCGCAGCCCCACAAAGGCGACGACTTGGCGGATTTCAGTTCCCCTGGTGCCTCGACGCGCCGCCCTCGCGCCGAGGCACCCCTTTGGGGGCGGCAAGGCCACAGAGGAGGAGGGGAAGAACAAGAGAGAGAACGGGGAAAAGGCGACGACACGCTCACAGCCATCAGGCTCCCTCCCCGAGTCCCCGAGCCAACTACGCATAGAAAGAGAAACACCAACTACAGTGCACAGCGCAAGACCGACAAATATGTACTATAAGTCGGGCGGCATGGCAGTGGAGGGAGGAGGGAAGAGGACGGAAGAGGAGGAAGGAGAAGGGAGGAGGAGGAGGAGGAGGAGGAGGAGGAGGAGGAGGAGGATAGATGAAAGAGGATGACTCCTCCCTACCCGACTCCAGCTCCACATCCCTCCTCTTCCTTCCTCGTCCTCGTGGGCGAAACACATCCGTATACGCGGCCTTGCGGGCTGGGCCCCTGGGCCGCGACCCCGCGGATAAACAAATATGTATTGTTTGTTCCGCGGGTGCCCAGCGCGGAACGTATCCGTGCGACTGGGCATCCGCGGGATCGGGCCCAGAATCAAGACCGCGAGGCGTGCATATGTACACGTGCGCCACTCGTGACCTCCTCCTCCTCCTCCTCCTCCTCCTCCTCCTCCTCGTCCTCCTCCTCCTCCTCCTCCTCCTCCTCCTCCTCCTCCCCCTCCTCCTCCTCCTGCTCCTCCTCCTCCTCCTCCTCCTCGTTCCAGTTCCTCGAGGAGGGCCAGAGGGAAGGAGGCAGCGAGTCTTGGAGCGCCCCCCACCCCCCCCCGGCAGGCCGGAACTGGCACACCCGCGGCGCCAGTCCCGACAGCAGCAGCCGCTGCCCGCCGTCGGCCTCGGGCCCGAGCCTGGCGCGGCGCCAAGCTCCCGCGCGCAGGGGAGGGGGAGGTTCGAGAGGAGAAGGGAGGGTCGGGGATGGGCGAGGGTCGAGGAGGAATGGGAGGATCGAGGAGGAGGGGGGAGGATAGAGGATGAGATCGAGGATCGAGGAGACGGACGAGGAGGAGTAGGAGGAAGAGGAGGAGGAGGAGGAGGAGGAGGAGGAGGAGGAATGAATGAATGAATGAGCTCATGGAATCCTGTCAATCGAAGCCACCTCGAATTGCATTGCCTGCCAAAGGAGCTGACTGCTTAGCAAAGTTAGGATTCTGAGATGGTTCCATCCGAAACCCACCGAGAAAAGTAGCGCGGTCCTCCACCGCGCTCTGCGCCAGGCAGCACTGGCCCATGGCCCGCACTCAGGCCCGCACGCAGCAGGCTCGGCGAGGCGGGCTCTAGAGGCGTGAGGTGCCTCAAGCCTCTCTCCTCCTTCCCCGCCCACGACCCCACCCACTCCCACGACCACGACCCCGTCCCCCTCCCTCAGAAGGCTGCGGCTGGGGCAGGAAAATTACAGGTGTGTTTGGAAGTGATTCATGCGCATACGTGTGCACTCGATTCTGTAACGTGCCTAGAGCATCAGGGGCAACCACTCCCCTATCGATCAGTTCTCGAAGCCGATCCGATCGTCCAAGTGCCTCCCTCATGCGCCGTTGCCTATCAGTTTGCTGATCTCGCGCTCTAATGGCCCCTTCGGGGCCGGCCCTGGAAGATAACTCGCTCCCTCGAGGCTCAGAAGCTCCTCCATTGCCTCCCCCATGGCCTTCCCCAGCGGAGTCTCCCACGAGAAACTCATCAGAAGCGTGGCCTTCTGCGGTTCGCCCTCTGGTTTCTTCTGAAGCTTGAGGCGGAAATACGGGACGGAGCGTGACATCAAGGCGACCGAGGCTCCTTTCACGTAGTTCTGCCACAGGCTGATGAACCTCTGCTTGTTGATTTCTTCCTCCTTCATTTGCTGCTCTTCCCCGATGGCGATGGTCCGATCGGCCCCGTGCCAGGCTGCTGCCGCTGCGATCTGGATGTGTGGTGGGCCGCGGGCTTTGAAATCTACTTTTTCTCCTTTCTGCTTGCGCTGGCGGAGGCGCTGGCTCTCTTGGTCGTAAGACTTCCCCGTCATGATGAGGGCCGACGCGAGCCCGCCGCCAGCGAGAATGACGTAGCGCACGAACACCGTCGACGAGATTTCGGCCACCTCGCGGGTGACGCTCATGAGAAGCTGTGCGATGAGTGTGATGAGCTTCATCGGCGCGCCGCCGCCCTGCTTGAGCGTCTTGGCCTTGTCCTTGCCGCCGTCCTTGCCGCCCTTGCCGTCCTTGCCGTCCTGGGTGGTGTTGCCCTCCTCGCCCTCGGCCTTGCGCTTGATCCCCTTGAACCACGCAGGAGATTCGAGCACCATCCTGTCCTCGGCGCTGCCCATGGCTGCTTGTCTGAAACGAGGTTTCAATCGGCACTGGGATGTGCGAGGTGAGGTGGGTGCACAAGTCGTCCAAGCTCGAGCCTTCATAATGGCAAACAGGGCAAACCAAGGACTTCGGAACAGTAGCCACCGTCTGAAAGGTCGACGGACCTCGTGTCATACAATGGCCTCTCTCCATCGATCCCTGCAAGTGGCGGCCCGCATTTGAGGTACAGGCGAAGACTTGGCGGCAGACAATGCACAAATTCGACGGGGCAAGGACGTGCGCCAGGTTGCGGATGCCGTGCGCCCGCCTCATGTGATTCATGAGCTTACTGCGTGAAGAAAAAGCCTCCCCACAGACGCATCCATCTTCTTTCAGAATCTCGCAGGAGAAAAAGCCCTCGACCTCGGAACCGCTAGACCCTCCGAGACTCTCAGGACCACCTTCATTCAAAGCCCCCAAATGACTAGATCTTGTGTAGTTGTCACCTGGAGGCGCGATCATCGTGGAAAAACAGCGTGCTCGAATCTGAGAAACATCCAAAGCTGCGAACCCCGCCGCGATGTCCGCATCCTTAAACAAGCGTAAGTCACCAGCCAGATCCTCCAAGTCCCCATTTTCTATAATCTTCGAAGCGGAAACCAGATCATCTCTTACTTGTCGGACCCAGGGCGATGAGTACTGCGTAGGGCCCCCACCGAGGAGTTGAGGCCGATGTTTATCCAGGGGCATTTCACCAAATAGAGAGCATAAAACTTGAACATGGTTCTTATAATCACGAGCCCATCCCTGATAAAGTCGAAGGCGTCGTACGGACATTTCAATACTGCTAGGGGCCAACTTCCAAAAACTCAGAACCTGTGATGTACTCATACTCCGAATCTTGTCCTCCTCCCTCGTGCACGCCTTCCCCCTCATAGCTATCCTCCCCATCGCCGCCAGACCCCTGTCTAGTTTGTCGTAGTCGTTCTTACTAAGGATAAAAGCCTCCATGCCACTCAAGATAGTGTTCTGCGCGAAGCCGATGAGCAGAAGGCGAGTGAAGCGATGCGGGGGAGGGAGCGACCACACGCCCCCCAGACTGTGGAAGGAAACTCGCGCTGCCTGCAAACGTCGATCCACCTCGTGAGAAGCGGTGTCTCGCATGACCAAGTGCGGGCCCAAGTAGCGCACAGCATCACGAGCCGTGCCCGAGAGAGATTCCGGATGATCACGGATATATTGACGACTGGTATGACCCCCCGCAGAAAAAAAGAACATAAACTCTTGCTTCTTCATGTTTTGCCCGAAACCATATTCAAGAAGATGTGTGTTCAGCAAATCATCAGACAAACTTAGCTTCTGAAGGAATTGACCCAAGGTAGTGTTCGGGCTGGCCAGGACGAACTTATGCAAATCGTCGGCATACTTCATTAGAGAGAGGTCTGCCCTGATGTCGCCCCAGGCCGAGACAAGCTCCTTCGCACACGTATCCTCCTTTACCGAATCAAGACCCCAAGACAGGATGGGACGGGTAAACGTGTTCAAGAACATAGTGACAATGAACGGGTCCCCCATTGTACCACCCTGCCTCGGCCTAACCACCAACTCACCCGTGCTGGACGGAAGTACAATTACAGAGTTATGATAACGTTGCTTGCATAGCTCAACGTTGTGCTCGTGGCAGTGGAGGACAACCGAGGAATCCATCTCATCATGAGTAGTGCTCGCGAAAGCGTTCGATAAATCTTTAAAGCATGCGCAATGCGTACGACTCGCTGCCCTCATCCTCCACATTGTGTTCATCGAGATCATCACCGCCTCCTCCCTCCTCCTTCCCGACACAAAGCCGTGGTCCTGCACCGTGGGGGATGGACGAATCTTCTTAGCGTAGAAACCCTTCCCCACCGCCGGGAGGATGTGCACAACTCGCTTCCCGAGAGGTCCTGCTTTATGCGATTTATGAAGTGCAGCAGCTTGGCTTTTGTGCCAATAGAGGGGTGTAAGTTGATGCCGTCGTACCTTTTGCAACCCCACGGACAAGAGGAACCAAAACGTTCTATTATCAGGCGGCGATATATCTAGACCGAGACCGAACTTGCCCTGCACCCGCCACTTGGGGAAAAGAGCCATATGCCACAACTCCAGTGGCGCTGTGCCTTCAGGAACAGTCTTACGCTTCGGGGCGGAAACCATGTACTTACGGAGATCCTTTAGGTCCTGGGAGGCGGCCTCCACCGATTCAGTGTCAGCAGGGTCGTAGTCGTAACTAGGTCCCTCCCGATCGAGTCTCCATCGATCCCACTCAAGCGTCTCCACCTGCATCCCCCCTTCAGCACCTGGACGGCGCCATACATCTAACCATTCAGAAGAAGTTGGGAGAGAACTGCAAGCCAGGCGGGCATCCCTTCGCTTCGGCCCGAACCGACAGCGAGCCGCCCGCCTAGATGCTGTCATAGCCTCCGCAGTTCTACGTCTTTGCCAGCACTCTGCAGCTTCTTCTACAAGGCGGGCCCTGTGCCGACGCAGACGACGACGCTGTTCACGCTGGAGCTCCGACGAGAGCTTCTTCAACTCTGCATCAACCTCCTCGCAAAAAACCTCCGTAGCTTTCAATTTCTGCCCCCGAAGCTCGACTCGACGCCGAAGCAACTCACGACGACGCCGACACTCCATCGCACGTTCGGGTCGAATCGAGTTGTCCTTAAGGAAGTGTTGTTCACCTGCACTCACCAGAGAAGCCTCCAGAAATTCAAAAATAGTATCGGGAGGAGCATGGTCTCGTAGGTATACAATATCTGCCGCCGACGCTGATACATTCAAGTCCCTAATAAAATCCCACCTCCCCTTCCCATTCCGAAGACTCTCCATCATCACATCATGATTCCATCTTCGACGATCATCTGGAGCACGCAATTGCCCGCCTTTATTATATCGCAAGCTCAGCGACACTGGGAGGTGGTCACGAGGGGGTGCACCTTTGATCGGCTGGAACTTGGCCCCCAGCTTTCGGAGGGGGTTGCAGTGAGTCACCTGATCTAGAAGTCCCCGAGGAAGACAAACGTAATCTATGCGACTAGAGCTGTGGTTGCCGAAAAACGTCATTTCCACCCGAGAACGGGTATTTGCAGCAAACATATGATGACGCTCCAGAAGCTCCCGAAAACCTTCGCCAGCTCCCCCAGGAAGCTTTTCAACAGTAGAGGTCCCAACAGCACTACTCTCGAAGTCCTGGAAAGACCCTTTGTGCATCCGCCCCCCCAAGCCGTCGTTGATGTCCGCGTACACAAACGGAACACACCGCACAGGAAGACTCCCCAGAACCGAATCCAGCCAAGAGTTCAGAATCTTCACTGTCTGGAAGTACCCAGCACGCTTCTTGTTACGAGACTTGGAGGGGAAGGGCGGGTAGTAGAGACAGACGGCACACAGATCAGCAGGACCGTGTTTTACCCGAACAGCAAGGGCCCGTCCAGGGGCCAACTCAGGACTGCCCCAGATCTGCTTTACATCTTCTTCCCGAAAATGAGGTCCAAAGGCCACCAGGGTCCCGCAGCTGTTGTTAGAATACGGAGCCTCGCTGTAGGGAGCCTCGTACTGCAGCCGCCCGTCCGCCCACCGCCGCAGTGCCTGCGCGCCGCGGAGGGGCGTATTGGACTTCGTACCCGCCAACAGGAGCACGTCATAGTTTCTGGTCTCATCCAAGATCTCACTGAGGCGATCCCCAGTCGCCCACATGGGATTGTAGCCGAGAACTCGAAGCGAAAGCTCAGACATGAATCCCCACCAGCAGAGGACCCTCGCGAACATGGGGTGGGCGAGGAGCGATGGCAGAAACCGAAGGTGCGATGTTTCCGCCCGACAAGCCCGAGTCTGTGTCCCTTGGGCCCAGGGGCTTGGAGGAGGAGGAGGAGGAGGAGGAGGAGGGGGAGGAGGAGAGGGAGGAGGTTGAGAATCGGGGAATCGGGGGGAACCGACGAGGAGGACCGAAGAGGAGGGTCGAGGAGAATCTCCTACTCATCCAGTCTCCTCCATCCTCAGGAGGGGGAGGAGGGGGAGGAGGGGGAGGGGGGGCACAGGACGAAGAGAGGCGGAGGGTGAGGCGGGATGACGACAGGCTGGGGACGAGAAGATGAGGGGGGACCACGAGAAAAAGGAGGAGGGGGGGGAGGAAGAGGAGGTGGCAGGAGCTGCTCTCCTCCTCCTCCTCCTCCTCCTCCTCCTCCTCCTCCTCCAAATTATGTATCTTCACTTTTCTTTCTACGTGCTGCGCCTGCCTCCCGGGCCGGCGGCCCCCCCCTCCCCCCACCCTCCGGCAGACACGGCGGGCCAATCGAACCGAGACACAAGATGTCGAGGGTCTGCCGGCGACTCGGCAAGCCCCGCGGCCTGCGCACGCAGGTCTGGCGAGGGTATCGCTGGACGCCCGTCAGGGGCGCGCACGCTTGCCAGGTCCCGGGGGGCTGCGCCGACAGGGAAGGGGGGGGGGGGGGAGCGGGGAAGGAGGGGGGGGAGGAGGGGCCGAGCCCGGGGCGAAAGGAGAGAGGGCGCGGGCCAGCCAGGTGGGGATGCGCCTGATCTGATGCCATACACCTCCCTGGCCTCCCGTTGTCGTGGCGCGGGCCTCCTCTCTATTCGCACAGGCGGATGTCGAGCAGGGCACTGATCCCGAGAGGGTGCGCGATCCGTGGTAGTGCACGGTGTAGCACGGCGTAGAAGAGCACGGCTGAGCAGCGCCGGGTCGACAACACGACTCTTGTTCGGCAGCAGATTCTGAGGGAAAGCAGACATGCCGAAGGAGGGCAAAGGTAAATAGACGGTGCGGGAACAGCGGAAGCGTAACATGCGAGTCAGCGCTGGTCGGGCACATGACTCATTTAGAGAACAAGTTCTGAGAAACAACCATACATGACGCAAGACGAACATGTAAAAGGACGGTCCGGAAGAGCGGAATTGTAAAATGAGAGTCGACGCTGCATCGGGAACACGACTTGGAAGATCCGTAACAAAGAAATGAGATCAGCGCTGCAGCGGGAGTATGATGTGGGAGGACCGAGAGCCTGAACATGGAGCCAGCGCTGTAGCGGGAGCGCACTTCTGGAAATACCGAAGACGTTCAGAGTAGAAAGCGAAAACATACAATCGACCACCTTCTGAGAGATCCGTTGTCAACATCAGCACGCGGAGGGGGGCAGGCTACGACCGGGTTGTCTTCGGGGGGGGAGGGGAGAATAGTATGCAGATGGTGCCATTGTCCAGGGGGGGCTCAGGGTGGGGGGCTGGACAAGCCAGGTGCGCTCGCGCCTCATCTGACATCCGATCCCTCCCCCCCATCACCTATCATGGCGCTGATTCTCCTCTATCCGCAGACGCGTGTCATAGCCGACCTGCGACTCCCACAGCCAGACCGCTCGTGCACTGGAGGATGTGGCGGGTGGACAGGACGATGATCGGGAGAAAAAACGACGAGGACGAACAGCGACACCAGGAAGTAAAGCGGATCGGGAGAAACAGGAGGACCAGTGGACGGCGGAGGAGGGGGAACAACAATAAAGAACGACTCGGATTCAGAAAAGTGGCCCGCGCTGGGGCGAGACGAAAAGCAGCAGCGGGAACTGAAGCGGAAGGAGCGGGAGGAACAGGAGGACCAGGGGAAGGCAGATGAGGGGAAATGAAGCGGGGACCACAGTGAAGTCAGACTCGGATCCAGAAAAGTGGCCCGCGCTGGGGCGAGAGCGCCATCCTGATGACGAGGGGCAATAGTATTCATACTGTTCAACTGCGAAGGAAGGTGGGAGGCGAGAGAGGCGGAGTGGCGGGGGCGGGGGGGCGAGGGGGGGGGTCCCAGGACCCTGCGATCACAACCCCCGATGTTGTGATCGTGAGGCCCACGGGCGCCCCTGGCCGCCTCCGCCTCCTGTTCCTCCCCCTCCTCCTCCTCCTCCTCCTCCTCCTCGTCCTCCTCGTCCTCGTCCTCGTCCTCGTCCTCGTCCTCCTCCTGCGCCTCCTCCTCCTCCTCCTCCTCCTCCTCCTCCTCCTCCTCCTGACATGCTGCTGCTGCTGCTGATCCTCGTCCTCGTCCTTGTCCTCCTCCTTTTCCTCCTCCTCCTCCTCCTCCTCCTCCTCCTCCTCCTCCTCCTCCTCTTCCTTCTCCTCCTCCTCCTCTTCCTCGTCCTCCTCCTCCTGGCCTCCTCCTTGCCCTCCTCCCTCTCCCCCGAGCGCCTGGACACCTTGCACGGCGACCACGAGGCCTGCGCGGGCGTCACAGCGGCCTCGGAGCCTGGCGGGAGAGCGAGGGGAGGAGGAGGGATGCGGAAACCGGGGCCGAGCTTCGGGGGCGGGGCGAGACGGAAGGAGGAACGGAGTAAAAAGGAAGAGGAGAAGTTCGACGACGAAGAGGAGGAGGAGGAGGAGGAAAATGAGGAGGAGTTAAAGTAGCCTGAAAGGAACGAGAAGAGGGCAAGCGGGCACGACGCGAGAAAAGGGTAAATGATGCCCCTCCGCGCGAACCAGCTGCACCTAACTCATCGCCACAACAGTGCTCTGGCTGCATCGGACGTTTCAGCGAAATATGCTGGCGAAGGTGCAGTAAACGGTTTCATGTTGTAGAATAGGCTATGAGCGAACGCAGCCCTGCGAATCGACTGGCGCAACGAGAGATCGCGCTCAGGCTCGGACGGGCACGCTGCTGCGGGGCCCAGGCCCCCTGATGTAATTTGGCTGAGGGGCGGGGGAAAGTCGAGGGATCAGAGGAGGCTCGAAAGGACGGAGCAGGAGAGGTAATGGGGAAACGAATCTGGTGCATTTGGGCACCCGAACGCGTGTGGCTTCGGGGCGAACACGAGCATGCGATGGGTGGTGGTCCACCCGCCGCTGAACATTTTGATGACCGTCCAGCGCCGGCTGGGTCGGACCTATGTGATGGCTTTCGAAAGATCGGACCAGCGACTGGTGAGCTCAGGAAGCGGTGGTGGCTGCTGCGTGCCCCGCGATACGCGGCGCTACAGAAGAGAGACAGAGCGTGGCGAGGAAAATGAGGCACGCAAGAGCGCACGCGCGGCCGCACGCTACAACATCGGGCAGCAAGGCGGCACGGCGGCAGCGGACTCACGAATTACCTGTGCGGCAGCGCGGTTCACGGCGTCCACGGCCGTAGCAGGAAACGGGGCGACACACTGACCGCGCAACAATGCGTGATTGAACAGCACGATGGACACGGGCACTTCCCAGAAGGAGGGGGGCCTGGTGCCCGCGACCCGCCTGTGGTGGGAGTGCCCCGCGCTTTCCTCCCGCGCAACGTCTTGAAGGCGGGCGTGGGAGGTTGCCCATTCGCCGCACAGCGTGCAAGAAGCCGAGCGAATTGCCGTGGCGGGGGCAGAGACTTGGGCAGAACGAAGGACAGGCGGCGGACCCCACTTCGCAATGGCAATTCGGTCTACTTTGCAAACAGAGTTCGTCGGCAAGCTGAGCATCAGGTGACAACTAAAATGCTCCTGGCGAGCAATATCTGGTCCCAGCAGAAAGGACTCAGCGACGTAACTGAACGTGGACAGGACAGAAGCGTTGTAAAAAAGCGCACTGCTGCATCGCTGCCACTCTGAACTAAAGTGAAGAGGTTGCCTCGTTGCCGCTGCTTTTGCCCCGGGGCGAGCCAATGCGACGCCGGGGGGGCGGCGGCCCAGGGAAGGGCCCGAGGGTATTTGGCTCGCCCAGGCAGCGAAAAGCCCCCCCAGGCGGGGCCAAGAGCAACCAGGAGGGCTTTCGTTTGGGCTGATGTGGCAAGAGTAAAAGACGCCCAGAGCGGGACAACCACACATTTGCGACGCTTGAGAGATTGGCGCGTGCTCCTTAGCAGCGGCGAATGGCTCAGAAGCGCTGCGCAGCGTGCAGAACGAGAACGCGAGCAGGCCCGCGCTGTCAGCGCAACTTCCCAAGTAGCCCTTGTCGAGCACGGGCGCGCCGTCGCAATCTCGATGGAAGAAGCGAAGGGGCAAACGAGCGGATGCCGCGCGCTGGCCCAATCCGACCCACTGGCAGAATAACCTTGCGCCACGCCAGACTCGAAAGCGAACGTGAAGTGGCGCGCTCCCTCAACCTTGACGCAGCCGTTCGGGGCGAAGTACAGGTCTCGGGAGAGGCTGGGGAGACCGACTGGGGGCCCGAAGCGCTCGGCAACGATGCGCGCGATGCAATTGCTGAGGTTGCGACCAACAACGAAGCCTTGCTGCGCCGGGTGAGTCCGCTCTGCCGCGGCGGCTTTGATGCGGAAGCTGGCAGTCCCAACGATAGCCTTGAAGTATGTGTTCTTCGGGGTGAGAGGGCGCGTGTCCTCTGGCGCTCTGTCCGTCGATGGCTCGCCAGCGGGGCGGTTGTCCTTCGGGGGGAACACAAAGTCGGAGTCATTGAGGACGCGGAGGAAGACACTGTTGGAGCAGAGGTGGACTGGGAGATCCCCCGGCAGGTCCAGGGGCGATTCGCGAGCAAGCCGATCACGGAATGGCGGCCAGTCGGGGCCAGGAGCTGAAGGTGAGGTGCGAGACAGGAAGGCGTGGAGCTGGTTCGTCGTCGGCTCACCGATGTCAGAGGTGGGGCCCCGCGGCATGAACCCGTCGATGTACTTCTTGACTTTCGATTCGCCGACGCACTTGCGCGTGGAGACAGGCTGCCAGTGCCCACGAAGGGCAGTGAACATTGAGCAGCTCTCTCTGGCAACCCGAGGAGGGTCCAGAGGGCCAGTGGTTTGGATTCCCTGGAGGGCCAGGCGGCGCTTCCATGGGGCCGCAAGAGAGCCCTGCGTTGCGAGGAACGGAGGAGCCGATGGAATTTCTCTGGCCCGAAAGCCCCTGGCGCGACCAGTTGAAGCTGGGCGGCTCGCTGAGCCAGAGAGCGCTGCCATTCCTCGTAGTCGCAGCGCAGCGCGGTAGACGTGCGGGCAAACTCGGGCGCGCTCGCGGGCATGATGAGGCCGCCTGAGAGCGAGAGGTACTTGGCGCCGAACTCGGCGGTGGAATCGATCTCGGGCATAGCGTGCGACGGCAGGGTGCTGAAAATGCGGCCGATGGCGGACGCAGAGAAGTCGGACTTGTAGAGGCGGGGCGGGAGGTCGGACTCGACAGCAAACATCGAGTCGCAGGGGCCCTTCCAGAAAGGCTGCTGCTGGCGCGCGTTATAATCGAGAGCGGGACGAACGCGCAATGGTAGCGGCTGTAGAGAGCTGAACGGCGGGCGGCTAGCAAGGTTGGCGTCGTCTATGGCGAGGAACGGCGCGGGTCGTCGGTCTCTGCCCGCACGCGGCGCTGGTGCCGTGCGCGATGAACGCGGTAGCGACCTCGGGCATCAATATCAAGGTAAAGAGCGCCCATGATGACGACTAAGTTGCGAATGACCGCGTTGGTAGTGGTGACGGTCTGGACGCTGCCCTTGACGATCTCGTCGTGGCTGAAGAACGGGAGCTGGGACGGCTGGAACTGCTCGAACTGCGCGCGCGTGGGCCATGGGGTTAGCGACGCGACGCCGCCTGAGGCAGGGCGTGCATCGCCAACACCGCGGGCCACGAACTCGGAGAGGAAGAGCTTGTACGGGCATGGCTGCGCGTCGACCCAGGAGCGGAGCAGGGCCTCCGAGCCTACGACCAGGGGAAATTAAACCCGCCACGAGGCAGTCGTTGCGTTCGCGAAGATGGCCTGGAACAAGGTGAGGATGCTGCCTCGGTCGAGGTCGCTGAAGATGTCGTGCTCGAGCGCGTTCTCGTTCCACTCGAGGAGGTCCGGGTCGCCCTGGCCCTTGGCCTCGAGGCGGACGGTGGGCTTTGCGCTGCTGTGGATCTCACCATTGGAGCGGATGGCCCTCCAGGGCACGTTGGGGTAGCGCTGATGGGGAAGCTAGTGGAGCTTCTTACATTGAATCTCGGTGCGGAACTGCTTCGGTGACATGTCAGGGTTGAGGTAGATGCCACTTGCCCGCTGGGTCGCGTAAGGCGCGAACGAGAGCGAGGGCGCGAGGAATGGCGATGGCGTTGCCAACATTGACCTGTAGGATGAAGCGCCGGGCGGGCTCGTCGCCGTGTAATTCGATAGCATCGCGCGGTAAGTTGGCCGATGCGATCCTCTCCTGGAGGTCGTTGGGCAGGACGTTGGGAGCGATGAGGCGCTGGCGGCCGATGGTGAAAAGGGTCGCGTCGGGGGCGCGGCCCCACTCGGAGATGGCGAGGTCAGCGATGGGGACCTGCGCCTCCGCAAGCGCAAGGGTGTCGCGCATCTGGTCGAGCTGCTGCCACATGCGCTGCTGCTCGGCTGCCTGGCGATCGCGCTCTCGGCGCGAGCGTGCGACGACGTCGTGGAGAGTGTCGACGCGGCCCTCTGTAGCGATAACTTGCTGTGCCAGGGGCTGGCGGAAGCTCTCTCAGGACTCGTTGCGGGGTGTGTTGGCCTGGGCTTGGAAGGCACTGGCGGCTGGTGCGACTTGGTCGCGCGTGGGCTGTTGGAGAGCGGCGTCGAGAGCTGGATCGATGGCTGGGAAACGAACTTCAGGAGGGCCCGGAGGTGCGGGGTGAACGATTTCTGCTTCGTGAGCATCGCGGAGGGAACCAGGGCCAGAGGCGGCGGCACCACTGGGGGTAGGTCCGCCTGCAGTAGCATGACCACGCCGCGGAAGACGTTGACTGTCTGGAGGCCCATGTCGAACTGGTTGAGCAAAACCCCGAGGTGGCTCCTGCGAAGGGAACGTGGAGAAGTTTCCCAAGTCGGCCGCGAGCTTGCCCGTGTCGAGGCCATGGAACTTGTCGAAAGCGGCTGCATGCTGCCATGGGTCTTGTCCATGGAGAGGGTCTTGGGATCCGTTGCCAGACGGACCTGCGGATGCTGGTCCCGCAGCGTCGCGAGCAGAGCGATCGGGGCGGGGCGCCGCTGTGCCACATGAGCGACCAGCTGGAGCAAGGTCAGCACGGCGGGCTGGAGGTCCCCGAGCAACATCAGCGCGATGTCGATGACGGGGGGCGGTCTGGTCACGATCGCGATGGTCGGCTTGGTCACTGAATCCCTTTTGGTGACGACGACGTGAGGCTTGCGAAGCTGGGAGACTGCGACATGCCGAGCGAGCTTATGAGCTTGAGCTGCGCGGTGACGCCGCCATGATGCTAAATGACTGGGCACCACGTGGAGAGCTTGAGTGTCCCACAGGGCGCCACGAACAAGGTCCGGTGCGCTGCCAGAGCGTGCTTGAGGAGCGGCAGCGTGCGGCACAGGGGTGGTGATGTCGGTCGGCTGGCTGCTCTGGGCGAGGAACGGCGGCGCGAACTGGAGGCTCGGAGCAGCGCTCGACGAGGCGGTATGGAGGCTCGGAGCGAGGCTCGACGAGACGATATGGATGCGTGGCGCTAGGCACGAGGCCATATGGATGTTGGGCACGAGACACGAAGCGAGATGGAGGGCGGCCTGCAACGCCAGAACAAAGAGCAGGAATGGACGGCAGCTCGTCCCTGGATGTGGCTGCATAGCTTTTGGAACCAGCCGCGGACTAGCGGTATCCACGCTGCGCTCGCGATGGCGTGCCATCTTGAGCCCAAACGGCTACGGAAGGAGGAGGAGGAAGAACAGGAGGAGAACGGGAATGAGGACGAAGAAGGATGGGGACCCAGAGGAGGAATCATAAGTCAACTCGACTGAAAGCTCATCGTGAGCCTGTAAAGAAAACAAGCGCCCCTCACTCCTGATAGTATGCAAAAAGACCTCCCTCCAGGATGGCCTTGCATACGCAAGGACGGAGTCGTGCAGCCTCGAGCCGAGCCTGGATCTACCCCCAAAAAATCAAGAGTTTTCTGCTGACGATTTGTCGCTGGCCACGCTGGTCCGTGTAGAGAGGAGGGGAAAGAGTGCAATCCCCTCCTCCTCCTCCGCCTCCTCCTCCTCCTCATCTTCTCTGCCGCCCCTACTCATTCTCCTGCTCCATCTCCTGCTCCTCACCCCAGCCCCGTTCCACTCCTCGTTCTCTGCTTCCCACGACGGCGACGACGCCGGCGGCGACGACATCGACGACACCGCCTTGCCCAGCCACGAGCGACGACCGTCTTCTATCTGATGGCCTCCCCAGCAAAGGTCCCTCGGGTCCTGGACTCTTGGGGGCAAGGCCCCTGCTTGGATGCATCACGACAGTCAGTGACGATGGCGTTCGCACCGCACGCTTCCTCGAGGACTGGAGGACGGGGAGCAGGACGGCGGCGGCCTGGACCCGAGCCACTCCGCGGAAGAGGCACGCGCAGCCTGCACGCATCAGAAGGCATCGCCCACTCCGAACGCTGCAGGAAGCGCGGAGGATGGGGGACACCCCTTACGCCGACAGCCCGAGAAAGTCACCCCTGCGAGGCGGGGATTACCACGTGCCCACCGCCTGGGGAAGCGAAGTCCTGGGTCATGGGGGGGAGATCTGGACATACATAATTGGAGCCCAGGGGGCCCGAGCAAATCCACATCTACCGCCACCGCCTGCCGCGGTCCCCGAAGATCGACGTAACACCCCTTGGCAACCCCATTGCGGACCACCACCGCGCGCCCGAGGCGCTCCAGCCGCTGGCGCGGCACGCCAGCGTGGCGGTGTCGGCCCGCTGTCGGGGAGTGACGCTTCCACGCCTACTACGGAACGCAGCGTGGGCCACCGAGACACTTCGCGCTGCGCGCAGAGCGATGGTCGGCGCGCCCTCGCGAGCCCCCCCCTCTGAGAAGGGTGGTGCTCCAGCCACGACCGCCTGACCACGAAGCGGGACCGCCTTGAGACCGCTGCGTGCGGCCCAGATCACAGGTGAGCGACGAGCAAAAACGAGTCTTACGCGAGATGGCATAGAGGCCTTACGCGCTGGCTTACGCGGACCGCCCGCGCGGCACGCTACGCTGGACGCGAGAGCGCTTACGCGCGACCTTACGCGAGGAGCTCACGCGCCGATGTCGGTGACGACGACCCCGCTTTATTCCGTCGCTCGGGTGGATCGTGGAGCCGTCCTGGCCGGCGGGGGGATCCTCGGCCCCCACTGCGTCCCTCACCAGGCGACCCGGGCAGGCCGGCTTTCCCCCAAGCTCGGCGGCGGCGGCGGCGACCAAGCGCGGAGCCTTCTGCGCCGGCCGCGAAGACCTGGCCCTCCCGCATCTCCACGCCTCGGCGGGGAGGCGGCCGTGCCAGACTTCTCGCCCCAGGGGTGTGAACGGTCCAGTGGGAGGCTGGGCAACGCCTCACGCGCTTGGCCACGGGGCGCTGACATCGGGCCCTTCCAGCAACCCACGAAGGATGCTTGGAAGGAAAAGATCTGTGCAGACTTCCAGAGGGGGGGGGGCGCAGGTGCGAGAAGGCGAAGGCCCGAAAACCCCCGAAGCACATGCCCTTCGACGTCGGCCACCGGACCTGCACCTCAGAGCCCTCCTGGGGATGGAACCTCACGAGGGGCCTTCCTCCCACACGTCCAAAGAATGAAACTGATCCTTTGTGATCTAGCCAATCAACACCCGTCCTCGGGTGGCAGCAGCAGGCCCCCGAGAGACCCCACAGAGGCCGCCAAGAGACCCCCAAGAGGGCACCCATTTAGGTCCCGAAGTTTCGGTGGCCGGTCGCAATTTTCCTAGACGCCAGGGCCTGACAGACGGGTCCGAAAAGAAGGGCAGACCGTCATAGGCAACAAGCATCCGCACATGTTCACCACCACCATGCCTGACTGGGGATCTCCTGGGCCCTGGCATGGTGTTTGCGCCATCCTGGCCGAGGCCAGGAGGGACTAGTCATACACCATCCTGCTGCCCAGGAGCCCGGGCCAGGCACGGTGGTGGTGTATGTCTCGATGCCTCCTGCGGACATCACCGAGAGGCCTCCTAGATGGGACCGGAGTAGATGGGGTCGGAGGATCGCGCCGCATCGCCGATACATCGGCGATGCATCGGCGATGCATCAGCGATGCACTGGCGATGCATCGTCGACGCCGACGATGCATCAACAACGTCGACGTGAAGCACATCGGGCTCCACATCGAGCCGCATCGGCGATGCATCGGCGATGCGGCGCGCTCCTCCGACCCCATCTACTCCGACCCCATCTAGGAAGCCTAGATCACCCCGACGCTGGGCTGGGCTGCAGCTGGGCCGGGCGGCGTCGCTCGTTTGGGACACCCTCCGCGCCGATCTCGCGGGCCGAGACGCCGTGCACAGAGATCACGGCGCAGCGGTCGCCGGCCTGCGGCGCGTCGCCGTCGCCGTTGTCGTCGCCGCGGCCGTGGTGCTCGTTTCCAAAGCCTCTGTGCGGTTCTGGGGGCCTCTCGTTTTGACACGGCTGGACGCGGCTCGAGAACCTGGCCAGGGTGGTCTCTGGGAGGGGTCCAGTTTGGCGGCAACTCATGGGAGCCTCCCATACCATCTTGTCGGCTCTTGCGAATCGGTGCGAATCGACGCTAGTCGACGCTAATCGACGCTAAATCGACGCTAACCGACGCTAGTCGATGCTAAATCGGCGCTATGTCATCGACTCGCAGACGCTGGTCGACGCCAAAGATGAAAGTACCAGGGTATACCGAGCTCCCATGATTTGCTACCGAAGTCCAGGGACCGATTTTGAGTGGATTTTGGTCAGACGTTGTCGCCGTCGTTGTGGCCGTCGCCGTTCTCGCCGCCGCCACCGTCGCCGCCCTGCGGCCGCTAGAGGAGGAGCCGGGGGCGACTGCAGGCCAGCTCCGGCCGCTGGAAAGCATCCTGGGAGAGAGCTGGCCCTGACGGCAGAGCACTCAGCGGGAGTGATACCCAGACATCCTTAGATATCATGTCTTCGATCCGCGGAGCTCCCGAACCAATTCTCCATGGCTATAGTTTCCCGCTTTGGATCCACGTTTGAGATGGCCTCAGGAGCCTGGAATAGCGGCCGCACGAGGGAGCGGAAGGGAAGGCACATCGCTTCGATCTTAGAGGAAAACATGCCGTCGGAAGCCCAGGCGCAGCAAGGCATCCCTGGAGAAGACACCCGGCAGCCCAGACGAGATCAGATCCCGGGGTGGCGGATCTCCCCAGGTCGCCGCAGCTCGCGCTCCGCTTCCGCCGCGGCCATGGCGAAGAGGCGAGAACCGGACGGCTCTCTGGCCCAGAGATCCTCTTGCGCGGGTCGCGATCCTCTTCGCGCTCCTGCGAGCGACCTGGAGCTCGGCCCGGTGTTCAAAGATCGGGTTGGGCATCCGGGGAGGGGAGTCCACCTCCGAGCCGGCGGGCTTCGCAGGGTCGTGGTCATCCACGGCCCACTCCCCACGACAGCTCCCGAGCTTCGTCCCAGGACAAGGAAAGGAACACCTCATAGAGCAGACGACGTTGGCAGAATCATCTGAGGCAGGAAGGAACGACAACGACACCGACGAGACCGGCACCGGTCCCACCCACGGGCGGCCGAAGCGTGGCTGGCGGGCCTGATGCCGCGGAAAATGGAATGCGGAGCGCGGGGACCTGGGGTCAGGGGGCGACAGCACTAATTGGCGGCGAGCGAGGGGGGGAAGTGAGAAGGAGAAGGCCTTCTCAGAAGGCTCGGAAGTCCCCCGGCATTCTGAGAATTGAGCCTTCACCGAAGACACAAAAAAACGTCTGAGAAGGCGCGAGGGCCTCTGAGAAGTCCTGCCGCCTTCCTCACTTCCCCCCCTCGCTCGCCGCCGAACTAAGGTTCCACATCCCCGAAAGGACCTCCTTGCCTTTCACCGCATGTGATTCCCAAGAGCATCATTGGAGCTGGCCTTTTTCCCAGTACCGGAGCTCGGGGGCTACTAGGACACGCGCAACCATCGTCAAATAATCAAGGGAGTGTCATCGGTGGAGCGGTGTCGGTGTTGTTATCTGCCCTGTTTGATTCACCACCCAATCTTCAATTCGGGGATGGATCATAGATCACAGACACGCTCAACACGGAGAGGTCCTGGCACTGGGGTCTGCGACCGTCCTCCATCCTGCGCGTTCCCCATCCCTTGGGTATGTCTGTAGAGGGACTTGGCCGCAGGCGCCCGCTTGCCCATGCGCGCGATTTAACTGCCCTGGCAGCCTCCGCCGCGGCCGCGAAGGGGCCTATGAAGGGCTCGATGCAGGGCCTTGGCGCCGAGGTGGGGGGAGAAGAAGAAGGATAGACGAATGATAATACAAATAGTAACAATAATACGAACAATGGTAAGAAGAAGTGGAAGAAGAAGACGAAGAAGAAACAGGGTTAGAGGGATGGGGCCCACATCACCTCAGCTGTAATGCCAAGATGAGGGTCTGAGGTTAGGAACGGCTAGGCTGAACAGGCGATGGGCATGGAAGCTTGGCCCAGCTTTTTGAATAAAATAGCTCCTTGCTTCGATGGCTAAGGGGGGCCCAAAATGGAAAGCGCGTGCAGAATGGTGTTCGATTCCTAGAAGCCCTCAGGATGCATGTGTGGCAGTTCTAGCTCGATGTGGGGAGCGCTCCTGAGCTGAAAGTTCAACTGTCTTTAAGTACAAGGTAGGACGAACATAGCACTAAATCGAAAACGAATGCTCTTTCAGCGGGAAATCCATTCACGGACTGGGATAGCACGCCACCCGTGTGGGGTAAGCTGTATCGCTCTCCAAGAACAGCGGCGCCAGACTGGAAAGTGCACCACCTATGCTTGCACGAACCAGGGGAGATTCTACTGTGATAGATAGATGGCTCACGTGTTGGCTTGACGATCGATGCATAACCCAGGGCCACGCAGTACCACCGAGGAGGCAACGCCAACTTCAGGCATGGCATTGCCAACTAAATTCCTTCGAGCGGGGGCTGCCCGGTGAAGCCTTACATGTTGCAGAGGGGCGTCGCGTGTGACCTTCAGGCCGCAAATTTAGGTTTCGGCAGGCACGGGCTCAGGCGCAAGCTTGTGCGTCGCCTTGCACATCAGCCCAGTGTCATTGCAAGAATTGGCAGCGCGCTTACACGCCAATCAGACTCAGCTGTCTGTCGACTTTGAATCGACCTGGATATTGGCATAGACTCGGATTTCGATTATAGCTCTGACTCAGAACTGCAATTGAAATTAAACGCAGACTGAAACTTCACCTTGGGATTGTACGGGGGTCGGAACTTCGACTTGGACTCCGACTATGATTCAGAGGACTGTGATCTCGACTTGAACTGAGCCTCAAACGAAAATAACTATATTTGAGGACGTAAACTCAGAGCTACACTTAGGCGTAATGTTACAAACCGACTGTGGCTGTATTAACCCAGTTCTGCGCTGCCGTCTTAGCCAGCTTGGCCTACTCGACCTCATACCAGCGTGCGTTTGCTCAACGTCGCTTTCATCGAAGTATCTTACGTGTTCGGCCTCGCAACGCCAATTGGCCTCTCCGAGTACGAGCTGCTTGGATGCAGATGCCTGGCTCAACCTACCCTCGGACCTCTTAGCCAAAATCTAGGCTGTACTAGTCCTGCTTAGCAACTTAGTTTAGTCAGGCAGCCTCATGTGAACCGTGCCTCTGCAGGCCAGATTCTTGAAACACGGACAGGGGTGGGTCGAAGTTTGAAGAATGCTCGCAGCCAGATGAGCCCCAGCGAAAGTGTCTGATGCACAGGATTCGACTAGACTCGATCTCACCCCGTACCTTCAAGTTGACAAGGCCAAGGCGATGATAATCTCAAGGATGTGCCCACTGTTAGGTGCATCTGAAGCTACCTCCGAAAAAACAATTGGGCATAACAGAACATGGGTAAACCAACGAGTCGGGCCGAATACCTTCAGCGGGCAAACGACTTGGTACATTAGTTCTGGACGTAGTGTACGTCTTGCGCAAATTCATCTGCCACCGAATCATCAAGTCCCTTACGTTCACACATAGACAACTGAATCATAAATGCACCGGTGCCGTCGCCAATACTACTGCATTGCGGGTGTGCCTCCTTAACAAGTCCAGCTGGCGTGGAGCAGATAGAGTTAACCGAAAGAAGAAGAAGCGCTTGCTCAGCAATTCCTGAGACTAGCCTAGCTTGCCTTGGTTTGGCTTGGCCTGGTTTGGCTGAGTTTCCACCGTGGCTTCGCTTAGAGCTCGCTTACTCATTCCATCCAGGCGTGTTTGCCTCGTTAATGTTTTGCTCACGGGATTTGCATTGATGTTTCGCAGACGCCTCACATTCACGTTAAGCGGTGTCTTTGCGAGATGTTCGATCAAACATTGAAACTGGTTGTTCGATTTGGCAATATCCCCCAGACTGTGGTTGCTCTCAGGTGCTCCGTCTTCGGGTGGACTGGGCACGATGTCCCGAGGATCTCCGGGTGCCGTAGGTTGGCGCCATTGGTTGCGCCGATGGGTTGAACCTTACGACCAGGGACCTCTGGGTGCCACAAGTTGTGCCCATGGGAACTGGCTGTGAACCCATGGATTGCGTTTGCTGACGGCGTGCGCCAAGGGGTAGGGGGAGGGGGAAGGTTTCTTAGAAGCAGGAGTGTTTCTACGAAGCCTACCGCCCTCCTCCTGCCCCCTCTGCGCGTGGCTGAATTTGATTCCGCCAAGATTCTCGGGTGCGAGAACGTCCATCCATGGCTTGCGACACAAATTGCACTCATGGGTTGCGCTTGGTGCCTGAGAGATTCCTGGATGCCATAGCGCAGAAGAGGCACAGACAGCGTACCTATACTCATACATTCCAACAACGGTGCCTGCACGTATTAACTTCGTCTCTCGGGAACTTGATAGGAGGCTCCAAAAGCGGTTCGTGGCAATACGCCGCGCCCATGGCTTCCGCATGAGGCATCAGAAGATGGTCGTGGACAGTGGTTGCGTCCATGGCTTGCGCAGGGGGGCGCCAGATATTGTCGTGGCTCATCATTGCGCCCATCGGTTTCGCAATGGGTTCCGCGCAGAGGTAGCGCAACGGATTGCGCATGAAGTCCGAGAAAGACTTGGGGGCCATAGATTGCGCCCATGGGTTTAGCCATGTGTCGTTCCCATATAGTCTTAAATGCATTGCATCCATACGCTCAGACATTGCCCTGGGTTGTGTCACCTTGCGCTGTGTGTCAGATGTTATTTACGTTCCTGCGCGTTGCACTGCACTGCTTCGCATTGCGTTGCATTGATTTGCACTGCTTTGTGCTGCACGGCATAAGTTGCACGAATTCGCTGTGTGAGGTCCACGCTGGAAAACGATGTTACCTTTTCAACGTCCTCTGAACAGCTGTGTCTCGCGCTTTTGCACGTCAAGCACGTGGCCATTGCATGGAGGATGGTGCAGCGGGCGCCCAACGGACTGCTCATCGCCAACTCGGCCAGTCCCCCCAGAACATGGGAGAACATTGTGGGCCTCAAGGCCGCGCAAATACAACTCGGCAGGGAAGGGGCCAGGAGTTTGGACAGTGAGCAGGTCGAGGGAATAGAGAGGAGAGCGGGGTGTCGATTGTCCAGGCGAAGGGCGCGGTGCGAAGCCAGCTCACCGTCACTGCATGAGCACCTCAAGGCCAACCACGAACGTCGACGAGACGGCGTCCCTCGCTTCTGAGAAATCCCATTCTTCGACATCCTTTGGCAGCGTACAGACTGCGCTCGCCGAGAAGTCGTGCTCGACGGGGCCCCTCGGAGTCTGTCTGTTGGCCCCTGCTCCAACGTATATCCGGAACTGCAGAGGCGTGGTGAGCTGCGTCAGGTCCGCCTCGCACTTGACCGTGACGGTGCCCTTCCCCCTGGATTTCTTGAACGAGGCGCCGCCCTTCTGGTCGTTGACCTGCTTCGGATATCCGCGACACCGCGTCTGCAACGGTTGGCGTGTCAGGCTCCTGCTCTGCTTCCTGCGGAGCAGTCGTTCGGCCCCCGACACATCGAGTCCGGTTGCTGCGCACGGTGCCCGCCACGCAGAAACGTGCTCCCCAAATCCGAAGTCCGCGTACGACCTCCCGCGCCGCGGCACCTACCCCCAGCCCCGCCCCCCCCAACTCGCCAGGGCGTCCGCCCGAGCGCGGTGGCGGATCCGCGCGGCAGCGCAGCGGGATATCATCATCCTGAACGGGAGCGTCCTGCCCCCGCAGGTCAGCTCGAAGGGCGGCGATACCGCCGACTTGTCGTTGCCGCGGAGCTTGCGGGCGTCCACCGTCCACTCTATGCGCGCAGCCCTGGTGGAGACGCTGGTGCTCCTCTGCAGCGTCTGAGGCATCGGGGGCCCGCCTCGCAAGTGGGCTCCGCAAGAGGCAGCAAGGCACCACCGTCGCCGGCCAGGGCCATCCTCCTCCTCCTCCTCCTCCTCCTCCTCTTCTTCTTCTTCCTCCTCCTCATCATCATCCTCCTCCTCCTCCTCCCTCCCTCCTCCTCCTCCTCTCCTCCTCCTCCTCCTCCTCCTCCCTCCTCCTCCTCCTCCTCCTCCTCCTCCTCCTCCTCCTCCTCCTCCCCCTCCTCCCCCTCCTCCTCATCCTGCTCCCCTTTCCTCCTCCTCCTCCTCCTCCTCCTCCTCCTCCTCCTCCTCCTCTGCCTCCCCCTTCTCCCTCCCTCCTCTGGTTTCGCCTTCGCCATGCGTCCCCTCGCCCTGGAGTCCCCTGGAGGCCAGAATGCCGCACAGACCTCCTGGTCGAGCCCAGGAGGGTGCATACAGTCGAGCCGCCGACAAAAAGCGCAGAAGGAACGAAGCTTCGTGATTCGAGTATGGGATCGACTACAGAATTGATGTGCCCCAACATTGACTTCCCCGCCGAATCTACGAACAAATGCGCATCATGTCCCGTAGATCTACGAACATGCGTGTTTCTTGCATATTCGGCGGGAGAATCAATTTTGGAGTGCAGCAATTCTGTAGTTGATCCCCTACTTCGAGTTCTGGCCCCCAGAGCGCCTAGGCACTCACACGAGGAGCCCAGGAGGAGCCCAGGAGGAGCAACCCTGGCAAAACAGAAGGAGCAGCGGGCCCCTTCTGGACTCGAGCTGCTGCTCATACATCGGCGTCTCCGGTGTCTGGGCCCTGGCCGGCGCGGTGTACAGTGGAGGCCCAATTACAAGAAACCTTCCGCAAGGAACCCGACCCTGAGACCCCAGGACGTCCATCGATGTGTGGCGTGGGAGCGTCACGCTCTCCATGGCAGAACCATCGAAACCCGAGAAGCCCAGGGCACCCTGGAGGCAAGCAGGCTGTCTCTTAGCATGGGCCCCCGCTGTATGGCTGCCGTCTACGGACGAGCCCGGCGGTCCTCCTTCCCCCGGCGGCGCCAGCGGCAGCTCTGCTCCGCTCAGCGCGTCCTGCGCGACGCCCTGCTGCTCGGAGGGGCTCGCCGCGGCGTGCGCGGGCTGCACGAGGACCGCCGCTGGGGCGGCATACACCGGCACCATCTGCACCACCCGACTTGGCGCCCCTCCCTGGCCCTGGCGGGCCCCCCTGCAGTCCCACTGCCAGTGCTCTGGCGGCTCGTCGAAGACCCTGTAGCCGGTCTTTAGCCTCTCGAGCTCTGCCGGGGCGGGAGGCGGGGGAGCGGGGCCGTCCGAGTCGTCGGCGTCGTCGGCATCGTCGGCGTCGTCGGGGTCCTTCTCGCTGGCCACCGCGTCGGGGTCGTCGTAGTAGAGCGAGATGCTGGTCACGGGCACCGGGGCAAAGTGGGGCGGTGCCGTCTGTGACCGCATCAGCTGGCCAGGATCCGGCGGCCCCGGGGCGGGCTCCAGAAAGGTCTTGTTCACAACGCACGCGTCGTACCCCGGCAGGCCCTCCATGCTGCCCAAGCAGATCCTCTGCCGCCGAGGGCGACGGCAAATAATGAGGCGAGCTTGAGCCAAGATGGCCACCGAAGATTCGAAGCCTAGCGTCAACTGCTCGGCCCCAGCTGGACTTGCCGAGCTCTGCTTCGCGCCCTTTGCTCGACGGGGCATCTCTCATGTGCAGACAGGCGTTGCTAGGCATCTCTGGGGTCGTTGAACGACGCACCATAATGCAAGCCAATAGCTGCCCCGATACACGCAACACGCTGCATGTTGACACGGGCTCAACACGTAGACTGAACACGTAGGTCTGGCGCGGTACGTTCGCAAAAACGAAGACCAGCACGTGTCGAGCCAGCACGCAGCATGTTGACACGGACGCATTGAACACGCCACATGTTGCGTTTCAAAGCAGGCGTATCTGGGCAGCTAAGTTAGAGGCCTCCTAGATGGGGTCGTAGTAGATGGGGTCAGAGGATCGCGCCGCATCGCCGATGCATCGGGGATACGCCAGCGACGCATCGTGGACGTCGGCGATGCATCGGCGACGTCGACGTGAAGCAAAGCGGTCTCCGCATCGAGCCGCATCGGCGATGCGGCGCGATTCTCAGACTCCATGTACTCCGACTCCATCTAGGAGGCCTAGATAAGTTCAAGCCTAGGCCACCTGACTTCGAGCTCTGTGCCAAGAGAGCCCCCGCGCCGATCTCTGAAGAACAGCAGCTCTTGGGCCCAGACTGCGAATCGCGGACGCGCGCCCTGCGGCGAGCCCGGATCACCAGAGGCATCCTGAGTGGGGTCCTGGAGGATCGCGCCGCATCGCCGACACATCGGCAAAGCATCGGCGATGCATCGGCGATGCATCGGAGATGCATCAGCGACGTCGGCGCGGAACAAAAACGGGATCCGCATCGAGCCGCATCGGCGATGCATCGGCGGTGCGGCGCGATCCTCCGACCCCATCTGCTCCGACCCCATCTAGGAGGCCTAGACACGCGCGCCCTGCGGCGAGCTAGGATCACGACCTTTGTCCCCTGGACCTCGCAGCCGGCCGCCAACCCCGCCTCCCGCGCGGAGCTCGCGTTAGGTCGGGCATGTCCTCCTACAGGCGGATGTTGGACGAAACATGAAAAATAAACAAAACATTAAAAATCGGAGGTTGGGGGCTGAGATCGAAGTGGAACGGAGAGCCCCCCACCGGGAAATGGGTTTCGGTTTCGTGTTCGTGCGTGCCGTGCGTGCGGGCGAGGCGGAGCTGCGTGGGCGGGCGAGGGGAAAATCTCCTGAGGCTGAGGCGCGGCTGGACCAAATGATTCCCCCCCGGCAAACGGGGCCGCGCGGTGTCCCGCTGGTGTCCCGCCGGTGTCCCGCTGGTGTCCCGCTGGTGTCCCGGTAAATCTCCTGTGGCTGAGGCGCGGCCGGACCAAATGTTTCCCGACCGGCAAACGGGGCCGCGCGGTGTCCCGCCGGTGTCCCACCGGTGTCCCGCTGGTGTCCCGGTGTCCCGCGGGTGCGAAAACGATAGTCAGACCGATAGTAAGATCGATTGTGAGATCGATTGTGAAATCGATAGCGAGATCGATCGTGAGATCAATCAAGTGAGATCGATGGTGAGATCGATTGTGGGATCGATAGTGAGAGCGATAGTGGAATCGATTGTGAGATCGATTGAGTACGATCGATCGTGAGATCGATCAAGTGAGATCGATAGAGAGATCGATAGAGAGATCGATAGTGGATCGATGGAGTGAAATCGATAGTGAGATCGATGGAGTGAGATCGATGGGGTGAGATCGATGGAGTGATATCGATAGTAAGATCGATAGTGGGATCGAAAACGAGATCGAGAGTGAGATCGACAGTGAAATCGATCGAGTGAGACCGATAGTGAGATCGATCGAGTGAGATCGATAGTAACGTCGATAGTGAGATCGATCGTGGGATCGATAGTAGACCGAAAGTGAGATGCAAATCGACATGCAGATCGAAACGCAGATCGGAAAGCAAATTGACATGCACATCGATAAGCAAATGCAAATGCAAACTGTCAGGCACATCGACGTCCCGTGCTGTATGCTGTGCCAAGAGCGAGCGGCAACGCAACAATTTCTGATCACCAAGGCTCCCAGTACGACCGTTGGCGGAACAGGCTCTTAAGGGTCGCTCTAAGAAGCTCCCGGGAGGCCCCAAGAGGCCCCCAAGAAGCCCCAAAAGGCTTCCAAGAGCGAGCGGCAACGCAACAATCTCCACTGGCATCGTCAGAACAACAATCACCACTGTTGCGCATTGCTGGCTCCCTCCCCCCCCCAACCTCCTTATCACCCGCAGGGTGGTCGTATAGGTAGTTAAAACAGGATCGAAACATCGTCCCCAGACTTTCGTTTGAGTCGGAGGTTGGGGGGTGAGATCGAAGTGGAACGGAGAGCCCCCCACCAGGAAATCGGTTTCGGTTTCGTGTTCGTGCGTGCCGTGCGTGCGGGCGAGGCGGAGCTGCGTGGGCGGGCGAGGGGAAAGTCTCCTGTGGCTGAGGCGCGGCCGGACCAAATGATTCCCCCCCCGGCAAACGGGGCCGCGCGGTGTCCCGCCGGTGTCCCGCCGGTGTCCCGCTGGTGTCCCGGTAAGTCTCCTGTGGCTGAGGCGCGGCCGGACCAAATGTTTCCCGACCGGCAAACGAGGCCGCGCGGTGTCCCGCTGGTGTCCCGCCGGTGTCCCGCTGGTGTCCTGGTGTCCCGCGGGTGCGGAAACGATAGTGAGACCGATAGTGAAATCGATTGTGAGATCGATTGTGAAATCGATAGTGAGATCGATAGTGAGATCGATCGAGTGAGATCGATGGTGAGATCGATTGTGGGATCGATAGTGAGAGCGATAGTGGGATCTATGGTGAGATCGATTGAGTGAGATCGATCGAGTGAGATCGATAGTGAGATCGATAGTGAGATCGATAGTGGGATCGATGGAGTGATATCGATGGAGTGAGATCGATGGAGTGAGATCGATGGAGTGATATCGATAGTGCGAACGATAGTGGGATCGAAAACGAGATCGAGAGTGAGATCGACAGTGTAATCGATCGAGTGAGACCGATAGTGAGATCGATCGAGTGAGATCGATAGTAACGTCGATAGTGAGATCAATTGTTGGATCGATCGTGAGACCGATAGTGAGATGCAAATCGACATGCAGATCGAAATGCAGATCGGAAAGCAAATTGACATGCACATCGATAAGCAAATGCAAATGCAAACAGTCAGGCACATCGACATCCCGTGCTGTATGCTGTGCCAAGAGCGAGCGGCAACGCAACAATCTCTGAACAACAAGGCTCCCAGTACGACCGTTGGCGGAACAGGCTCTTAAGGGTCGCTCCAAGAAGCTCCCGGGAGGCCCCAAGAGGCCCCCAAGAAGCCCCGAAAAGGCTCCCAAGAGGCCCCCAAGAGCCCCCCTAAGAAGCCCCCCAAGAGCCCCCCTAAGAAGCCCCCCAAGAGCCCCCCAAGAGGTCCAAAAGACGCGCCCAAACGGCCCCCCACAAGCCCTTGCAAAATGAACGAAATGATGTATTATTTCAGTAGTTCCCGGGGGGAGGGGGATTGGTACCAAGGCGCCCAAGAGCGAAGGGTGACGTAAACAACTCGACACCAAGGCTCCCAAGAGCGAGCGGCAACGCAACAATCTCCACTGGCATCGTCAGAACAACAATCACCACTGTTGCCCATTGCTGGCCCCCTCCCCCCCCCCAAACCTCCTTATCACTCGCAAGGTGGTCGTATAGGTATTTTGGAATACACCTCCCGTAGAGGGACAGGCCCGACTGAAAGCTCGCGACGTGGCGCCTCCTCTGTGGGCCGTGGGGCCCGCAGAGGAGCCGCCGGAGGACCTTCGTGCGCAGGGCGGGCCCCGCGCGGAGCGCGCCCCGCGCGCGGAGCGTACCCGGCAATGGGCTCGCTCAGCGATGCATGGGCCCACGGGGCCGTGCCTCAGGGCCTTCCCCCGCGCCCGCCTCCCCCCCCCCCTTGGAGCTGGTCCTCCTTCCTCCCCCCTCTTCCCCCCCTCCCCCCTCCTCCTCGGGCCCCCCCCCTTCCCCCTCCCCCCACCTCCTCCCCCCCTCCTCGCCCTCTCCCCCTCCTCCCCCTCCCCCCTCGGGAACCTCCCCCTCCTCCCTCCCCTCCTCCCCCCCCTCCTCCCCCCCTCCTCCTCCCCCCTCACCCTCCCCCCCCCTCCTCCCCCCTTCCCCACCACTCCTCCCCCCTCCTCCCCCCTTCGCCGGGCAGCAAAAAGCCTGCCCGGCAACAGCGTGGAGCTTCCCAGTGACTCTCCGCCTGTCTGGGTGCCCTACTCTGCGCCTCGTGCCAGGCCATCTCGGAGCCCACCTGGACGAGGCTCTGGGCCGCCCCTCTCGCCGCACACCCTTGAGCCCGTGAGCAGCACCCTCTGCTGCATGGCAAGCACACGGTCGCGCGAAGACCCCCGAACCCCGAAAAATGTCGGCGCCTCACCTTTCTGATTCCTCCGCGGGCTTCCGCGGGCTTCCGCCAGCGGGCCCGCCGCCGGCTCTGCCTATAAGCGCTGGCTTTCTCCGCCGGCCCTCCCTTCCGAGGGCGAGGCTGCAGGGGCCCAGGGGCACACAAACAAATGCACAAAGGTCCCAGGAGTCCCCCTATGTTCACATATGTTCTGGGTTTTCGTCTTCCCCCCTCCCATTTTTCCATATATTCCTGGGAGAATCGACGATTAGTTGCGTCTGTGTTTTCCCCTCCTGAGAGACGTGCCGAAGGCGAGGCCCTTCGTGGAACTTAGATTTAGCCAGTAGTGTGGTCGTCGTGCGCGAGCCGCGCCGAGGCGGCAAGAACATGCCGTGACCCAAAACTCCCGATAAACTGGCTGTTCCCATACGGGGCCCCCAGGACGCCCGGCACTTTCCCTGGGGCTGGCTCTTCTTCCTGAGCCGTCTTGTCTTCCACCAGCGCGCACGTTTGGGATGAGAGGGAGGAGAGCTGAAGGGAAAGCGGCGCCGCGACGAACCTCTGCACTGCCAAAGGCAAAGACCTGCAATGGCCCGGGACTCGGAGGTCGGGACGAGGGGGAATGAGGAAGAGAAGGTGGAAGAGGTGGAGGAGGTGGAGGAGGAGGGGGGGAGGAGGAGGAGGAGGAGGAGGAGGAGGAGGAGGAGGAGGAGGAGGAGGAGGAGGAGGAGGAGGAGGAGGAGGAGGAGGAGGAGGAGGACAAGGCGGGAGAGCGGCCAGCGTGGTTGCCAAAAACGGCCCCAGGGGCCGGCGAGGGCCCCCGGCGGCCAACCACGTCGAAAAACCCGCGCCGGGAACCGTTCAAGACACCAGAGGCCTGGAGCGCGTTTCTTTATTTTTGGAGATAGTGGGCATTACAGTGGGGGGGGAGGGGCCAGGGCCCCCGGCGGCCAAACACATCGAAAAACCCGCGCTGGGAACCGTTCAAGACACCAGAGGCCGGGAGCGCGTTTCTTTATTATTGGAGATAGTGGGCATTACAGTGGGGGGGGAGGGGCCAGGGGGGGGGGTCTAGAATGTAACGCCTCCCCCCGCGTTACGTTATAGGGGGGGGGAGGAGGGTCGGGGGGCTATAATGCCCATCATGCCCCAAGCAGTCAAGAAACACGCTCCTGGGGACGTGCACCCTCCGGGGGGGCTCCAAGGCCGGAGAGCCTCGGCAGCCCGAGGTCCGTCGGCACGAAGGGCTCGGCCGACACCAGCGCGCAGCCGCCGGCCTCCGCCTCGGGCACCGGAAGGCCGCCGGAGCCGAAGAAGTAGCGGGCGACCACGCGGGCGAAGTGGGACCTGGCTCGGGGGGGACGAGAGGGAAGGATAGCAAAGGGCAGGGTAGAGAATCAGCTCACGCAGCTGGTTTTCCTGGCGCCTCCTGGCGCCGGGATGCGCCCACGTATCGAGGAATGGCCCCAGCGGCGGGGCGGAAACCAGCAATCAGCAGATTTCGTCCCCCCCCCTTTTCCTATCCCTTCCTTTCGTTCGGCCCGACTGGCGGGGGGGGTCTCGGGCACATCCAGTGTCTCACAAAACACAAGGATCGCTGCTGTCGTTGTTATCGTGAGTATGGTTATTATCGATGTTTTCGTTGTTATTGTTGTTATCGTTATTATCGTCATCGTTGTCGTTGTTACCGTTATTATCGTTGTTACCGTCTTGACTGTTGCGGTCGTTGTGATCGTTACGTCGGCGTCTCCAAAAACACAAGGATGAGATGTAAGGGATATCGCCGCTTATCGGAGTCGGAGCGGCGCGATCACGCGAAGCCTGGGCCGCCGCCCAGAAGTAGTAGCCGGCCTTTTGTCGTCTTGCTTCTCCTGCTTCTCATAATCCCTGCTCTATAGGCCCTCCATCTCCTCATCCTGGCCTCCCACAGTCTTCACCTGCCTCCTCCTCCGCCACCTTTGGACCTCTCTTGTTCCGTTCAGCGATGGCGGGACCTCCGAAAGACCCGACCCTTGGCCAGCGCCCCGGGGGCAGGGCAGAACCTCCGCCTGGACATTTGGTAAGACGTTGGGTGCCTGGTATCGGCGGGCATGGCGACGCCAGTTCCCGACTTTGTGGGCTCGGGACAAGGCACGAGGGGGGAGCGTCCATCCTCGACATGGGGCGCGTCCAGACAATAGCCCCCTGGGGGCGCATCCCCGAGCCCCCCACCTGTTCTGAGCGGCCAGTTTGAGGACTCACGGGGAGCGGGGGCGAGAGATCGCCTCAGGGTGGAGGGAGGAGAGGAGCACCAGCGGCACAAACATGATTCTTCGGAGGTCCGCGCGGACTCCCTGAATCGGCGCTGGCCACCCCGAGCGCGCCAGGGGCAGCGCCAGAGGCGCCGCCTGGGTCAGGCCGGGCATGTCCTCCTACATGCGGGTTTTGGAAGAACAGAAGAAGTCAAACCATAATCAAACATTGCTTTTTACCGCACCAAAAAAAGGGCACGGCAAATCGTCACCAGACTGTTCTTTTGCCCGACTTCACGCCAGGGGGGGGGGGGCAAGCGCCGATCCAAGGAACCTGCGGGGACCAGCGAGGAAGGGGTGCTCATGCCGCCCTGGTGCTCTTCGGGGGAGCGCAGGCGGCCCCGAAGCGCAGCCGCTCGAGGCGCGCGCGCGCAGGCGGAGGCGGAGGGCCTCTGCGCCGCGCGGCGGTCTGGGCGGGGCGGAGGCGGGGAGCACGGGGGGCTGGGCCCGTTTTCCACTATCACCACCACGAGTTGGAGTGGGAGGGGCTTCTCCTCCTGCTCCTGTTCCTCCTCCTCCTCCTCCTCCTCCTCCTCCTCCTACTCCTCCTCCTCTTCGTACTCCTCGTCCTCATCCTCCTCGTCCTCCGCCTCGTTTCCCCCCCCCCCCCCCCACAAACTGATGGTGGCGATGGAAAACAAGCCCATCACGAGGGACATCTGGTCGAGACCGGCGCGTCTACTGCCCCCCCGCGTCTACTGCCCCCCCGCACCCTTTTGTCTTGGACGCGGGTTACGCAGCGGAGGCCAGTCCACAAGAAACCTTCCATAAGAGACCCAACCCTGAGACCCCAAGACGTCCATGGATTTCTGTAGTGTGGGAGCGTCGCGCTTTCCATGGCAGAAGCACCGAAACCCAGGAAACCCAGGGCACCCTGGAGGCAAGCAGGGTGTTTCTTGGCATGGGTCCCCACTGTAGAAGCAAGCGCTGGCTCCCAGGCAGGAAAAAGGGCCGAAGGAGGGCCCGACGGAGGGCGAGCAAGCGATGGGGCCAGAGGAAAGAAACACCGCGGCGAAGGGACGGCGGCCGAGCGAAGAGCCGAAGCTCGCGAGCCCGCAGGGGCCGCCAAGCAGGGCAGAATCAGCAGGCACCGTCTTTTATTCTGAGAGGCTCTCTCTCGCCTTAGGTCGGACATGGCCCCCTTACAGGCGGATTATGGAAGAAAAATGGAAAGTAAGCAACACATATACAGACTTGTCGAAATGATAGAAAAATCGTTCCCAGGCTATCTTTTAACCATCCTGGAATGTTCCTCCTGTAGAGGGACATGCCCGACTTAGTTCTCGCCCATCTCTTCTGAGCGGCCAGTTCCATGGCTGGGGGGGGGCCTCGCGGGGATCTCGCCCTCGCTCGGACGTCCCTTCCCCGTGCATTTTTGTTCTGATTCGTCGCGCGTGAAATTTTCTTTCTGCTCGAGCAGCCAGGATGCTCCTCCATGGTCCTCGCCGAGACAATAAAAACACACGGCCGAGCGATGCCCAGGGATTGGGGGGCGCGAGAGGTCGCCCACGACCTGGCGGAGGGAACGCAGGCGGCCACGCGCAGCAGCGCGATGCGCGCGCGCGCGGCGGCAGAGGCCCTGCGCAGAGGCGGCGCGGCGGCAGGGGGCGGCGCGGCGGGGAGCGAGCGCGAGGGGCGGCCACAGCAGGAACTCGAGCACAAGGAGCCTTCCACAAGAGACCCGACCCGGAGATCCCAGGATGTCCGCTGACTTTTGGTGTGGGAGCGCCACGCCTTCCATACCAGAGCCATCGAAAGCCGAGAATACCAGGGCACCCTGGATGCAAGCAGGGTGCTTCTCGGCACGGGCTTCCACTGCATCTGGTCGAGACCAGCGCGTCTGCTCCCCGAGGCCCCTCCCCCCACCTTGCGGCTCTCTGTGCATGTTCTCTGTGTAGGCTCAGCGTCGGATCCACTTCCCATGCATCAGTGGCCTTGCCTGGTGCTTCACTCTTGCAGCTGCTCCCTGTTGCAGACTGTCGGTGACCCTCCATTGTTGGACGCCCGGAAAGGGTACGGGAACATTGGCACGATGCCCCACAGCAGATGCTGTCCAAGACCAACAGCAACCGCTGCTGGGCAGGCGGCCTTCCGTCTCAGATGGACAAGGTCCGCGGCGACACCGACCACGAGTCCTGCTCCAAATGAGCAAGAACACGTCTGTCGGTCTTTGCGGACATTCTTTCGGTACCCAGTTCGATCGTCCCGATCCATGTCATGGGGTCACAACGCCCCCAGACATCCAGCTGCTCCAAATGTTGTTGATGCGTGGGCCCTGGAGGTCTGGCGCACTAGCTTCTCTAGGGCCGGTTCTTCGTCCGGCGTCGTTTTCTGGCGCTCCGGAAGCCCGGCGAGGCGAGGGCCCCCGGAGGCCGAAAACGGCCCACGAGCCGCCTGCTGCAAGCACTCTGGAGCGTCGGATCTCAGGCTCACACGGTCCCCCCCGCCCTGCCACGGCGGCGACGGCGGCAGCCACGCCCGGGCCCCGCGGCACGGAAGCCGCCGCCGCCGTGGCGCCCCGCGGGCCCGAGCGAGATCTCCTGGCGCCTCCCTCTGCTCGCGCCGGGCGTCGCCGCCTGGCCTGCGGGCCCCGCGGGACCCCTCACGGAGCGATCCAGCTCGACACACGGCGCAGAAAGGTCTCTGAGATCCGACGTCTCGAAGGCAGTACACCACCGTGAAGGATCACGCCTGGAGCCCCCCGGCACCATCTTTCCGCGTCCTTTGTCCAGCCCGATCGATCCGTCGGGGCCCCCGGGCCCCAAACCGGGCGGCAACGCCCCACTTGCGAAAGAGATGCAGCGCCAGGATCTGAAGGAAGGTAGGGCCCAGGACTCCGGCCGCGTTTTTTCTCACTACGAGGCCTCCTAGATGGAGTCCGAGTGGCTGGGGTCAGAGGATCACGCCGCATCGCCGATACATCGACGATGCATCGGCGATGCATCCGCGATGCATCGCCGATGCACCTGCGATGCATCGGCGACGTCGTCGGCGACTTCGGCGTGATCCTCCGACCCCATCTACTCCAACTCCATCTGGGAGGCCCAGGTTCACGATGCTTCCACTTTCCCAGAGATCCGATGCCATGATTTGTTCAATGTGGGTCCCCAGAAGTCTCCATCCGTTCCCCAGGACCCGCTTTTCACCCTGGGTCGTTTTTTGACAGTCTCGGGCCCCGGCGAGGGCCCCCCGAGGCCGAAAGTTGCGACGAACCTCCGCCCCGATACTTTCCATGCGTTGAATCTCTCAGGATTCTCGCGCCGTCGGACCTCAGTGGGGGCCTCGCAGCGGCGGCGGCGGGCCGCCGCGACGGCGGGCCTCGCGGCGTGGAAGCAGGCGCCGGGCACGCGCACCCTGGCGGGGCCAGCGTCGAAGAGGCGCCGGTAGGTGAGCTGCGCGGGCATCTGCGCGCGGGCGATGTTTGGCGGCGCGCACAGGGGGCAGGGGGAGAGGGAAGGCTGCTTAGAAGGAGGCTGCTTCGTAGAAGGCGCCGGCCTTACACCTACAGACACGGCCCGCGCCTTCTAAGAAGAAGGGCTGCTTCTGAGAAGCCTTCCCCCCTCCCCCTACCCCCCTCTGCGCGTGGCCGACGGGCATGTCCTCCTACAGGCGAATGGAAGAAACAAGCAATTAAAAAGCAACCAGAAAAAAAAACAAGAACAGTCAGGGGAGCATCAACAAACTGTCGCCAGACAATTTTTCTACTATTCTTGAATATTCCTCCTGTAGGGGGACATGCCCGACTTGAATATATATATATATATATATATATATATATATGTGTATATACACATACGCACATATAAATATATATATATATATATATATATATATATATATATATATATATATACATATACATATACATATATATAGCACGTGCCGCGGGGGCGGCAGCCCGAGGTCGTCGTCGTCGTTGTCGTCGTCGTCATGCTCGTTGCGGGTCGCGTTGTAAACGGTGGGTGGAAATGCCAAATTGGGTGTGGGGGACGCATGCGGGCGGCCCCACTGGGGGGCTTCGGTGGTGCTCCCTATGAGCCCACGAAACGCTGTACTGGGTCTGTGTAAATGCTACATTTGGTGTGGTGGACGCACGCGGGCGGTGCCACTGGGGGTTTCGGTGGAGCTCCCTATGGGGCCACGAAACGCTGTACTTGGTGGGTGACAATGCCAAATCGGGTGCGGGGGACGCATGCGGAGGGTCCCACTGGGGGCTTCGTTGGGGTTCCCTATGGGGCCACGAAGCGCTGTAGTGGGTGTGGGGGATGCACGCGGGCGGTCCCACTGGGGGCTTCGGTGGGGCTCCCTATTGGGCCACGAAGCGCGGTACTGGGTGGGTGAAACTGCCAAATTCGCTGTTGGGGACGCGTGTGGGCGGTACCAACGGGGGCTTCGGTGGAGCTCCCTGTTGGGTCACGAACCGCCGTACTAGGGTGGGCGAAAATGCCAAATTGGACATGGGGGACGCATGCGGGCGGTCCCACTGGGGGCTTCGGTGGGGTTCCTTGTTGGGCCACGAAACGCTGTACTGGGTGTGTGTGTGTGTGTGTGTGTGTGTGTGTGTGTGTGACAATGCCAAATTGGGCGTGGGGGGCGCACGCGGGCGGTCCCACTGGGGGGTTTCGGTGGGGTTCCCTATGGGGCCACGAAGCGCTGTACTGGGCCGGTGGAAATGCCAAATTAGGTGTGGGGGACGCGCGCGGGCGGTCCCACTGGGGGCTTCGGTGGGGTTCCGTATCTGGGCTACGAAACGCTATACTGGGTGGGTGAAAATGCCACATGAGATGTGGGGGACGCATGTGGGCGGTCCCATTTGGGGGCTTCGGTGGAGCTCCCTATGGGGTCACGAAACGCTATATTGATATACGAAAATGCCGAATTGGGCGTGGGGGACGCACGCAGGCGGTCCCACTCGGGGCCTCCGTGGAGCTAGCTCCGTATTAACCTATGGGGCCACGAAGCGCTGTACTGGGTGGGTGACAATGCCAAATTGGGTGTGGGGGACGCATGCGGGCGGTCCCACGGTCCCACTGGGGGCTTCGGTGGAGCTCCCTATGGGGCCACGAAGCGCTGTATTGGGTTTGTGAAAATGCAAAATTTGGTGTGGGGGGCGCACGCGGGCGGTCCCACTGGGGGCTTCGGTGGAGCTCCCTATGGGGCCACGAAGCGCTGTACTGGGTGGGCGAAAATGCCAAATTGGGTGTGGGGGGCGCATGCGGGCGGTCCCACTGGGGGCTTCGGTGGAGCTCCATATGGGGCCACGAAGCGCTGTGCTGGGTGGGTGGCAAGGATGGAAGGAGGAGGGGGGGAGGAGGGGGAGGATGAGAAGAGAAGAAGAGGACAGGAACGCGGGGACCGTCTTTTCAAAACGAGGACCCAACACCACAGGATGGTTTGGAGAAATCAATACAAAGTCGCCGCTTGTTCTCTCAACATGGCCGTTCTTGTCGTCGACGCTGCGAAATGCGTAGCAAAAATACGACGCGGCGCGCATCGCGCGCGGCCATCAGTCCGGGCCCTCCCATCCTAACTATGAACAATCAGCCTGGCGAAATACCCAACCATATGCAGTTGTAAGTTCCGCAATTGTAAGGATCTTCTTCAATGGAGCCTCCAAATGGGGCCACGAAGCCCTGTACTGGGTGGGTGAAACGCATAGGGCAAGGGCTGTGCTGGGTGGTGGCGGACGCATGCGGGCGGTGCCACTGGGACCTTCGGTGGAGCCCCCTTTATGGGGCCACGAAACGTTGTATTGGGTGGGCGAAACGAACGGAGAAAAGGCTGTGTTGGGTGATGGCGGACGCATGCGGGCGGTGCCACTGGGACCTTCGGTGGAGCTCTATGGGGCCGCGAAACGCTGTACTGGGTGTGTGAAGCGCAGGGGGCAAGGGCTGTGCTGGGTGGTGGCGGACGCATGCGGGCGTGGCGGACGTATGCGGGCGGTGCCACTGGGACCTTCGGTGGAGGGAGCAATGGCTGTACTGGGTGGTGGCGGACGCATGCGGGCGGTGCCACTGGGACCTTCGGTGGTGCCCCCTATGTGGCTACGAAACGCTACATTGGGTGCGTGAAAATGCAACATTGGATGTGGGGGGTGCACGTGGGCGGTCCCACTTGGGGGCTTCGGTGGAGCTCCTATGGGGTCACGAAGCGCTGTACTGGGTGCGTGAAAATGTTAAATGGGGCGTGGGGCACGCACGCGGGCGGTCCCATTCGGGGCCTCGGTGGAGCTTGCTCCCTATTAGCTGATGGGGCCACGAAGCGCTGTACTGGGTGGGTGACAGTGCCAAATTGGGTGTGGGGGACGCATGCGGGCGGTCCCACGTTCCAAAGGGGGGCTTCGGTGGAACCCCCTTTTATGGGGTCACGAAGCGCTGTATTGGGCCTGCGAAAATGCCAAATTTCGTGTGGGGGACGCATGCGGGCGGTCCCACTAGTGGCTTCGGTGGAGCTCCCTGTGGGGCCACTAAAAGCTGTACTGGGTGGGTGAAAATGCTAAATTGGGCGTGGGGGACGCATGCGGGCGGTCCCACCGGGGGCTTCGGTGGAGCCCCCTTTTATGGGGCCACGAAGCGCTGTGCTGGGTGGGTGAACCGCATGGAAGGAGGGGGGGAGGAGGGGGATGAGGAGAAGAGGAGAAGAGGACAGGAACGCGGGGACCGTCCTTTCAAAACGAGGACCCAACACCACAGGATGGTTGGGACAAATCAATACAAAGTCGTCGTTTGTTCTCTCATCGTAGCCTTTCTTGTCGTCGACGCTGCGAACTGCGTAGCAGAAATGCGACGCGGCGCACTTCGCGCGCGGCCATCGGTCCGGGCCCTCCCATCCTAACTATAAAAAATCAGCCTGGCGAGTGACCCAACCATATGCAGCTGTAAATTCCGCAATTGTGAATATATTCTGCAGTGGAGCCCCTATATGGGGCCACGAAACCCTGTACTGGGTGGGTGAAACGCAGAGGGGCAATGGCTGTGCTGGGTGGTGGCGGACGCATGCGGGCGGTGCCACTGGGACCTTCGGTGGAGCCCCCTTTATGGAGCCACGCAGCGTTGTATTGGGTAGGCGAAACGAACGGAGAAAGGGCTGTGCTGGGTGATGGCGGACGCATGCGGGCGGTGCCACTGGGACCTTCGGTGGTGCTCCCTATGTGGCCACGAAACGCTGTATTGGGTGGGCGAAACGCACAAAGCAAGGGCTGTGCTGGGTGGTGGTGGCGGACGCATGCGGGCGGTGCCACTGAAACCTTCGGTGAGGCCCCCATATGGGGCCACGAAACCTTGTACTGCGTGGGTGAAACGCACGAAGCAAGGGCAGTGTTGGGTGGTGGCGGACGTATGCGGGCGGTGCCACTGGGACCTTCGGTGGGACCCCCTATGGGGCAACGAAACCCTGTACTGGGTGGGTGAAACGCAGGGAGCAATGGCTGTACTGGGTGTTGTGGGACGCATGCGGGCGGTGCCACTGGGACATTCGGTGGAGTTCCCTATGGGCCCACGAAGCGCTGCACTGGGTGGGCGAAACGCAGGGGGCAAGGGCTGTGCTGGGTGGTGGCGGGCGCATGCGGGCGGTGCCACTGGGACCTTCGGTGGAGCCCCCATATGGGGCCACGAAGCGCTGTACTTGGTGGGCGACACGCAGGGAGCAAGGGCTGTGTTGGGTGGTGGCGGACGCATGCGGGCGGTGCCACTGGGACCTTCGGTGGAGCCCCCTTTTGGGGCCACGAAGCGCTGTACTGAGTGGGTGAAACGCAGGGAGCAAAGGCCGTGTTGGGTGGTGGCGGACGCACGCGGGCGGTGCCACTGAGACCTTCCGTGGAGCTTATTATGAGGCCACG
>CAUYUJ010019136.1:148191-186732 GCA_963575745.1 Prorocentrum cordatum
GCACATCCGCCGCATGCGGGCAAGACCGTGGCTCTGAAAACAAAGATCGGATGCAATGCGCCTCATTCCGACTACTCGTGCACATCACCCTCAGACTCCCAGCGGGCCTTCTTTGGAGGTCGCCGTACGTGGAGCCCAGCGCGAACCTCGTTGAGGCAAACCTGCTCGGAGCGGAGAGAGGTGGCAAGTGAACGCTCGAGCAGGCAATGGTGATACGAGGAGCGGAGAGAGATGGCGAGCCAGTCTCAGCAGAGAATGAGAGACGCCTGTGCAATGGCAGAGGCCTTGCCTTGACAGACGGTCCCTGGTGCCAGTCGTCGGTCTACTGCCAGGGTTGGGGACGCCACGATGGCCAAATCTGAACTCGTCCTTCTCCAGCGCAGCATCTTCGATAAAGGGAAAGCGGAAAGGGCAGAGGAAAACCGAAAAACATCAGATGAGGTCGCGCACCTCCTTCGGGCGCGTGTCCAGGCAACTCCACGGAACCACCAGCAGCGAAGCGAAACCGAAGTGGAACGCGACACCTCCAGTGCATGGAGCCACGTTCCAGAGCAGCTCATTTTAAACATAAAGTCAGCAGAAACCCAACAACAACAATTCGCAAGGGTACACACTGATGATTCAAGACCCTTGGGAATCCATGTTGAAACAATTGCAGAGGCGCCAGGCCACATGAATTGGCCAGGGATGGGTCGGCGAGGTAAGGACGCGCAGGCAGCCTTGATGGAGCACTGGTTCCTTACTATCGGTCTTGATTGCAGTGGGTCCTGCACCCCGGATGGCAGTATCTCATAGGAGAAGAAGAGACGCTCACAATCCCTGGTGGGCTGAGGTAACCGCCACTGGCGCCCCCCCTCAGGCCGACCCCGACCTCTGTGCGCGGCGCCCGATTTCGAGTGCCGCGCGCGGGGCATCATCGATGGGGTGTCGGGGTCGGCCTTGGGGGGGCCGCCAGAGGCGACAACGTGGACCCAACGGTTATGGCTGTTTTTTCTTCGCCCTTCAGAGAACGCCTCCCTATATTGCCGGTTCCGAGAACTCTGAGCTCAAACAAATTGCCACCTCTTCGGGCGCGATGATGACTTCTGCGGGCTTTCGCCAGCTTCCGCTGGCTTCCCGCCGCCTTCCGCCGGCCGTCCACCGACTTCAGCCGATGAAGAGATGGCAACTCCTTCGACTCTCGAAGGCGAGGCCTTGAGAATCCCTATGTGTCATCCTTTGCGTCTTCCAGACTGTCGATGCGACAGCCCCCCAGGCTCAGGGGTGCCAGCGGGCGGGAGCCCCACGGGTACGGTCAACGGCGGCCTCATCGCGCAGGTTTCGGCACACCCTTCAAAGCCCAGACATCATGAATTCAGCCACCAAGTCCGAACACGTTAAGCTGGGCCAGCTGGCACGGCCCACGTGCGAAGATCACCAGTCCCATGTGTGTGCACAGGCAAGGACAAAGAAAAAGTTCGGAACATAGACGCACGCACTCACGCATGCTTCATCCCCGTATGCACCACGGCTGAAGCCAACCATATTCCCGCTCCCATTGAGGCTGCTTCGTGCAACCCCTACATGATCGATCCTGTCATCCATCATCATCATCATCATCATCATCATCATCATCAGCATCATCATCATCATCATCATCATCATCATCATCATCATCACCCTCATCATCACCATCACCATCAACATCATCATCAGCATCACCAGCATACTTAACATCATCATCAGTATCAGCATCATCAGTATCATCAGTATCATCATCATAATCATCATTCGTATCACCAGTATTATCATCACCAGCATCATCCTCATCATCATCGTCATCATCATCATCAACATCATCAGTATTAGCATTATGTCATGTTCTAATTTTCCATCACCCCCTCATCCTACGAATTAGATTCCTCTTCGTCCTCTTTTCCCTCGACCTCCACCGCTTCATCGCAGTGATGCTGCTCCTTCCCCTCCACCCCCTCCTCCTCCTGCTCCTCCTCCTCTCCCCCTATCTGCTTCTGCTGCCTATCCTCTCCAAGTCAAAGGCAGGGAACGAAGCACATGCACCAGCAGCAATAAGCCGATGGAGATAGGAGCACGCCATGCCCGTTGCTGCAGATTTCTAGAGATCGTGAAGAAACGTGCCTCGCTCTCCGAGTCCGCCACCCACACGGACACCTCGTACTGGATCGCCAGCTGCTGATGCAGGTCCGCCGGCATCCCCTTCAGCTCCTGCCAACCAACCGGGCAGCCACTCGGAGGCAACCCCGTCGACCCGGACGCGCCCCCACTGACGGCCAGGACCCGCCCTGAGATCGCGCTCCCACCGCTGCCAGGGGCAGCGCCGTCGACGCAGGCGCGTCCCCAACGGCAGCAGGGGCCCACACGTGGCATCGGGCCCCCACCGCCGCCAGGGGCACTGGGCGAGCCCCGCGGCCAGCGCAAGTGCCATCGAGGCGCGGCAACCGTGCCTCGATGGCACCTGCGCGGTCCGCGCCGCGGGGTGTGCCAAGCCCGCCCCGCTCACGGAGGAGTCCGAGTCTGGGCGCGGCGCGGAGCGCAGCGAGCGCGCGTGGACGCTCCGACGGGAGAGTCACGCGTCATGAGGATACGAGGCCAGAAGCCAGCCACCCCTGCGGAGCAGACCGTCCTTGCGCCGATGCCGTTGGGGTCGGGGAGGCGGCCCTGGCGTTTCCCCTGCTGCTTAGGAGTCTCTCGTGTGAGCTCGTTGCCATGTTCCTTTTTGGGTCTACCAACATCAAGCTGGCTTTGCCGCTCAGCTGCTAGCTGCCGGTCGTTGGCTGCTAGCGCTTCTAGCTGAAAACACTGGTTCAGACGTATATCAGGTGCGTTAGCTTCAGACTCAGCGCTTCGCTTTCTCATCGGATATCGAATTGCATGGCGCTGTAGTGCTGCTGTCTGATCCTGTCGGTGCCCCCTACTTGAGCACATCAAACAATCCGAGTGGACACCTACGGACACCTGTGCGGAAGCTTCGACTTCAGCATCGCGAGAAGCCCACGGGGCACAAACTAGATCAAGTGACTGTAGATTTCACCTTATAGTACACATGGCACTCAGCGTGAAAACCATACTTCAATTCTAGCGGTTTCCTTACGGCATGTGTATCGTAGGTCAACATGTAACATGTATTTTTATTCCAGGTTGGACGTGGCAAGCTCGACCTGTGAGTGGCACCATAGCCACCATCACTTCAGGATGCCACGGGACACCGTGGGACACCTCTGTGGACACTTTTAGCTGCACTGTTGCAGCATGTCCATGGGACGCTCCCGGATACAATACGCATTACGTTGTTTCTGGCTTCGGTTCCTGCGTCCGCACCAAGATTCGCATCAGCATGTGGATGTCGTTGGGGGTTGCTCACATGATTGATTCGTCACTCAACTGAACCAGTGGGTATCTGCTTGGTTTCCCATCGTTGCATATTTACGCTGAACGGCTCCACCTGGACACCATGAACATCGGACGCAATCAACGCTTTCAACCTCGAACGCCGGCGCTGTGGTCGCCGCGTCGTCGCGGCGCGAACATGCCGTGCCAGACCCCGTCTTCACCCAGGCGTAGGGCGCGACCCAACGCCGCATGGGCCCGGCAGCGTGGGGCTGCCGTGGTGCACGCGCCCTGGATCTGCGAGGGCCCACGAGGAGCGGGAGGGAGATCGAGAGAGAGAGAGAGAGCAGCTGAGCAGCAACAAGATCCAGGAAGATCGCGGTACACGGGACGCGGGCTCAGCCATCCCGTGGGTTCCTGTCTTGAGCACGGGGTCCCCGAAGTCCCGACCCTTTCCTCAGGGCGTGCGTTTCATGCTGCGTCGTTCTTTCACGGCCCTGGGACCCGAAGCCGCCGCCCCCAAGATGCCGAATGCTGCGAAACGGCCAAGTCTTTCTCGAGACGTTGGACGTCTGGCAAGCGAGGATCGAGGAGGATCGGAGAGGGTTGGGGAGGAGGAGGAGGAGGAGGAGGAGGAGGACGACGAGGATGAGGAAAGAGGAAAGAGGAGGGGGAGGAGGAGGAGGAGGAGGAGGAGGAAAGAGGAGGAGGAAAGAGGAGGGGGAGGAGGCGGAGGAGGAGGAGGCGGAGGAGGAGGAGGAGGAGGACGAGGAGGACGAGGATGAGGAAAGAGGAAAGAGGAGGGGGAGGAGGAGGAGGAGAAGGAGGAGGAGGAGGAGGAGGAGGAGGAGGAGGAGGAGGAGGAGGAGCAGGAGGAGGAGGAGGAGGAGGAGGGGGACGGAGGAGGAGGAGGAGAAGGAGGAGGAGGAGGAGGAGGAGGAGGAGGAGGAGGAGGAGGAGGAGCCACCGCCCATCTGTGCTCGCCCCGAACCGCTTCACAGGACCCCTCCCCGACACCACCCCGACTAATGGATTCGAGCCGCGCCCCGCCGTGGCCGCGAGCACCGTCCCAAGGCCAAGCAGGCCCAGCCCCTCCCTCCCCAGGCATCCAACGCCTCGGGAAAAGAAGGAGCATGCTCCCCAGAGATCCAACGCATTGAAAACAAATCAAAGCGGTTTTTGTTTACAAATTTTCGGCCTCTAGGGGCCCTCGCAGGGCCCCGGGACTGTCACTTGACGACTTAGGTTGAAAAAATAGTTTTGAAGAATGGGTCGAGATTTCCGGGGACCCCGCATTGAAAAAATCACGACCCTTCGCAGCTCTTCGGCCCCCCAAAAATCGTGCCGTGACGGACCGCGCGGGCGGCCTCGGGATCCCCAACAGCCTCACCGCGCTGCCCGTCACCTCTCGGGTTCAGGACCCGGGAGGCCCCCACCGCCCGAGGCGTCCTCGGGGCACGGCCCGAGTGCCGAAACCGTGCGGTGGCCCCGAATCCCCACTGGCTCGCCACGCGGCGTGGTCACCACAAAAAAATCTAGGTCTCTGGAAATTCGCTTCGGGCCCCGGGACCGTCAACAAAAGGCCACGTGCTGAGAGGCCGGCCCTGGGGAAGGGGTCGGGACTTCTGGGGACCCCGCGCAATCACAGCTTTAAACGAAAGTCCACTCTGGGGTCGTGGGTACACTCGTCGGCCACCCGAACCAGCCCAACGGCGTTCTGCGGCAACTCATGGGAGCCTCCCGTACCATCTTGTTGGCTCTTGCGAATCGACGCTCGTCGACGCTAATCGACGCTAAATCGGCGCGAATCGACGCTAAATCGACGCTAACCGACGCTCATCGACGGTAATCGACGCTAAGTCGGCACTGTGTCATCGAGTACCAGACGCTAATCGACGCCAATGCACTCTAAAGACGTAGTTACGAGGGCGCACAAGGCTCCCATGATTTGCTACCGAACCAATGTGCCACAGGCGTGCGCTGCAACCTGCCTTCGCGCGCCTCCGACTTCCCAGCACGGCGTGCGACCCCCTGGAACTCTCTCGACAATGCTCGAGCCTCTTTCCCGCGTCGGGCTTCCGTGCTGGACCGCCTCCTGAATACAGTCGAAACTGATGGTCTTGGGTCGGGCATGTCCCCTACAGGCGGATTTTGGAATAATAAAAACTGAACCATAGTCAAGCAATAATCAGAACAATCCAAGAGAGCACGAAATCTCGTCCCAGACTATTCTCCTGTAGAGGGGCATGCCCGACTCGATGATGGTACAGTCAACCCGTACAGTGAGGATGCGCGGTAAGGATGCACGGGCCTTGGACGCCCATTTCGAAGCTTTTCGAGCGGGCCGCGGCCAACGAAAGCGGCCAAGGATGGGCCGAGAAGGCAAGGATGCCCATCCTTACTACGCGGCCTGACTGTAAGGACGCGCGGTGAGGATACCAAAGGCCTTGGACGCCCGTGCCGGAGCTTTTCGAGCGAGGCTGGCCGTCGAAAAGGTTTAGGATGGACGGGAGGTGACCGACGAGGCATGATGCAGAGTGCCCTTCTTTGGGTGACCCAACAGGGGGTCCAGCTGAAAAGGAGTGGTGCAGTAGCTTTGGGGCAATGGTATTGCACATGTATTGCGCCGGAGAATTGTATTGCAGTGTACGCGAAAATACGGCAACACGTTTGCGCCCCGAAATGTATTTCACGCCCCACATGCATTGCAACCCCACAAACCTAGTGCACCAAATCTATTGCACCACCCCCGTGTCGCTGGACTCCATTTTGGGTAAACCTGGCCTTGGGAAGCCTGTCGTCCCTACTATCGGCCGTGGCTGTACTCCAACGGCCCGAAGCAAGCATCTGCAAATCGAAGCTTGGCAAGAGCAAGCCGTCGTGATTGTTTCGTGGAGCTCAACCGTCTCCGAGCACCACCCTCATAAGGAGCCGAACTCTATGCACCGACACTATTTGCCGGCCCCGCACTGAAACTCACACAGGAAAGCGGATCCTGGGGTATACAAGATCCTGGTGTATACATGTTTCATTGTTTCCACGGGAACAGCAGGGAAACAAGTATACACCACACCACCCCGACGTCGTCCTCGACGCTCAAAAGAAAGTCCTGGGATTGAAAATCAGCCCGCCACTGGTAATGTACATGTTCCAGTTTCAGGCCTCAAGATCGACCACCCAGGACCTCCCCAGCGCGTGCGCTGCAGCCTGCCCTCCCAGGCCTGCGACACTCAGGCACGGCGCAGTCGAACCGACCGAACCGCGGAGGGCGCCCTCCCTTAGATCCGACGAAGCGAAAGCATTGCAGCACCGTGAAAAACCACGACAGGAGCCCTGGACGCCATCTTTTTGCGCCGTTCTTCGAGCCCGATCGATATGTGAGGGCCCCAGGGCGCCCGAAGCTGTGCGAAAACGCTCGGCGCGCCATTCTTCGACCTGGATCGATGTGACGGTCCCAGGGCCCGAAACTGGGCGAAAGAGCCCTGCGCGGAAGAACTGCAACGCCAGGATCTCAAAAGGTTCTGCCCCTCCTCGGAAGCCACAAAGGACGTACGCGCCCAACCACGCACCTGAATGCGGCCCTCCAGTCCGCGAGACCGGCCTCGTGCTCCGAACGTTCGCGCAATGCGCGCTCGCGAAACCAGCGTGGATTCGTGTACGTGTACGTCCTTCGTTCGCTCCCGGCCTCCCGCCACGGGGGCAGCAGGGTCGCCGCGCCCCGCGAGGGCGCGGCCGTTCCTGGAAGGGCTTCCAGGAGAGCTGCACGGCCTCCGCCTCCGGGCGAGGCCGAGGCGACTCGGGGGGCGGAGGTGCGCGGGGGCGCCGAGGGCGGGGTCGCGCATGCGCGCGCGCGTTTGTCTTTCCCCCGACGGCGTGGTGAGGAGGCGCTTGCGCTCCTCCCCTCGTTCCTCGTTCCTCCCTCCTTGCTCCTGGCTCTCTCGTCTTTGCTCCTTCCTTCTTCTTCTTCTTTCATCTTTCCTTCTTCTTTCTCCCCCCCCTTTCCTCATTCCTCCTCCTTCCTCCTTCCTCGTTCCTCGTTCCTTCTCCTCCTCCTCCTCCTCCTCGTCCTCCTGTTTCCTGTTTCCTTATGGCATGAAAGCGCTCTGCGCGCCGCCGTTTCCGCCAGGACTGGCCGTCTGGCCAACCCTGGGGGAGTAGAATACAAAAGTGGAATAATATTTTAAATAGACACACAGGGGGGAGGGGGGGACGAAGGAGAGGGCATCCAATCGCCAAATCATCAGATCGTAGCGAAGAGGCGGCGGAGGTAGCTGGGGAGACGCCGGCGGCGGCAGCAGGTTGAAAGGGTGGGAGGCCCAAGGGCGATGTCAGGGTCACCCCTCTTTCGGGTCTATTGCCCCTGTTGGGCGTGGGCCCCATGTCAGGGCCCCCTCCTTTGCCATGGCTTACTCTTCCAGGCTGCGTGCTGAGGAGCGTGAGAGCGTGAGTACGGGATGCAGTCTACCCAACTACATCCTGCTTGCACAGAAACGGTGGGCGGACGCTCCTGTGGCAGTTGCTGTGCAAGCAGCGCTGAGCGAGCTGACGTCGTCGGCAGAACCAAGGCTGTCGATGCTGGCGGCTGCCGGTGGCGAGGAGGGAAGGAGAAGTAGCTGGGAATGCCTGCGCGGAAAACTGGCGCGAGGGTGCTGAATAACACGAAACAGGTGGAGGTAAAACGTGAACAGGCACGGCGAAAAGTTGGGCGACGCGGCGTCCGCGGCCGACGGGTCGAGGCGTGGCGGCTGCTCGCAGCAGCGCAGGTTGCGGAGGCGCTCCCTAGCCACACTCGCCGAGTCGGATGGCCCAAGGGCCCCTCCCTCTGCTCGTAGGAACTCCCCAAAGGCGCCCCCAGGGCCAAAGGCGGGATTCCTCGCCTGCACACAGACCTCGGGGCCGCTTGGGGGGGTTCCACCGAGTGCGAGGGAGGTTTGGGCCATCCCGGCGGTGGCGGGCGCAACTCGCCGCGGACGGTGGGCCGGCCACACTCGCCAAGTAGGAAGGCAGAGGGGCCTCTCCCCTGCACGCAGGAGATCCCTCGACGTGACCCCCAGCCCCGCGACTGGTACCCTGTCCTGCAAGCTGGAGTAGGGTACCGAGGCCGCGGAGGTGGGCCACTTGGGGAACCTCCACGGTGCTCGGGGGAGGTTTCTGCCTTCCGAGGCGGCGGCTCGGTGGCTCTTGGTGTGATGTACCCCGCCCCAACCGACGATCCCCGATCCATCAGCCCACTATCTGTTAGTGCAGGCAGCACGTGGCGACTGCCAGGTCGAGGTGGAGGTAGAGGTTACTGAGAGGAGTTGGTTGAGTGAGGCATATGGGGCCCCTGGGGGTTTGAAGCACGGTGCGGATGATACTGCTCCTGAAATGTGCCGCAACGTGGCGCGGCTGCCTGCTGACTGCGTTGCGCTGTTTGTTGCGGCCGCGACCGCCTTGTCCCTTGCTAGAAGGGCCTGCGGTGAGACCTTGCCGGTTACCACCCCGGTATCCTCCCGAACCATCCCGCCGCCACAAGAGTGGGGGTGTAGTGAAACTAGCGAGTTGAAGCGAGGGGGATCGTCTCCTCCTCCTCCTCCTCCTCCTCCCTCCTCCTCCTCCTCCTCCTCCTCCCCACAATTACTCAATATGAATACTACTCTCCCTCTTCCCCTGATGACGGTTTGAAAGTGGCCGACCCCCCCCCCCCGCGTACTGTTTTTTTACACAGGTTTCCCCGGAGTTGGGTTTTCGCCTGCATTTGTTTTCAAAATGCTGCTCTCGCTGAGGCGCCGGCCTCATTTTCGGGCCCCGCTCGTTCCGAATCGTGCTCCCGCTGCAGCGCTGGCCTCATTTCCGTGCTTCCGCTCGTTCCGAATCGTGCTCCCGCTGCAGCGCTGGCCTCATTTCCGCGCTTCCGCTCGTTTCGACTCGTGCTCCCGCTGCAGCGCTGGCGTTTCCCGTGCCATGCCAATGCAATGGCATGCTTTCGGCCATGCGCCGCCACAATGCATCGCGTACCCTTTCGGGATCATTGCCCTGCTCGACATCCGACTGAGCGAGTAGAGAGGGGATCTGCGCCATGGTAAGGGACGGGAGGGAGGGGTAGGATGTCAGATATGACGCGAGCGCACCTAGCTTGTCCCCCTCCCCCTCCCCCTCCCCCTCCCCCTCCTCTTCCTCTTCCTCTTCCTCCTCCTCCTCCTCCTCCTCCTCCTCCTCCTCCTCCTCCTCCGCTCTTCCGATTACACAGCTTCCCCTCCCCCTCCTCCTCCTCCTCCTTCCTCCTAGTTCTCCTCTTCCTCGTGCGCTCACGCACATACACACATACACAACCCGCACCCACAGAGCACACACGCACACTTGAACCTCTGACGCGCCGATGACCCTGACCGTCGGGCCAGTACACGGTTACAGATGCGCGCGCACGCAGGCTGGAGGCATGGTTTTTGTTCCTCCTGCGCTGTCGCGAAGGGAAGTCAGTCGCGAGTCCACAAACTTCAATCGAAGCGCGTACGCACGTGCGCGCACATTCGCACACACGCACGCGCACGCACGAACGCATCCACGCACGAACGTAGGCAAGCATGCAGGCCCATCGCACACCACCACGTCACACCACGCTCGTAAGACGGGCGGAATCATCGGTGGGGGTTGGCCAACCCAGTAGCATAGGGGGGAGGGAGACCTGGACCGTATCGGAGATTCGGGGGTGCGAACGAGGGCGACCCTAACCAGGAAAACGGTTCCAATTTCTGTTCGTTTCGTGTGAGGGCGAGGCAAAGCTGCGCGAGGGTAATCATGGTCCAGCCAAAACGAAGACCAAATACTACAAACAAATATGCTCCGGTCCCGCGGGGCCTCGTCTTAATCGTAGCCTACTTGTTCCGTGGTTGTCGCGGGGTTGTCCCGCGGTTGCCCCACGGTTTGTCCCGTGGTTGACTCATGGGTTGTCCCGTGGATGTCCTGTGGGTTGTGCCGTAGGTTGTCCCGTGGGTTGTCCTGTGGTTGTCGCGTCAGTGGTCCTGTGGGAAAACCGAATCCAATGGCAATCGGAATACAACCCAAAAAGCAAGGAGGAATAATATCAACCTCTTACTCGAGATGCTCATCAACATGCAAATCGAAATGCACATCGAACATCAAATCTAAAGTCAAATCGAACTGCAATCCAATGGCATACATGAGTGCAAATCACCCAACACATCTAAATGCAATGCGAGTGAAATTCGAAATGTGAATCGGCACGCACATCCCAACGACATCGAAATGCACATTCACATGCACATCGAATTGCACATCGAAGTACGTCGTGAGCTCTGTAGGAAGACGGGCCGAGACCCACACACGTATCGGAACATGGACGCGGAAACGAAAATGAAGCGGAGACCTCTCACCAGGAAATCGGTTTCGGTTTCGCGTTCGCGTCGCGCGCGCGGGCGAGACGAAGCTGCGTGCGCGGGCGAGAATAGTGGCCCCGCCGTCCCTAGGGCGAGGTCATAGCAGAAACCTCTTCCCCCGTCCCCGGTTGGCGCTCGGTGCCCGCGGTTGTCCCCATGGCTGTCTCACAGTTGTCCCGGTGAATGTCCCGATGGCTGCCTGGATGGTTGTCGGGCGACGAAGACTCCCTTTGACTGATGCGGGGGACCGCGGGGTTCTCCCGTGCACTGTCGCAAAATTATCCCGTGGGCTGTCCCGTGGATTGTCCCGCGGGTGGTCCTGCGCTTGTTCCGTGGGTTGTCCGATGGGTGGCCTCGCGGTTGTCTAAGGACTGTCCCGTAGGTTGTCCTGTGGGTTGTTCGGTTCCGTGGGTTGTCCCATGCTTGTTGCGTTGATTGTCCTGTTGATTGTTCCAAACTTGTTCCGTGGGTTTTCTAGTGTGGTTGTGCGGTGAGTTGTCCCGTGGTGGTCCAGCGGTTGTCAAGCGGGTTGTCCCGTGCTCTTCCCTATACATTGTCCATGGGTTGTCCCGTGGATTGCTCCGAGGGTTTTCTGGTGGGCTGTCCTGTGGCTGCCCATTGGTTTGTTCTATTGATGGCCCCACAGGTTTTCTCTAAGTTGTCAGATCGGCAATGCAGATCGACGTTCAAATCGACGTGGACATGTAGATGCACCTTAGACAGGTAGCAAGATATGAGGAAATAGTGCAAGTGCTATGTGGTAGACCGAAGACCGCACAATGTATATATCTCTATATATATATATATATATATGTGTGCACCCGTATGTGTATATACATTTACACGAGCCATTACATATTACAGAAAGGCATCCAACCCAAAACGCCATCCTACCCAAATCCTTACAGAAAAAGCATCCAAAGCGACACCAAGGCATTAGGCCGCAGAAATCATTCATATATACTGGCCTTCCGCCCATCTTGCGCAGACTTGCGCGCGATGGTTTGTTCACAGGTTCACAGGCGGATGAAGGCCGATTGTCAGCTCGGGAAGTGCCGGAAGCGGAGATCAACGAAACGCCAGGAGGCGCATGGGCTTGGCCTCTTGAGGGACACCGTTCTGAACGTGCTCAACTCGAATTGGACAAATGTACTCGGCATATGAAATCTAGCTCCAAACGAAAACCAGTACCAGGATGGAGCGCGCCCAGAGATCTGCTACTTATCACGCTGTGCTGAGATGATTTTCAGTACGCCCCAAAACAACACTGGGACTGGGTGCGCCAGCTTCACTTTCGTGCCCGAATCCAAGAGAAGAGATAGTCCACATTATAGCAACCTGTTTTTGCGTAAATCGCTTACCGCGCGCAGGCAATCCGTCCCATGCGTTCCCTATTGATACAAGCAACGGCAAGGAGAGGATGACGAGCTTAAGAGTGTTACATTTGACGTGCGCTTCTTGGGCATCCTATGATGGGGATTGTGCGAAGGATCTGTATGCTTCCCACCGTAATTTCACGAAGATCTGCCTTCGCGCCAGCGCGAGGGGTAATGGCTCTTGTGCGTCAGACGGCCTATGTGCTACAGCGTCGTCGCCTAACATACTACGTGGAGTTCAAAGATATGACCAATGCCTTCGCCTGCACAACCGAGATCTTCGGCAAGACAATCTAGAAGAACTTCTACCTCGACACCACTTGATCATCCGTCATCGTACAATATCTTCCGTTATCAAGTTAGACGGGCACGACGGCACATTCTACGTCAATCCGGGGGTGGGGAACATCATCAGCACCACAGAGGTTCCACTCAATTTTTGTGTTAGCTTCCGGCTCCCCGTCAAACTGTGGCTGGACGCCTCCCCGAAACCCTCTCCCATAATCCAAATCAAAGCGTTTGACCATGCACTACTTGTGGGGGACATGTCGGAGTACGCAGACGATGTGTGCAAACTTAGAATTGTCTTGGACGGTGCGGCCTCTTCCGCGCTGGCTTTTGCGCGCTGGCTTTGAAGGCTCACGACAGTGTTATGTTTGACGAGTCGATGGCAGTAGGGGGTTACGTACAAAATGTCAGTAAGCGAGTGGTTGTCCCTAATCTCCGGAACAAAAGCCAAAACAGACAACTCGCTGACATGGTTCGTGATGGGTCTGTCGATCCTAGCGCACGTCATCTGGGAGGCCAGTACACCTGGAATCTCAACAACCGCCCTGAGCTAAAAAACGACTCGCGGCGATTGACAAGAACTGGAGGGAGTTGGGGAGTTCGTGGACGAGCTCAGCAGTTCAGCCCCTCGGGATGTCGTGCGCACTGTGTTCACGGCACACATTGTGGGAGCAGCGGTGGCGGGCCTGACGCCCTTCACTTTCAGTGATGCTGGGTATCATCGCCTCGATGCCCGTGCAGCTAAATATTTGAGGGTCTGTCATCGGGGGACGGCTTGCGACGAGGTTGGGGGGGCGAAAACGTAGCTGGAGCGTCTGGAAATGATTCTCATCTTTTCGTATACTGCCATCTTCGCTGGGAGTGTCGGTTCGGCGACTCCGCTGGCTGCAAGATATGGCCCGGCGCCCTGGTAGGCATAGGCAGACGATCGCGTCGATGTTTGGCACGATGACGATCAAGATGGACGACGACGACGACGACGACGACGACGACGACGACGACGACGACGACGACGACGGCACGATCCAAAAAAAACGATGCTCAAAGGCACAAGTCATTTTACAGAGTATTCGATTCGTATTTCGGCAGGGCTTCCGATTCAGCTATTGCCACCATCCTCGGGCCGATTTCGAGTGCAGAAAGAGTTTCTTTGAGCTGTGGGAGGGTGCGGGGAGGTCGTGGAGGGCTGTTTTTCAAGATTCTGATGTGCGAGATGCTTTTCTCCGAATCGACGTTGCAGTCGTGAGGCAGGCCCTCTGGGTTCGCGATTCCCTGGTGATGTAGCAGGCATACAAAGCAAAGATGGATCTGCCCGAGCCCCCGCTTGTCTGTCTTCCAATGCAGGCAGTGCGATGACGAGGGAGCCCCTTGCCAGGCGACATTCCCCACTGAAAGAGCTCGCGTGCGCCACGAGTTGCGGAAAAAGGAGGGCACTCATGGACAGAGACACCAGTAGAGATACGCGACATCAGCAACGTATGCCCAACATGTTGTTCGACCTTCTTGAATAAATAATCGGCTATTCATCACGTCCGGGGGCTTGGAGAAGCGGATACTACCACATCGACGAAGCCCAGTTCAAATGGGAAGTCGAAACTTGTTCTTACATATCGTGCCAAATTTGTGCTACAAAGTTTAACAAGCTTCAGAATTTGTTTTAGCACGCGCGCGAAGCGTGAACCACATATCATTAATCCTATACCCGTGCCTCCTCCACGCCATTCGCATGCCGCTGCTGGCGGCGGCGGGGCCAGTTAAGGACGACAAAGAGGAGTCAGAAGCCAAGCGGGCGAAGGGGGGCGAGGGCAAAAAGGAGAAGAAGAAGCAGGGCAACGTCACAGGCGAGATGAAAGGGTTGACCATTATTCTGCTCAAGGCTGTCCTTCGCATCGCCCAGGCCGGGCGCGAGATGGAGGGCATCATGATCGACACGTTTCTCGGCCCGTCCTCGAACGGCATATTCACGGCAATCTCCGAGCAGACGACGGCCGACGTCGATCTGGTGAAGAAGGGGGGCAAGGGCCACGAGAAGGGCCCCCCCGTACACGTACGCCTTCCTACGCTTGTGCCAGGGCCTGACGAAGGCGGGGGAGGGCATCGGGAGCAGCAACCTTGCCAAGATCAAGGAGTTGTGGACGTCGCTGAAGGCTGCATCGTGGAAGGAGCTGTGCGACATCGACCGGCTCTGCAAGGTGCAGAAGACGTACAAGAACGACCAGCGCCGCCTGAGCATCTGCCTGGCGGAGGGCAACATGGAGCTTCGCGCCGCCCTGGTCACGGCCAGCTGGGCTTCGAGAGGAAATGGGGCAAAGCACTTCCCACATACATGGAGAGAGAAATGTAAGAGTGGCTCGACACCCCGATCAAGTGAGCCTTGCTGTCTCTGCTTTCTTGACCCGGCGCGGCATAGATCCAGCAGCGCTCAATGGCGACAGCTTTTCTCTTCTGTCCAGATTCGGCGCTTGGCACTTGAGGAGACCAAGCAATAATGTGTGCATTCTTGGCCGGTGGGATCACTCGTCTCCCGTTGGGGGGGCCATCGCCGGCGCCAGCATCGGCGCCATGTCGACCCCACGCCCACGCAGCGATATGCATCGGGCTTCCGAGGGAGCACTCTCGCACGCCGATTTGATTTGCACATGGTTTTGAATTTCGATTGTATTCGAGGTGGCGATTCGATTGCAAGTGCATGTGCCTGTCAAGTGAAATGCCGATGTGCATTTCGATTGCAAGTAAACTCACACGTCATCTGCAATAGGATGTGCTTTTCGATTTGCGTTTCCCACGCGACAGCCACGAAACAACCCGAGGGGCGGCCCGCGACACAAGCACAAGGACTCCTACGGAACAAGCCGTGGGAAAACCCCTGTGACAACCCACGGGACAACCACAGGACATCCACGGAACACACGAGGCGACCATGGGACAGCCCCGGACCACGGGACCACCAGGAGACCACCACGCGGCACCATCGGAAAACCATGGGACAACCGCTGGACAACCGCGGGACAGCCAAGAGACAGCCGCGGGACAAACGCAAGGACCACCGCCATGACAACCGCCAGGATAAGCGGGGGACATCTACTAGACAAGCGCGTTCCACTACCTGCAGAATAGCTACTCGCGAATGGCCTGGATCCGCCGCGGGGGATCCACGATACATTACCACGAGGCGCTCATGTTTGTCTGACGTTTGCGAGCATGCGTTTTGCGAGTAGTGGAACGAGCTCGGTAATCCACGGGAGAACCACAAAGATAAACATCAGAACAACCGCCGTACATCTATGGGACAACCCTGAGACAGCCCCAACAACCGGGATGCCTGGCGCGCACACGGGAGCGAAGCAGCCTGACCTGAGAACCATCGCTCCGAGGCAGAGAGCAAGACCTCTCTCGCCCGCCCGCAGCTTCGCCTCGCCCGCACAAGTCGGTTTTCGGGTCGGGGACATCCCTTTCACATTTGCCTCCCCCCTCAACCTCCAACATATAGGCAGCCATACAAACAAATGGCAGACAGCATGCCCATCGAAGCGCAGATCAGTATGCCACTCCGAAGGTATAGTAATACCTGCAAGACGGGCCAAAGGCCGATAAGGAGGTTTTGGGGGGGAAGCAACGACGGGACAACCATCGGGACAACCGCCTCCACCCCTCAGGCAACCTCTATCGGTCTACCTATCGACCCCTCGCGCTACATATCTATACACATATATGTATGAAATATTTGGTGATCGGTCTCACGATGTATATCTGTTACCTGTTCCTAGCAAATGCCTATGTTTCGATGTCACTGCCAGTCTATCGATCTCACTGGCTATGTATATATATAGAGATTTACACATATGAATCGATATCACCATAGATCCATCGATGCCGCTATCTGTAGGTTTGCCGATCTACCTATCGATCAGCCCCACTACCCTTCCATCGAGCTCACTCTGAATTAATGTATCGACCATCGGTACAAACCCCGGGACAGCCATCGGGACAACCATCAGGAAAAAAACACCGGGGTAACCATCGAGACAGCCATCGGGGTATTCATCGGGGCAAGCATCGGGGTAACCGTCGGGACGGCCATCGGGAACCGCCAGGCAACCACGGGACAATTGCCGGGCACCGACCGCCATCGGGGGGGGGGGAGACTTTTGCCCTGACTTCGCCCCAACAGCGGCGGCGGGATCACTCCTCTCGCCCGCACACGCAGCTTCGCCTCGCCCGCACACAGGACACGAACACGAACACGAAACTGATTGGGCGGGGTCTCCGTTTAAATTCGATATCACCCCTCACTTGGTGCTCGACCGACAGATCGGCAAACCACATCATCTGCCAATTGTCTAGTAAGACGTACACTACATACAGGCCATACCAGCCTACAGCCTAATCATAACTGCTCCCTGTACTCTCTCGCAATTGCCCAAAAAACAATGAACTCACCATTCATTACCATCAACAGCAACTGAAACTTGTAGGGCAGATGAACCGTCACATGGTTGACTACACAGACCGTTAATGAGCAGGACAGTACATGCCTCGATAGACATGATGGTAACTATATTCAGGGTCCGACGCGAAGCCAATCTCAAAACCGGTAACTGCACCAACCTCCCCCCAACAACAACAACAACTACAACAATAACAACAACACACAACACACAACAAACAACAAACAACAAACAGCAAACAACAACCAACAAACAACAACCAACAACCAACAACCAACAACCAACAACCAGCAAACAACAAACAACAAACAACAAACAACAAACAACAAACAACAAACAACAATCAACAAACAACAAACAACAACAAGCAACAAGCAACAAGCAACAACAACAACAACAACAACAACGACAACAACAACAACAACAACAACAACAACAACAACAACAACAACAACACCAACACCAACACCAACACCAACACCAACACCAACAGCAGCAGCAACAACAAACACCCGAAGTGTGGCCGACGGGGCATGAATTATCTAGGTAGAAAGAGACACAGAGAGAGAGAGAGCGAGATAGAGAAAGAGAGAGGCAGAGAGAGAGGGAGAGAATACGCAATCCCAGAAGACGAGATCCTCTAGAAATGCCAACGAAGACCAAGACGAATACGACGAAGACGTCGGCGACGAACATCCGCTCAAAATCCGTCGCCAGGCCCCTCGGGGGGGCCATCCTGGCCAGCTTTCCATCCCGGATACATTTCTGACGGTCCCAGGGCCCGAGAGAGGCCCCTCTGACATGGCGAAAAGGAATACACAGCCGTGACAAAAGTTTCTTCAATTTGCTGTGGTGAAGATCTCTCCCATCCCTCTCAAGATTCCTAACATGACATGATGCTGGGTCATTCGGCGGAGTAGTTTCCGATCCCGGGGACGTTAATAACTCTGTTACCCCAAAACGGGATCGGAAACTACTCCGCGCCAAACCATATAAATAACCGAGCGGGATGCGATTGCGCGCGGGGCAGTTTTAGTAAAACTACTCCGAACTACTACTCCGCACGAACGCGTCATTCCAAAAGGCAGATTGAAAGAAACTTTCGTCACGGCGATGGAATCATGTTGTCGAACCTCGATTGATCGACGACCGATTGATCGATCGACGGCGACGACGCGGACAACGAAGACGACGACTACACGACTACGACGACGACTACGACGACGATGACGGCGACGACGACGACGACGACGACGACGACGACGACGACGACGACGACGACGACGGCGGCGTGTAAGGGGCCCACGCAGTGCGGCGACAGCAGCGGGGGCGCCGCGGACCCCACGCCCACGAGCTCCTCGCGGGCCGCGCCGTGGCCCACCCCAAAAAAGAAGGGAAGGAGGAGAAGGAGGAGGAGAAGAAGAAGAAGAATATAATAATAATAATAAGAGACCAATAGGATCAAGAAGAAGATGAGGAAACATAAAAAAGAATCAGAGGAATGATGATGGTAGCAAGCAGGAGGAAAACAATGGTAACCATAACACACACAGGGCTGCACCCTCGAGGAGGAGGGCCGGTCGACGCCACGGCGACCCCTCCCGGGCGGGGCTCCCGTCCTGCCTGCACCTCCCGGGGAGACTCCTCGCCGCCACGGCCAGCTGCGCACCGAGAGAGCGGGTCGACCGCGGACGCGAGGCGGGCAGGAGTCAGCGGGCGAAGAACGGTATATAGAATAGAAACTTTTTCGCCGTCGGGGGCGCCTGTCCCAGGGCGGCTGGACTCTTACGGCGGCACCGGGACAGGCGCCCCCGACAGGGGAAAGACGTTATTTCATACAGTTCTGCGCCTGCTGAAAGGGAGCCGCCGTGGTCTCCACGGGACCCCTCCTCTCCGATGCCCGCAGCCCTCGGCCCAGCGTGTGCAGGTGCGCCGGGAGCTCCACGGACCCGTCGGCGGCGGGGACGGGCGCGGGAGAGGACGGCGGCCCGCCAGGATACGGGGCAATGCTGCCCTGCTCCCGGCAGTGGGTCGGGAAGGAAGCTGATCATCCCTGAGATCCGATGCTCCAACGAAAGTTGGAGCAGGCGTGTTTGGCCTTTTTCGGCCTCTGGTAGCCCTCGCCGGGCATTGGGAGCGTAAAAAAACGGCTCAGGACGAAGAACGGGTCCTATTAGAGGAGTGGTCTGGACCTCCGGGGCACAGCCACAGAAGAGGCCTAAATTTTCCAGCCGCCCGCCGACCTGGGACAGGTGTCCCCGATGGCGGGAATGCTTATCTTACAACATTGCTCAGTTGCTCATGTAGGACAAAGGAGCTCTGCATAAACATCAGCCTTAAAAGGCCCGCACGGATTTCTCGGTCGGCGCTGAACACCACTCTTTGGCCCGCGGAGCGCGCCAGGGGCGGCGCCGGGGCGCTGGGTTCCAGCACCGATCAGAAAAATCCGCGCGGATATCCCAAACGTTTATGCTTGTGTAGTTCTCCGGAGATGATATGAAGAAGGCATGGGGGGTTATGCTGCATCCTCGGGGGACCTTGTCTGTTCCGTCGCGGCCGTACCCGCGTCGAATCCGTGTCGAATCCGTGCCGGCCTCGTCGGATCCGTGTCGAATCCGTGTCGAATCCACGCCAAATCGCGTCGAGTCCGCATCGAGCCCGCGTCGGGCACTAGACAAGACACCAACTTTGGGGACAGGCTAGGTCCCCCGAGGACGCAACGCTAGTAAGGGGGCTTTCAAAAGGGGGGGCTGGCGCAGGCGGGAGACCATGACCCGCAGTCGGCGATACACCGCCGATAGACCAGCGACGAGCCCCCCCGGCTAGCAACACCGCCGCGCTCTCCCGTGGTGGCCAGGGGGGCCCAGGCCCCGATCGGCGAGGAGTCGGCGATTGGGGGCTCACGCCTGCGGGCCATACTTCTGTCCGTACCCACTGCGTTATGGAGCCTCGGGCCCCCTGCCCCAGAAGCCCGAGGCGCACTGGATATCGATGAATTTGCCCCCTCGATGTTCATCAATATCCAGTGCGCCTCGGCCTTGCGGCGCCCCTCCCAAGAAAGTCCAAGACGCACTGAATATGTGTATAAATCTTGCCCGCAATTTCTCCCCCCCTGGGCCACCCCCCCCTGAGCCTTTGCCCCCAGTACGAGGAAGCCCTCCCGCCTTCTGGGCGGACCCCTCGGAAGCTCCCTGACCCCCCCCCGGGAGAGCCCCCTCCGTGCGCGCCGACGGACACGGTCCACCAGAGAGGCCCTTGGCAGCGACGACGACGACGAGCGGCGGCGCCAGACCGACATCCGCTCGCGCTCGACCCCTGCGGCCGCTCCCGGTGTGCCTGCAATGCATCTTTCAACAGCAGGCCGATCACTTTCATCATAGCCTGCATGCTCAGCACCAGGGGGAAGGCACGTCAACCTCTATGTGACCATGTCTGTGCGCCCGTGTTAAATGTTTGTATGCTTCCGCTCTCCTTTGGAGAGAGATGTGTCCTCGTCTGCGCGGGCTCCGTCGGGCTTATCTGGTGAGATGCTCGTTCAATCGAAGAATATCCCTACGGGCCTGTTCGTCAGTTTCGGTACACTCTGAGTCACACTGGTTCGTGGATTGTCAGTATGTGTCTTGGCGAAATGAAGCGACCCAACAACGCACAAATCACAACAAATCGCAAGCATGAGAAAAACAACTCTTCAGGTGATAACCGTGTGGATCAGGGTGGTCATCTGAGATCCAACCGTAGCTAATAAAAATGATCTTCAGGCAGCTCCAGTCGAACACTCTGCCACATTGATTGGTCACTATTTCAGGACGTCTAGACACTTCGGCATTGGCAACCCATGGTTGTGCAAGGGGATGAGGTTCTGCACCTTGATCAGACGTGCGCCCCGAGAGCACAAGATATCTTTCAACATCCTGTGTGGATGTAGCTGATGTTCACCGCGTGTGAAAATGGGTGGTGGGGCTCGATGTCGACCCATGCCGACTTGTTCTGACATGCCTACATAACAGCAGTAGTCAATAACCCTGCATATTGCTTGACACTGAGGCTTGGACCAGAACTGATAGAGCCAAACTGGCTATAGAAACTTTCTTCTGGAATCTCGGAACCCCAGCCGATGGATCGAGGGCGACCAACGACGACAACGACGCGGAGCAGCAGCGGCATCCGCCGCCGCAGCAGAGGTCGCCGCTTGGCTAGCCGAAGCGGGGACTGGAAAGATGGGCTCGATGCCCAGGTGCAAGCGCTGTCCCAAACCGATAGCGGCCGCTGTTTGGCAGGCGACCCTTTGTCTTAGATGGATAACGGCCGCGGCCACCCCGACAACGAGCCCTGCCCACGATGAGTGGCCACTGCTGCCGGCCTTCGTCTCCGATTCGTATCCGCCCTGTCCGTACCCAACTCGAGCGTTAGCGGGGCTGGATTTAGTGGGACCTGGTTCAGTACCAGGAGGCGCCCCCCCCGCCCTATTCCACTAACTAGACCCGCCACCACCCGAAGAAATACCAGCTATACAGCAGACCTGGACGAGTGATCCCCCTGTCCATTTGGGGGCCTGGCGGGGCCCCATAACTAATTGGCTTCCCTTATCCAGGGTCCTGGCTACGGTCAGGAGCTTTTGCTCAGCGTGTCACGGCGGCGGCCCCAGCCATACATTATGCCTTGCAAACGGCTTGCGTGTCGCTCCGCTTCGTGGGGCGAGAGGCTGGGAAGGGCTTCGGACATCGACGCCTTGGGGACCGCAAAGTAGATAGCGTATCGCGCCGCGACGTGGTGGGCAAGACCCGGCGGGGCGACACACTGTCCAAAAATTCACGGCACACGACGACGACGACGGCCGACAACGACCACGACGACGACGACGACGACGACGAGGACGACGACGACGACCACGACCACGACCACGACCACGACGCCGCCGCCGCCGACGACCACGGCGACGACCACGACGCGCGCGCGGGCGTCCTCCTCGAGAGCCAGCGCGCCTCCCGCCACTGGCGCCGGCGGCGGGGCCGCCGTCGCCACCTCCGGGCTGACGCCTGGCCGCCGCGGGCCGCAGCGGCCGCTGGTCGTCGTCGCTGTCGTCGTCGTCGTCTGCGTCGTCGTCGTCGTGGTCGTTGTCGTCGTCGTCGTCGTCATCGTCGCTGTCGTCGTCGATCGATCGGTCGGTGCTCGAGGATCGAGGATCGAACTGGGAATTGGGGCGACCTTCTCGGGCCCGTGGGTGCCGTCAGGGATCGATCTGGGGTGGAGATACACGCCGAGCTGGGCGGCGGGACGGGCCTGGGGACGGATTGTGAACGGATTTTGGTCCGTCGTCGCCGACGTCGTCGTGGTCATGGTCGTTGGCGTTTCTAGATGTTCGTGTCGCCGCGGCTGGACGCAGCTCGAAAAACTGCCCAGGATGAACGCAGCAAGGGGTCGCAAGGGCCGATTCTGGGCGGATTCTGGTCCGATGCCACTGCCTCCGCGCGTCGGCGCGTCGCCGTCGCCGTCGTCGTCGTTGGTCATGATCGCTGGTGTGGTCGCCGTCGTGGTCGTGCTGATGGGTCGCTGTTCTCCTCGTACGTCGTGGTCGTCGCCGCTGCCGTTCTCAACCTCCTTCCAAGCCCCCCACTCCTCCTCCTCCTCCTCCTCCTCCTCCTCCTCCTCCTCCTCCTCCTCCTCCTCCTCCTCCTCCTCTTCCTCCTCCTCCTCCTCCTCCTCCTCCTCCTCCTCCTCCTACTCCTCCTCGTCCTCCTGGTAACTGACGGCGATAGTCGTACTGACGCAACCATCTCCCCCCAGGGGCAGTCGCTTCTGGGATTCGGGTGGTCAACTAGGAAATACATAATACAAAAAGGGGGAGGCGGCCGACAGACCCCCCCAGGGGCGGGGTAGCTGCGCCCAGAGTGGGGGTGCAGGGAGGTACAGAGAGGACAGGCGCGTGGATCGTGACGAGGGCGTGAAGGGGTAGACATGCAAGGTGCAGCATGCTGGGTCTCTCACGGCGGCCAGGCAGTGGCGCAGCGGTGGGGAGGGGAGGGACGACTGGCGCGACGGCGGGGCTGGGGGCCACGCTCGCCAACACCGGGATGGTGCAGGGGCCTCTCCCCTCAGCCATGGGACATCCGGCGGGACGGCCCCCAGTCACCGCCCATTCGATCCAGGCCCGCCGAGAGGCGGCCGAAGGGCACCCACCTTCGGGCCTCCAGGCCGCCCTGGACTTCCCCCGCTGGGTATGACGGCAGGTTTGGCGCCTACACCTGCGGCGGTGGCCCCGGCGTGGCGGGCGATGCTCTGCCCGCCCCCCCCCCGCCCCCCTCAGTGCATGCGCTCCCGCCCCCCACCCCCTCCCGGGAGCCGCAACAGTGGGCTGAAGAGGGCAGCGGCGCAGAGCGTGAGTTGGTGGAGCCAGGGGTTGGGCGGAAAACGTGGCGTCGAGGCTGAAGGCGGCGAGCTGCAGGAAGCAGTTGGCGCGACAGGTGGTGACTACGTTGCGCAACTTCCCTGGCCAACGCCAGGACGGCCGTCGGCGAGTTCTCCCATCCCACCCGACAGGAAATAAAACCACGAAACTCGTCCCTCCTAACGGTCGGCGCTGCAAGGGTGTGGCGTTAGGCCGAATGTTGAGGCGAGGAAACTACGGAAAGCGTGAAAGGTACAACATTTGGGTACGAAGATCTGCTGGAACAAGCGACTGAACAGACAGAGGCGCAAAGCGCGAGTGGTTAAAGAAAGGTTGCGCGGAAAACCGGCGTCGAGGCTGAAGGCGAGCGAGGTGAGGCCGCGGTTGGCGCGAGATGTAGCGACTGACTGCGTTCCTCGGCCGCCCTGGTCAACGCCATTACGGCCGTCGGCGAGCTTGCTTTTACCATTCGATTTACCCCCAAAAAAAAACCCACCCCCCACGCAGTTGCAACAGAAAGGGTGCGAGCGCTGCGACGCAGTGGCACATGCTCAACGCCAATATGGTGCACTGCGTGGGATGAAGCAGAAACGGGGGCGAGCGGGGCGGGGCGATGACAGCCAGCGCGAAAGGTAGGCAGCATGGCTGGCGCGAGAGGTGGCGGCGGCGTTCCAAGGCAGCCCTGGCCATTGGAAAAACGGCCGCTGGTGGGTTTGCCCATCCCACCCCATGCTACCCCGCCCAATCCTGCCACCACAAGAGTAGGGAGGAGTAGGTTGGCGGGGCGAAGGGCTGGTGGGGGGCATATGAGAGCAGGTGGAGCAGAAGCGAAGGTTAGTTGAGAGACCCCCCGGGACCTCGTGGATAGATGGCCATTCGCGCTGTCGCCTCCGAGGCCCCAGCAAGCGCCGGCGGTTAAGGCCATCGCCAAGGAGGCGCATGAGAGAGCTCTATCCACTTGCAGTTTGGAAGTAAGTGGTCCCACCCAGTTGGCCGCACCGTGTAGTTCCTATTCAAAGCAGTCATCTCGTGTTCGCCGGATGAAGTAGCATGTGTGGGGACCCACTGGCATAGCGTTGGCCGTGGTAAGCGGTAACATGTGGCCTGTGGGTGGGAACGCCTCGGCGGCTTTTGAAGCCCTGTGCGACCGCGGACCCACTTCATAGCGTAGTGTTTTGTACGTGTAGCCGCCGTCGTGGGTGCTACGAATTGCCAGAACATCCACTGTGGGCGAGCAAGCCACGGCTGGTTTTAGAGCCCTGTATTACCGCGGGTCCACTATATTCGCGCCCTCGAGGTGCCGCCGTGTGCTAAGGTGGAGTGCTGCTGTCGGTGGAACATGGGGTAGGAGTAGTGTCGTGCGCGGTGTAACAGCGTAGTCCAACTGCTGCTGCAGTCGCAACAGTGATTGCGGAGTTTGGGCGCCCACGAGAGTTCCATGAGCGTTCCCAGGCGCTCCCCGACACTTCCAGACGCTCCCAGCCCAGACGCCCCCCAGGAGTTCCCAGACGCTCCAGGAGCGCCCGAGCGCCCCCAAAAGAGCTCCCCCCCCCGTTCCTCACGCGCTCCGGCGGCACTGAGAGCTCCCAGACGCCCTCGGGCGCCCCACGCGCTCCGGGGGTCGCCCGAGCACTCCCCGGGCGGCTCCAGGTAGTGTCGGGGAGCTCCAAGACACGTCAGGAAGTCTGAGGAAGCCTCGCGGAGCTCTCGGAACCCCCAGGGAGCTCCAGGCACTGGCCACACGACGCCTCAGGACGCCGCAGGAAGGACCCTGGAGACACCCAGGAAATGTGCAAGTTTCCCCAAGAAGTGCGCAAGCAGCCTCAGGAAACCACAGGGCCCCCAGGAAGCCCCAGGAGTTCAGGTAGCCATCGGAAGATTCGGGAAGCTTCAGGAGCCCCAAGGAGGCCCGAAAACGCCATGGGGGGCGCAGAGTATGCCTGACGGACCTCGTGGAAGCCGTTCAATGTTTTACCACGCTGAACCCCTCGCACACTCACATTCACACATTCACACATTCACACATTCACACATTCACACATTCACACACAAACGCATCTACACACACACACGCGCGCACGCACACGTTCACGCGCACGCGCGCACGCACGCACGCACGCACGCACAATACAACACAACACAACACAACACAACACAACACAACACAACACGACACAGCAAAACACAACACAACACAACACAACACAACACAACACAACACAACACAACACAACACACACACACGAACACACACACACGCACACATACACATACACATACACACACGCGCACGCACGCACGCACGCACGCACGCACGCACGCACGCACGCACGCACGCACGCACGCACGCACGCACGCACACGCACACACACACACACACACATACACACACATACATACACACACACTCACACAGAAACGCGCACACCACAGTGGTCGCGTAGCGATGCGCCAGCAGATGCGGCGCGTTTGCGGCGCATCCGCAGAGACATCCACGCGCGCGTGTCCAGTGGCGCAGCGAGGCGCCATCACCCTCGCAGATCGAAACCCTGGCGCCGAAACATCATTCCGTGATCGCCACCGATGCGTCGCGCGGGCCCTCTCCCGCGCGCCCGAGCGCTGCCAACTCGCGCAGAGAAGCTGTTCGTCGCCGCGCGCCGACCCCAACGCGGGAACTTGCGTTCCGAGGCCACCACCGATGCGGCTCGCGAGCACCCTCCCGCGCGCGCGAGTGCTACCCAGTCGCTCGAGGAAGCTGCTTGGCGCCGTGCCCCGACCCCCACTCGAAAATCGCGTGCTGAGACCGCCGGCGACGCGGCGCTGCAATATCGACGCGCGAAAGTCCGACTCGGCGATCGGGTCCTCGCCCGCGCGATCGAAGGCTGCCCAGTCGCAGTCTGCCTGGCGCTGCGCGCCGACCCCAACGCGAGCACTTGCGTTCCGGGTCGTTGATGCGACCCGCGAGTCCCTGCTTGCGCGCACGGAGAGTTACCCAGTCGAGCGAGGAGGCTGCTTGGCGCGTCGCGTTGACCTCCGCGCGGAAAATAGCGCGCCGAGGCGCCGCCGATGGGACGCGCGAGTCGAGAAAGGCCGTCACTTTCTCACGCAGACCCCCCGCCCACCCCCCGCGCGGTGGTCGCGTTGCGATGCGCCATGTGCGGCGTCGATCGCCTTTCGTCGTTCGTCGATTCGTCGTCCTGGTCACCGTTCGTTGTCCATCGTTCGTCGTTCGTCGTCGTCGTCGTCGACGTCGTTCGTCGTTCGTCTGTCTCCGCGCGTTTGTAATCGTTCGTCGTTGGTCGTCCGCCACCGTCGTCGTTCGCCGGTAGTCGCCAAGTGAGAAACCCGCTGGGAGTGCGACGCATGTCACCTTCAGTATTTCAAAGGTGGCGGCGGAATCGCGAACGCGCACCAACGCACCCCACCCCCAGCGATCCTGTTGAAGGGGGTGGGATGCGAGAGCGCACTTATCGTAAGCACTCTCTCTCTCGCTCTCGATCCTTCTCGCAAATTATGTCTCTCTGTCTCTCTCTCCCTCTCTCTTTCTCTCTCTTCCTCTCTTTCTTTCTTCCGTTCCCTGTTGAACATGTTTGCCCCCTCCTCTCGTCCCACTCCTGTTCCAATATCATCCCCCTCCTCGTCCTCCTCCTGCCCCTCCTCCTCCTGCTCCTCCTCCTCCTCCTCCTTGTCTTTCATTTTCCTCACTCCTCCTCACTCCCCCTAACTCTCCTATATGCCTGTCTGTCCCAGCCCCCCCCCCTTTCTTTGATGGTGAGGGCGAGGAAGATGGCAACGGCCGGAGCCAGAGGCTCAAAGGCGAAGAGCCAGATGCTCAGATGGGGGGAGCCACAGGCTCAAACGGCGGAGGACCAGAGGCTGTTGTGTGTGCGTGTGTGTGTGTGTATGTGTGCGTGTGTGTGTGTGTGTGTGTGTGTGCGTGTGTGTGTTTGCGTGTGTGTGTGTTTGCGTGTGTGTGTGTGTGTGTTTGTGTGTGTGTGTGTTTGTGCTTGTGTGTTGTGTGTGTGGTGTGTGTGGGGCGTATCGCAAGGCGGGCCCGATCTTGGCAGATCGGGCCTTACGATTTTAGGTGTTTGACGACGGCGCGGCCGAGTACCAATCCGTTCCCCCGAAAAGCCGCGCTGCTTACCGCGACAAGGGGAAGGGCCCTCCTCGCTTCAATGCAGACAGCGTCAATGCTTACTATGAGAATTTGAAACCGTCGCAGTACATCGTGTGCCGTGGTGCAGATCAGCAGGCCGTCGCGGACCGCGCGCTCATCGTGCGCCCGAACGGGCGCACCGAGACAACGTGTTCAGAAAAGGGCACTCAGTGTTGCGACAGCCTGCGGCCTGATATGCGCAACGACACTTCAGACAACGCTCATACTTCCGACTGGGAGCGTTGACGCACGCGCGTGAGTCTGGGCGTGGAACATGCGGGGGTCAGGCACCGACCTGCTTCCAAGAAATTGGCAGAACCGTCCGCACAACTCCAGATGGCCCGCATTAAATAATTCTGTCAGGAGTGCATGAAGGGGCCCAGGTACACGCACATAGATAGACACAAATCCCAGGACCCCCCGTCGTCTCACAGATTGTCTTGACCTTCGTCTTCTCCCCCACTTCCCATATTTCCAGGATGTCCTTGGGAATCGACGATCCTTTGTGTGTCTGTGTGTTTTCCCCCTCCTGGGTGCAGCCAGCCGGCGTGCAGAGGGCTCGGGCTGCGGCCGCCACCGCCCGCAGTTCGGGCGCTCTCTTGCCCCCTCGGGGGAAAAAAAACCGTGAACACCGCCCAGGCCGACCTTGCCTTCCAAGGCAGGCGGGCGCCCCCCTTGCCCAGGAGCCCTCGCGCGCTTCCCAAGAGGGCGCCCACTCCGCCTTGTTCGAGAGTGATCAGCACCGAAACCAGCTGCACACCTGCACCGGCCCTGGCCAGGCCCACCCTGGGACCAGGCTCGGCTGCTACGCCCTCCTGGCGTGGCCAGCGCGGCACGCGCACCAATCCCGAGCACAGGATCGGGCCGGCCAGGCGAATGTTTTCTTATCCGGCGTTTCGACATCGGCCGGGAGGGGAGGTGAAGGTGGAGAGGGGCGGACCTCTGCTTGATGCGACAGCTTGCAGCAGTGCGTCCTAGGTCCTGGGGGGGAGACTCCACCTGCTTGAAACCGGCGCCCAAAACAGCCAAGATCTACTCCATGGGGGGGGAGGGGGTTGCGAGGGCCCGCGCCGATCGGCAAAACAATGAATCAGAAATCTTTCACTTTCAGGCAGGCGGGGCGCCCTCTTGCCCAGGACCCCCCCGCGCACTCTGGGTGCGCCAGATGGCGAACGAGCTTGCGGACGGCCCGTTTAAGCTGGCAGCCCTGGGCTATGTACTCTTGGATATTCTGGGACAGACGCGGGGGAGTCTCGATGAGAAGGGCATACGGTGGCTGGGCGGCTCTGGCATAAGGAAGACGCAGACTGCGACCACCGTCGCGAAAGCTCGCTCCCGCCAGCTCATAGGGCAGCCTTTGCGCAGGGCGGTTCCAGGACTGGAGTTCATTCACCAGGCGTGCCCAGAAACGTTGTGGATGCCATGACAATGGACACCCTAACAACCCGATCATTGAATCAAAGATGTATCTAACGTGCGTTGAAACATGTTCTAAACATGTGTTGAACATGGTCTTCACATGTTTAATACATTTGTATGTAAACATCTGGGAGCAATCTGGCACCATGCTTCGTCTCCATAGATTGTCCTCAACAACGGTAACGACATTGATCTTCGATGATTTTCACAATAGCAGAATCCCGTCGGGGCCCCCCAAGGTCTTGCAGAGGGCGCGGGCTGCGGCTGCGGCCGCCAGTGCGCAGGTTGGGCTGCAAACGTCAAAATCGCCCAGACCTGCATCGGGCCTGGTGCGGGAGGCGGAGGTGGAGGAGGAGGAGGAGGAGGAGGACGAGGAGGAGGAGGACAGAAGAAGAAACAACGGCATGAACAGAAGCTTTCGACGGTCCGCGCGGATGTTTTGGATCTGCGCTGGACCCCCCTCCCTGGCGCGCGGAGCGCGCCAGGGGCGGCGCCGGAGGCGCCGCCAGGGGTGCCCAGCCCGCGGATCCAAGAAATCCGCGCGGAGCGCCAAAAGTTTATGTTTATGCCGTTCTTCTTTCGACTATACGCAAGTGTGACCCTGGGTAAGAGTGACCTTTGGTGCGCGGCTTTTTGGGGAACGCGGGGGACCAAGCACAAGCGCGCAAGACGCTACTATCGCATCGCGTTTGGCGACCAGGGGAACCCATTGGGCCCGCACCAAAGGTCACTCCGGCGAAAGGTCACTCTTACGTCTAGTCAATCTTCTTTGGGAGGAGGAGGGGGAGGAGGAGGAAGATGATGATGATGATGATGATGATGAGGAGGAGGAGGAGGAGGAGGAGGAGGAGCCCCCCTGCCCCAGCTCCGCGGCACCCGGCCTTCGGACCACTCGCTCCAGAGGCCCGCGGCCGGATCGCCCACGCGAACCGCGAAGCGCAGCGGCTTGCTGCCGGCCTGCGTAGCGAGGGCCGCGGCGTCCAGCCCGGCCTGCGCTGTTTGGGGGAGGAATACAATCAACCCGTATTAGAAAGGATGCGCGGTAAGGACGCAAGGGCCCTGGAGGGCCATGTGAACGTTTATCGTTGTTTGAGCGAGGCTGGCTAGCGAAAGTTACTGAAGATGGGCCGAAGGGGCAAGGATGCAAGGGTACCCTTGGAAAAGTTGCCCATCATTACTATGCGGGTTGACTATACGACGAAGCCAAGATCGGGGCAAAATCGAATCGGGATAAACCGGGAGACTCTCTGAGAGCCGAGGGATCTGGAGAGTGTATCGGGCGCCGCGGTCGTTCCAGAGCGCTCCAGAACGCTCTCAGTGCGTGCCAGAAGAGCTTGTGTTTTTGTTTTACTCCTGCAATTTTACTTGCATGGACGGGGAGGGGGTGGCCTGAACCTGAAGCAAGCCGCAGACGACTGGCACGTGCAGACATCACGCAGGTCGAACGGCACTTGCACGCCAGTATTCGTCAGAAGAGGGGCGAGGGAGGGGCAGGGAGGGGGGGGGGGGGGGGGGCGAACGCCAAGCGAGCAAACTCGCCCGAGCCTAGCTTGAACGCTCGGGAGCGACGTATGCCGATCCTGGGCCTGGCTGGAGGACGGCGGGGGCGCGGCGCGTGCCCCGTCGCAGCTCGATGCCGACCGCGCGAGCGCGACCCGAGGCTTCGCGCGGAGCTCTGGCGACTCACGACAACGATCACAACGATCACAACGATCACAACGATCGCAACGACCACAACGATCACAACGATCACAACAGTCGTTGCGATCACAATGATCACAACGATCGCAACGATCACAACGATCACAACGATCAATGCTTTTCTCCTGCTGTACCCGAGGCTTCGCCTGGAGTTCGGGCGACTCGGCCCTTGGGCCACACCAGGGGATGCCTTCGGCCTGCTGGGCTGCTGGGCCCTTTGCCAGGCCAGGCAGAGCCCGACCGATGCTTTCGCTGAGGGGCAGCGATAGGGGGGGACTGGCACAGGAGGGGCATACATCGGCCTGGAATCGGCGATACATCGCCGATGCATCGGCGATAGGCCTCCGGTCGTGAATCCACACCTTCCTGGGCAGGTCGGGGCTATCGGGCCCCTATCGGCGATCAATGGGCGATGAGGGGTCGATGCTCCCCCCCTATGCCCATCCCCCCCTATCGTTGCTCTGGATTGCCCGCGTTGCAGGAATGAACGCTAACGTGCGACATCGTGTGGGGACATGGCCGTAGCAGTCGCAGCAGCAAGCGGACCGACGCCGATAAGGGGGCCAAAAGGGGAGGCAGAGGAGAAGCGGCGCGGGTGCTCCTCCGCCACTGCAGAGTGCTGCATAGTCCCGCGGTACTCCTTGACCTCCTCAGGGAGGGCGCCAACCCTTGTTTGAGAGTGGTCAGCACCACGACCAACTGTACACCTGCACCGATCCTGGCCAGGCCCACCCCCCCGTGACCAGGCTCGGCTGCTACGCCCTCCTAGCCTGGCCAACGAGGCATGCACACCGATCCCAAGCCCAGGATCGGGCAGGCCAGGTGAACATTTTCTTATCCGGCGTTTCGACATTGGGCGGAAGGGGGGGGGGTCTGGTTTCGGACGGGACCTCTGCTGAATGCGACTGATTGCAACAGTGTGTCCTGTGGGGAGACTCCACCTGCTCGAAACGGGCGCCCCAAACAGCCAAGATCTGCTCCATGGGGGGGGGGGCAGGGGGGGGGAGAGGGCCCGCGCCGATCGGCAAAGCAATGAATGAGAAAACGATCACCAAGATCTGCGAGGTGGACTGCTTCACGAGGGACGAACACCTCCGTACTCTCGCGGTCTGCGTACCCACGGGCGTAATCCCATTGGACACGCGGCCCCATGGACACGTTTTGCGCGGGGGGGGCGCGCAGAGCCGCCCTGTCATTCTCCATCGCGAAATTGAGACAAACAAAAAAACTTGCCATCGCTCGGACGTCCATTTCCCGTGTGCTTTTCGATGTCGCGTGCGTATTTCTCGAAACGGGATCCAAGATGCCCCTCAATGGTCCTCACCGAATGGAACATGCACACGCGCAAGCGATGCCAAGACAATCACCGTGTTGGGAGAAAGGGGCTGGGAGAATGCAGGGTTTGAGAAAAAAACATCAGGATGAAATGAACGATGCCCTCGGCCGCCTGCGTCTGGCGAGGGGGGAAGCGTGTCGTCACCGCAGCGCACGGGCCGCCCATCTCACACCGCGCAAGCTTCAGTAAGCGAGATTTGCAACATGCAGCCTACTTCGTGGCCCTCTCGGGGCCGTCTTAGACCCCGGGGAACTTCCCAAGACGCAGATTGCACCCTGCAGCCTACTTTGTGGCCCTCTCGGGGCCCCTTTGGAGCCTTGCCAAGGCCTTCGGTGGGGCCGTCCAAGATCCCTCTTGCGAGTGCTCTGGTCCCTCTCGGAGCCATCGTGTACCACCTCAGATGTTGAAGCGACGCGGCGAACACTGGAGATGGACCAAGGGCATGCGCAATGCCAGGGGGTCTGGCCATTGCCCAGTGAAAGTGAATTCCGCGTCGGGCTAGATCCGTTGCTGATACGGAATTCACATCTGAATTTATTCTCGTGCTCGTACAAATTCTGGGAGGTCGCGGGACCGCAACAAGTTCTTTATTGTGTTCCATTCTTGATACGGAAATTACACATGCATTCCGTATTTCGTCTCGTTCGCGATGCGAAAAAAACACTACTGCGTTGGTTCGCTTCCGTCCTTCATGGGTTGCGCGATGATTTTTGCATGAGTCATTGGCACCGGCGGTGCAGCATCACTGCCGATCGGACCCCTCAGGTAATGCCGAATGCCAAACTATACACGCCCAGCCAGTGATGCGCAGAGCAGGGTTCTTCAGGAGTCAGGAGGAGTTGCTGACGATGAAGGAGAAACGCGTGAATGCGGTGAGCGGGAACGTCGTTTCAAGCGATATGGAAATGAAGGACGAACCCAAGTTCAAGCAAAAGTTCCAGCGCAATCGGCAGGCAACTCAAGCTGCAGGGGGGTTGGAGGATGCGACGGCCAATGGCAGTGCACAGGCCACTCCAATAAGTACCTTCAACATACGCGATAATACAGATTGTATGATCATTTCTCCCAGCCCCATCCTCCCAACCCAATACTTGTCTTTCTGAGGAATCAACATGGAGATAGCTCACGCGCGTGCCGCTCGCATCACGAGCCAAGTGAAAAGAGATCACGATGCAGCGATGCAGACCGCAACCCTAATCGAGAAGTGTGAAGGCCGATGCTGCACACGAGGGCTTTACATGATGCCAGAACGCCAAAAACAAAACGGCACCAGACATGAGGGGAAGGAGGATGAGGAGGAAGAGGACGAGGAGCGAGGACCGCGGGGCCGTAGACGAAGCCATGTTTTACCGCCATGTTTCCCGCCCGTAGACGAAGCCATGGTCGGACCATAGGGGGAGATTTAGTAAAGGGGGTAGAATTAGCAAAGCAGCTCATGCAACGGGTCCTCCCGGCACCTCCTGGCGCCGGAGGCGCCCGTGCATCGAGGCAAGTGCCCAGCGGCGGGACCGCAAACAGTTGCACGCAGCAGATTGCGTAACTACCCGAGATGCGGTACGGACGCGGCCTCAAGAACCCCCCGCCAGAAACCCAACCCTGGAAACCCGCGCGCGAGGTGCAACTGGAGGAGGGAAACCCCAGGCAGCTCTGAATGCAGTGCGTAGCCTCTTGATGCCCGCGGGGGGGGCCAGCACGCAGCGCGCGCTTCGAAGAAGCCCAGGGCACACCCAGACGAAACACACACCATCATCATCATCATCATCATCATCATCATCATCATCATCATCATCATCATCATCAGCAGCAGCAGCAGCAGCAGCAGCAGCATCAGCATCAGCATCAGCATCAGCAGCATCATCATTATCATCATCAGCATCATCATCAGCATCATCATCATCAGTATCATCATCATTATCAGCATCATCAGCATCATCAGCATAATCATCATCATCGTCATGACCATCACTATCATCATTATCACCATCATCATCAGCATCATCATCGTCATCATCAGCGTCGTCATCATCAACATCCTCATCATCATAATCATCATAATCATCATAATCATGATCATCCTCATCTTCATCCTCGTCCTCATCCTCCTCATCATCACCACCTTCATCGTCATCACCATCATCAACATCATCGTCATCGTCATCATCACCGACATCGCCATCATCAGCAGCACCATCATCATAATCATCATCAGCATCATCAGCAGCATCATCATCATCGTCACCGTCATCGTCATCATCACCATTATCATCATCAACATCAGCATCATCAGCATCATCATCATCATCATCATCATCGTCGTCATCGCCATCGCCATCAGCATGAGCATCATCTGCATAATCAGTCTCATCCTCGTCATCATCATAAACACCATCATCGGCATCAACATCACCATCATCATCACCACCAACGTCGTCATCATCAACAACATCATCCCCGTCGTCACAAACATCAGCCTCATCCTCATCAGCGGCAGCATCATCATCATTCTCCCTTGGTGCGCGCCCCCGCTGCATGCAGCCGACCCCCCCCCCCCGGGTCCTCGTCGAGCGAGAAGCCGGCCCCGCCCTCCTCGCCGCCCTCCTCGCCCGCGGCGCGCCTTGCGAGCACGGCGGGCGGCAGCTCCCACATGGGGCCCGTCTGCGGGAAGCAGCGGAGCTGGTAGCACAGCATGGGGGGCACGGCGAGCCCCGGCGGCTCGACGCTGAAGCTCCAGCGCAGCCGCAGACCCAGGCCGCCCGGCTGGGGGACCAGGTCGCGCACCTGGAGGGCCACGAGAAGCGCGGCAGGGACTGCTGCTGTGGCCAGCAGGTGCACCTGTCGATCGACTTGCAAACGCGCACTCTTCGATCAAGCGGTAAACGCATTGCATCGTCATGGAACGTCTGTTGCGCACGCTGTACACATTCAGGCTCTGTAGCGCTTACAGCGCCCCAGGCTCACTGTGCTGTCCACACAGTGCCGGTCGGTGGTTCTGGCCAGGCAGCGCATTCGAGAGCATTGGCAGCCAGGCAGAGCATTGGAGAGCACGGCCGTTGGCAGAGCATTGGAAAGCATTGGCATTGGAGAGCGAGAAGCGCGGCAGGGTCGTGCCGTGACGACTTCGGCGTCGGCCTCAGACACCGCGAGGATCGCTGAACCCTCGAACGATGGGCGCCTTGCGGAAGCGCAGATCGTTCGGTGTCGGCCGGTTCCAGGCCACTGGCGGCGTTCAATCTTAAACTCCCGCGCTGGGGTCGCCGCCAGGTCGACGCGGCGCGAGCCTACAGTGCACATGCAGGGAAGGCACCGGTGCTGCCAGCAGGGCTCATTACACCATCCCGGGATCCAAGCTGGACCAGACGGGCCCTGGCCAGGCACGGTGATTGTGTTCAGGATCCCCGTGTCTGCAGGATGCACAAAAAACTAAACTTGGGAGGTTCGCGCGGAGTTTTCGCGTCGGCGCTGGGACCCCGTCCACACACCCCTTCTCGGGGCGTCTGAGAGAGAAGCGTCCAATAGGGGTGTTCGCAAATCATGGCCCGAGACATGTGCGCGGCTCAAGTGGGGCCAGAGGACGCACTGAAGTGAGAAGAAGAGGCCATGAAATCTGGAGAGATACCATGTCCCCGGCTATGATATCGACACCCCCTCTCGTCATCACCCCCCCTCTTGGCCACTCCCGACCTTCCCCAGGGCACGAAGCGCGCCCAGGGCGGCGCCAAAGACGGAGCCCAGAGGTGCGGGAAGGGGTGGCCTCCAGAATCGAACAGCTAAACATGTCCACCTCCTGCCTCCTCGTCGTGTGAGGGAGGGAAAGATCAGAGAGCCGACCCCACCCGAGATCCGTAGGATAAAGACGATGAAGGTCTCTCCTCTTACGGGGAGAGCAACTCATGACCATGTGAATGCCAACACCTGGGCCGATAGGCCAGCGGATAAGAAGAAGAGGGAAGTAAGACAGAGAGAGAGAGAGAGAAAAACAAAAATACACGCACACACAAACCCTCTCCCTTCCTCCGAAGATTTGTAATCCTCCTTGCTGGGAAAGAGTGGGGGGGAAGGGGGAGGAATGAGGTGAATCTGTGTAGCCATCCTCCTCCGAGGTCCTGCGCCGACCCGGGAAATCCACGCAAAACGTCAACACACTGGTTCTGTATGGTGCCTCCTTGTCGGCTTCTCGGCAGATGCGGCCCTGGGCAATAGCTGCGCTTGAAGCGCGGCTCTCGCGTGGCGGGGGGGGGGGGGCACGATCACATCGCGCTGGGCGATGGCGTGCAATCGCCCAACGCGAACGCGGCATCGCCATCGCATCGAGACCCGTGGGGAGGGGCGCGCCCTGGCGCGGGCTGCCATCCAGCCGTCGCGATCGGAATCGCCACCGCAGCGGGGGGGGGGCGGGGGCGCAGAGCGCGCGAGGGGAGGGACTCACGCCCAAGCGCGCCAAGCCGCCGCCGTCGCCTCGCGCGCTCGCTCGGCGGCTGGGGGGCCCCCGGCGGGCCCCCGCAGCAGCGGCGGGCCTCGGGGACCCGGAACCCGAAAACGCTGTCCTCTCTTGAAGGCGCCTCGCGCTCGCTCGATGGCTGGGGGGCCCCCGGCGGGCCCCCGCAGCAGCGGCGGGCTTCGGGGACCCGGAACCCACAAACGCTGCCCTCTCTCTTGAAGGCACATCCTCTGCTTCCGCCGCCGCCCGCCGCCCTTCCGCCGCCGTCTGCCGGCGGAGGCGGCCTCGTTCTGCTGCCGCCGCCTCCCGCCGACCTTCCGCCGCTCTCCCCCGTGGAAGCGGTGGCGACTCCGTCGGTCCTCGAAGGCCGGGCCCTGTTGTTGGAACGCCGCAGGGCGAAGCTCCTCTTGTGTGCGCAGTAATTCCTCTTGCGTGCGCGGCCAGGGCGCCGGAAGGAGGGCCGCTCTGGCTTCCGGAGGGGGCCACTCATGGCCCTGGGGCCGCTCCGTGGATCCAGGTCGGGGCCCCCTGCTCGTGGCCGAGCCTCGCGGCGACCAGAAGAGCCCCTTCGCCGCCCGTCTGGCATCCGTCATGTCGGATGACAGGGCGCCTGCTCGAGGACTCGGCTGCGAAGCCCTCCTCCTCCTCCTCCTCCTCCTCCTCCTCCTCCTCCTCCTCCTCCTCCTCCTCCTCGATCCTCGATCCTCGATCCTCGATCCTCGATCCTCGATCCTCGATCCTCGATCCTCGATCCTCGATCCTCGATCCTCCTCCTCCTCCTCCTCCTCCTCGGAGCGACGATCAAAAACGGGTCTGACGCGAGATGGCACGGAGACCTTACGCGGTGGCTTACGCGGGCCGCCAGCGCGGCACGCTGCATTGCAGACTGGGGCGCTTACCCGCGAGCTCACGTGGGCAGCTTACGCGCCAATGTCGGCGCAGACGACTCTGTTCTTTTGCGTCGTTCACATGGGAGAACGATGAACAACTACGGCAGGTTCGTGTCGTGCCGACTCAAGCGCTGGTCTCTGACGCCGAGGGGCTCGTTCAACCGTGAACGATCGGCCATTCCCGAAACGTCAGATCGTTCAACATCGACCGATTCTGGGTCGCCAGCGGCGTTCAACATTGAACGCCGGCGGCGGGGTCGCCGCTGGTCGACACGACGCGAACCTACCCTAAGCCTTCTGCCGATCAAAATATGTTGGAGAGGTCAAACAGTATCTATGACGATGAGACGACGCCCGCGAGCAGGCTTTGAACCCGATTGATCCATCATCGCCCAGGACGCCGCTGCGTGACCGCGCCCCCACCCCGAGCTTTCGGGATCGCCATCCCGCGCCGCGTGCAACGCGATGACTGTAACCGACTTGGGCTCCCGAGCGCCAGGATCCCCCCGGGCGTGACGGTGAACCGCGCGGCGCTGAACGAGACGGCGCCCTTCGCCTCCACGCGGGCCACGGCGCGTTCGAAGAGGGCGGAGCAGGCGCCGCTGCCGGGCGCCTCTGCGGCAGGCGGCGCCCCTGGCACCACCACCGTGCCTGGCCAGGGCCATCCCGAGACCGGGCAAGCGGAAATCCACGCACCTGGCCGAGGCAGGGAGGCTCTGTCTACACACCCTGCCATGCACGGTTTCCCACAAGGTCGTTGACGACCCGAGGAGGGGGTGGAGGAGGAGAACGAGGAGGAGGAGGAGGACGGGGAGGGGGAGGAGGAGGAGGAGATTGAGGAGGAACAGGAGGAGGAGGAAGAAGAAGTAGGAGGAGGAGGAGGAGGAGGAAAGATGAGGAGGAGGAGGAGAAGGAGGAAGAGGAGGAGAGAACGAGGGAGAGGGAGGAGGAGAGAGAGGAGGAGAGGAGGAGGAGGAGGAGAAAGAGGATGGAGGCGGCGGAGGGAGAGGAGGGAGGAGGAGAGGAGAAGGCAGGAGGAGGAGAAGGAGGGACCAGCAGCAGGACAAAGACGGAGGAGGGCGGAGGGCGGAGAATGAGGAGGAGGAGGAGGAGAGGAGGGAAGAGGAGTAGGGGAGGAGGAGGATGTGGAGAGGAGGGCGAGGAGAAGAGGGGTGGGAGGAAGGAGGAGGAGGAGGGTAGGAGAAGGAGGAGAAGGAGGAGCAGAAGGAGGAGGAGAAACAGAAAGAGGAGGAGGAGGGAGAAGGAGGGAGGAGGAGATGGAGGAGGAGACGGATGAGGAGGAGGGGGAGGAGGAGGAGGAGGAGGAGGAGGAGGAGGAGGAGGAGGAGGACGAGGAGTATGATGAGGAGGTGGACGAGG